>SJYQ01004608.1:175832-274796 GCA_006410935.1 Redunca redunca
GATGCTTTTGAACTGTGGTGTTGGAGAAGACTCTTGAGGGTCTCTTGGGCTGCAAGGAGATCCAACCAGTCCATTCTGAAGGAGATCAGCCCTGGGATTTCTTTGGAAGGAATGATGCTAAAGCTGAAACTCCAGTACTTTGGCCACCTCATGCGAAGAGTTGACTCACTGGAAAAGACTCTGATGCTGGGAAGGATTGGGGGCAGGAGAAGAAGAGGACAACAGAGGATGAAATGGCTGGATGGCATCACTGACTCGATGGACGCGAGTCTGGGTGAACTCTGGGAGCTGGTGATGGACAGGGAGGCCTGGCGTGCTGCGATACATGGGGTCGCAAAGAGTCAGAAACGACTGAGCGACTGAACTGAACTGAAATGAACTGAACTGAAGTTGTTTTTCAAAAGTTTGGAGTCAACGCTTGCCCAATACACCTGGCTAAAACTAATTGAGTCCACTAACCCTAAACCTAGGTGAATGACCTCACCTCACCTCCAATCCCCTTTCCAAATGCCTGAGACCACTCTGCTTCTTTATGTCGTAAATATCTCAAGCCTTTGGCCTTTGGGGATACAGTTCTGAGATCTGTTCTCCTGTGTTGTCTGTTGGCTGCCTCATGAAAAAAATCATTCTCTGTTGCAAACCTCAGTGTTTATCTTCCTGTGTTAACAAGCAAACAAGCCTGGTTTGTTTACAGACTTGGTCAACAAGCTAGGAGATAAGTCCAGATTTGCCTGTGGTTCCTTAACCCCTTGCCAGTATTGAAAACCTGTTAGTGAGTCCAAGTGGCTGCCTGGATTTTCTGAGACCCCCAAAAGATCAGTGTTTCCAAGTATCTTAGGTATATCTCAAAGAAATTTTCAGGAGTAGAAAAATATTTAGCACCCAAGAAGTTGAAAGTCACAATGCTTGGCTTCTGTTAAAAATTACCAAGTAAATAAAGAAAATGGGATATATGATGAGGAGAGAAACTATTCAGAAAGACATAAACTAAATAGTCTATATCTATTCCCAGTGGCTCAGTGCTAAAGAATTCTGCCTGCCAATGCAGGAGACACAAGAGACACGGGTTCGATCCCTGGATCTGAAAGATCCCTTAGAGAAGGAAATGGCAACCGGCTCCAGTATTCTTGCCTGGAAAATTCTGTGGACAGAGGAGCCTGGCAGGCTACAGTCCATGGGGTCTCACAGTTGGACTTTGACTGAGTGATTAAGCACACACACACGACATAAAAATATTTTAATTTATAGTTAAACATTCTCCCACAAAGGAAACTACAAGTATCTTCACCAAAAATTTCCACCAAATACTTAAGGAAGACATAATTCTAATTTCACATACTCCTTCAGGAATAGAGGTGGAGAAAATGTTTCTTAATATTCTATGTGGGTAAGATTACTGGGATACCAATGCAGATGAAGATAAACTGAGAAATAATCTAGAGAACAGTAACTCTAATTAACATAGATTCAAAGCTTCTCACTAAAATTTTTAGCAAATCAAATAAAACAATGTGTTAAAAAAGGTTACTATATCTTGAACATGCAGGCTTACCATAGTGGCAAATCAGTTTAACACTGTAAAATATATCAGTGTAATTCATCATTTCAACAGAGTAAACAAGAAAAACTATCCATTAATCTCAATATATTAGACAAAATCTATTGGGAGAAGCAAAGAATTGTAGAACGGCAAAGTGGACAGGAACAAAGGATGCTCTTCAGAAGACCTAGTAATCTTTTTGAGCAGAAGAACGGAGGCCCCTTCTTTGATATCTCACTTCTAACTCTGGCTTTGTATAAAGATTTTTGATACCTCAGATGGAGAGATTTTGAGATTTATGCACTCAAAATAATTCTGGAATCCTGCCAACTTAGAGAGACTTGAGCTTCTATGTTAAAATCACAGATACATAGAAAATCATAATGTGACACTTTAACTACATTTGTGAACCCTCTGATAGTCTGATTTCACGCTTTTTGTCTCATAAATTCTATCCACAGGAACAAGCCAAGTCCTTTGTATATTATATATGCACAACAAGGGTTTGCTGAACAAAAAGTGAAATAAAACTCTTAATATAATGTCAGCTGTTTTGGGCAGCTTCACAGCATGTTTGATTTTTTAAAATTATACCATGTTTTCATGTATATGAATGTCCATTGCAGTGTACCCTTACCCACAATGAGAATTATTAGTACTTTTGAGCCTGTTGTTTTTAAAATGAAAACATGTTTCAAACTGGGTTTGTCTTAAATTATTATTAATAACTTATCCTGTTTGAATTAGCTATGACACTTGGAATATAGTTTTTTTCCCCCACTGAATCATACAGTTTATTATTAAAATTTTTTTAATTGGAGTACAGTTGATTTATAATGTTGTGTTACTTTTCGCTGCATAGCAAAGTGAATCAGATATATGGAAAAATATATTCACTCTTTTTTTGAATCTTTTCCCACCTAGTTCATTACAGACTGAGCAGATTTCCTTGTGCTGCTATACAGTAGGTCTTTGTTAGTTATCTATTTATAGATAGTAGTATATTTATGAACTTATTTACAAAACAGAAATTGAGTCAAAGATGTAGAAAACAATCTTATGGTTACTAGAGAGGAAAAGGGAGAAGGAATAAACTGGGAGCTTGGGAGTACAGTTTTTAATTTGTAGTGATTTTACAAAATGCACACACCTTTTGAAGTTGCATATCTTTCAATTTTGATGTCCTAAAAATGTTAAAGTTATAGATGGTAATTGTTGAAAATATGAAAAGAGAAAATTGCAAAGTAATAATCACTTAAAAACACACAATTAAAAGGTCACCATTGCTATCATTTCAATGAATGTATTTCCAAAGATTACATAATCTTTGTATTTGCAGATGATTTATGATGTCAAGTATGGAGAAGGCAATGGCACCCCACTCCAGTACTCTTGCCTGGAAAATCCCATAGATGGAGGAGCCTGGTAGGCTTCAATCCATGGGGTTACGAAGAGTCAGACACTACTGAGCGACTTTACTTTTCACTTTCATGCATTGGAGAAGGAAATGGCAACCCACTCCAGTGTTCTTGCCTGGAGAATCCCAGGGACAGCAGAGCCTGGTGGGCTGCCGTCTATGGGGTTGTACAGAGTCGGACACGACTGAAGTGACTTAGCAGCTTAGCAATATGATGTCAAGAGCTTCCCAGTTGGCTTGGTGGTAAAGAATCTGCCTGACAAAGCAGAAGCTAAAGGAGATGTGGATTCTATCCCTGGGTCGGAGGGTCCCCTGGAGTAGGAAATGGCAGCCCACTGCAGTATTCTTGCTTAAAAAATTCAAGGGACAGAGGAACCTGACAGGCTACAGTCCATGGGGTCACAAAGAGCTGGACAGGACTGACTGCACCCATGCACAGGGGAATGGTGTTAAAAGTATCATGTTCAGTTCATTTAGTCTCTCAGTCATGTCGGACTCTTTGCGACCCCAGGGACTGCAGCATGCCAGGTTTCTCTGTCCATCGTCAACTCCCAAAGCTTGCTCAAACTCATGTCCATTGAGTTGGTGATGCCATCCAGCCATCTCATCCTCTGTCCTCCTTGTCTCCTCCTGCCTTCAATCCTTCCCAGCATCAGGATCTTTTTGACGGAGTCAGTTCTTTATGTCAGGTGGCCAAAGTATTGAAGTTTCAGCTTCAACATCAGTCCTTGTATCTAAGCATATACATATTTAGTTTCTGCTTCCAGATTTCTTTCAACGTCCAGTTGCATATGCTATGCTGTTAAACATCTTTTCATGTGTTTGTTAGCCATCTGTATGTCTTCTTTGGAGAAATATTTGTTTAGGCCTATTGCCCATTTTTGATTGGGTTGTTAATTTTTCTAGAATTGAGCTGCATGAGCTGTTTGTATATTTTGGAGACTAATTCTTTGTCAGTTGTCTCATTTGCTATTGTTTTCTCCCATTTTGAGGGCTGTCGTTTCACCTTGCTTATAGTTTTCTGAATTGTACAAAAGCTTTTACGTTTACTTAGGTCCCATTTGTTTATTTGTGTTTTTATTTCCACTACTCTGGGAGGTGGGTCCTAGAAGATCTTGCTGTGATTTATGTTAGAGATGTGATTAACTTTCTGTTATTGCAGTTTTCGTTTTGCAGGCAGTGGGACTGTATTTTTTCTTGCTTCTTCTGTCTGCCCTCTGGTGGATGAGGCTAAGAGGCTTCCTTTTTATTCTGTTGATCATTTTATTTGCTGTGCATAAGACTTTTGGTTTTACATAGTCCCCTTTGCCTATTTTTGCTTTTGATGTCAATTCTCCTAAGTTTTTTGCCTATTTTTAGTTTTAAAATACTTAGCTTAGCTGCAAGGTTCTCTCTTCATCGAATTTTCCACTCTCATCTCCTATCCTAACTCACAGAGACACACAGACACACACATCTGTCACCCTATGCTCATCTAAACTCATCAATTAGCATTTTACTGTGAGTCATCATAAAAGGCTCAGACTGGTCAATACGAGCACTCTGAGCATAAAATCTTTTATGAATTACATTCAGGTGATATATTCAGAGTTCATAATTTTCAACTTAAGATTAAATGATATTAGATTTATAGACAATAAGGAATATTTTTAAGCGTCTCATTTCCCCTATGAGAGACTTGAGTGTGTGGCTGCTTTGTTTGTTCTCTTTCTTTGAGGATTACCACTGCCAGGCCCAGGACAATCCAAACTTCTCACAACACAAATTAAAACACATTAAACCCCCAAGAGGATTAATTACTGTATATGGTTGCAAGTATTACCCCTAATTTTTTTTTAAAGACAAAACCACAAACCAGATTATAGGTGCAATTATTTCTTTCTTTTTTTTTTTTTTTTTGCAATTATTTCTTAAACTGAACTTCAATACCATCTTACAAATCATGCAAGTTTCATAGAAATGAATACTAATTACAGTGAGGTTAACCATGACATGAGGACCAAGGTGGGAACCTGAAAGTATTTAGTTCAGTGAATCTGTGAGGGACTTAACATAGAATTTATGACAAAGGGTTGTATAGTGCTGTTTCTTCAAACAGGCTGAATCCCCTATCTTGAGGCACTTTCTTCTTATTACTCAATGGTAACTCCTCAACTTTATAAATTAATTTTTCTGGTAACTTGCCTCTAAAAACTTCTCTGCAATACCCCCAGATCTTAGGTGGATGTCATTTCTGTAATGAGTACAGAGAACTCCATGGAAACAAAATCACATTCTTCAAAATGAGTCTCATTCTGCATTTCCTTCCATAACTCCCTGGGAATCGAGGCAACCCCCAAGAGGATAAATTACATACTGGAACTCAGTAAAGACTTCTTCATGAAATAATTAAGTACAAACTGTGAAAATACTACAAAAGAAGGGTAACAGTGACGTGGAGACACTCACCTGTCTGAGAGATGGCCATATATGAGGCCTCCCACCAGCATTCCAGCTATGAATAGGGACTGAAACACTGATTTCTGTGATTGATAATCACATACAAGGTCCCACTGGAAGAGAAGGAAGTCAGAACAGAGCAGCTTCACAGCATCTTATAGCCCTCAGTGTTCACTCACTTCAATAGCCCTCAGTGAACACACTCTCTGGTTTCCTTTACCACATTTACTCATCTATATCATTCAAGTCTTAGCTTAAATAGCTTTCTCTAGAAGCCCTCAGTTAACTCCTTTAGGTTATATCAGGGCCAATCTTCATATTCACTTAGCACTGTGTTCCTCGGTGGTTCTAAATCTTTGCCACACATTAAAAACATTAGAGACGTTTTTCATTAATGAGGTCTGGATTTTACACTTAGAGTGAAATGCACTCTGATAATGTTTCTCTGAGAAGTAGCCAGGACATGGAAATTTTAAAAAATTAATACCACTGTTTCCAAGTAGGAACTATTTCCTAATTTGCAAGTAGGCTAAGAACATTTGACCAAGGATAATTTTTCACTCATTATATCTTGTCTAACAGTATACCTTAACACAATTTAAAGTTTTGTGATACTAAGATTCATTTCCAGTTTGTTTTTCCACTATACTCAATTGTAATAAAAAATAAAGTGCTTGGTAATTAAAAAGATAACCACTACTTACTAAAAGAATGAAAGGTAGCTGGCTATACTATCTACTCAGTAATTGAAAACCTGAACCCTGTTTATGTTATTCTAAACATAGAGATCGTATAGTTACAAGAGGTAAATTAGGCCCTTACCTCAGTCACAATGGTGGAAGAGAACAAGCTGAGGTCATACACGCAGCTGTCCACACAGGGTTCCGTGTTCTGCTCACTCATGCTAGGGAGGGTCCCATTCAGGTGAAGGAGCTGCCACTGGGGGTGGAGGAAATGATGACATTTCTATGGCTTCAAGTTAGAATCCAAGGGGATGGATATTCTCAGGAGGACATCAGGGCTGAGGATCCCAGTGTCATTATCTGAGACAGTGGCATTATCAAGAATGTGGACCCAGCAGCGATGACCAGGAATAGCTGCAGTGAAATTCTCCAACAGTGAAAGTGAAAGTTGTTCAGTCGTTTCTGACTCTTTGGGAGTCTATACAATCCACAGACTTCTCCAGGCCAGGATACTGGAGTGAGTAGCTTTTCCCTTCTCCAGCAGATCTTCCCAATCTAGGAATTGAACCAGAGTCTCCTGCATTGCAGGTGGAATTCTTTACCAACTGAGCTATCAGGGAAACCATTTAAAGTATCTGGAATTTCCCTAGGCCACCAATTTCATCCAGGAAGTCCTCAAAGGCTATTGGGAACAGGTGGTATTCAAGAGGAGTCAAAATGACCTTATGGAGAGAAGCTTAAAAGAAGGAAAATGTTTTCTTTCATTAACTCACAGTAAATCTATGTGACCTCATGACAGTTTCTCATCCATGGGTCTAATCCACTTCACTACTGCAACAGATCAAAGAATCAGTTTTCCTAGTTCTTTTGGGAGCATTGGGTGTTTGATTTTTTGTGAAGTCAGAGAGAAAATTATTTACCAAAATACTTGTATCTGATGAACATTAAATCTGTTTAAAGATTTACTGTCTAAATATGTTTGTCCTCTGTGATTCTATGAAACCAGCATAGGACTTTGCCAGGAACCTGACCTTTGAGTAATCTATAATAAGCCTGCTACACAGTCTTTAGTCATTTACAGAAAATGGAATTTGAGAGATGAAAGAGCAGATTTTTCTGAAAAAAGAACAGAAAGCAAGTGTTTCATTGTTGGTACTGTAACAACAAATAATTAACAAAATATAATCTTTGCTTTTAATTAAAGCAAAGTGGAATGTGGTGCAATTTCTGTTTCCAAACTGGGAAAGGAGACAAGGCTGTGTATTGTCACCCTGCTTATTTAACTTATATGCTGAGTATATCAGGTGAAATGCCAGGCTGGGTAAATCACAAGCTGGAATCAATTGCCGGGAGAAATATCAACAACTTCAATATGCAAATGATACCACTGTAATGGCAGAAAGTGGAGAGAAATTAAAGAGCCTCTTGATGAGAATGAAAGAGGTGAGTGAAAAAGCTTGCTTGAAACTCTACATTCAAAAAACTAAGATCATGGCATTCAGTCCCATCACTTCATGGCAAACAGAAGGCTAAAAAGTGGAAACAGTGTCAGATTTTATTTTCTTGGGCTCCAAAATCACTGCAGGTGGTGACTGCAGCCATGAAATTAAAAGATGTCTGCTTCTTTCAAGGTAAGTTATGACAAATCTACACAAGGTATTAAAAAACAGAGACATTACTTTGCCAACGAAGGTCTATATAGTCAAATCTATGGTTTTTCCAGTAGTTGTGTATGGATGTTGTGGATCAACTCATATGAGTTAGACCATAAAGAAGGCTGAGCACCAAAGAACTGATGCTTTGGAATTGTGCTGGAGAAGACTCTTGAGAATCTCTTGGACAGCAAGGAGATCAAACCAGTCAATCCTAAAGGAAATCAACACTGAATATTCACTGGAAGGACTGATGTTGAAGTGAAGTTCCAATACAGTGGCCACTTGATACGGAGAGCTGACTCACTAGAAAAGATTCTGATGCTGGGAAAGATCAAAGGCAAAGGAGAAGGAGGCAGCAGAGCATGTGATGGTTAGATAGCATCATCGACTCAAAGGACATGAATTTGAGCAAACTCCTGGAGATAGTGGAGGACAGAAGAGCCTGGCATGCTGTAGTCCATGGAGTCAGATATGACAGTGACTGACCAGCAACAAGAACAACAACCCAAGGATGGATTATGCAACATGAAAGAATATAACCAATATTTGGATTATAATTCTTGGAATGTAAATTTTACGTTATTTGTATCTTCAGTTCAGTTCAGTTGCTCACTCATGTCTGATTCTTCGTGACCCAGTGGACTAGAGCACTCCAGGCTTCCCTGTCCATCACCAACTCCTGGAGTTTGCTCAAACTCATGTCCATCGAGTCAGTGATGCCATCCAACCATCTCATCCTCTGTTGTCCCCTTGTCTTCCTGCCTTCAATCTTTCCCAGATCAGGGTCTTTTCCAATGAGTCAGTTCTTCCCATCAGGTGGCCAAAATATTGGAGCTTCAGCTTCAACATCAGTTCTTCCAATGAACACCCAGGACTGATCTCCTTTATTTATTTTTTTTTTTTACTTTTAAAATTTTTATTTAAACTTTAGTTTACTTTACATTACTGTATTGGTTTTGCCAAACATTGACATGAATTCACCACGAGTGTACAAGCGTTCCCAAACATGAATCCCCTCCCACCTCCCACCCCATGCCATCCCTCTGGGTCCTCTCCTTGCACCAGTCCCAAGCATCCTGCATTCTGCATCTGACATCAACTGGCGATTCGTTTCTTACTTGATAGTATACATGTTGCAATGCCATTCTCCCATCTCATCCCACCCTCTCCCTCTCTCTCTCCCCCAGAGTCCAAAAGTTCTCTCTATAGATCTGAGTCTCTTTTGTTGTCTCGCATACAGGGTCATCATCCCCATCTTTCTAAATTCCATATATATGCGTTAGTATACTGTATTGGTGTTTTTCTTTCTGGCTTACTTCACTCTGTATAATCGGCTCCAGTTCCATCCATCTCCTTAGAACTGATTCAAATGTATTTTTTTTAATGGCTGAGTAATACTCCATTGTGTATATGTACCACAGCTTTCTTATCCATTCATCTGCTGATGGACATCTAGGTTGTTTCCATGTTCTGGCTATTATAAACAGTGCTGCGATGAACATTGGGGTACATGTGTCTCTTTCTATTCTGGTTTCCTCGGTGTGTATGCCCAGCAGTGGGATTGCTGGGTCATAAGGCAATTCTATTTGCAATTTTTTAAGGAATCTCCACACTGTTCTCCATAGTGGCTGTACTAGTTTGCATTCCCACCAACAATGTAAAAGGGTTCCCTTTTCTCCACACCCTCTCCAGCATTTATTGCTTGCAGACTTCTGGATCGCAGCCATTCTGACTGGTGTGAAGTGGTACCTCATTGTGGTTTTGATTTGCATTTCTCTGATAATGAGTGATGTTGAGCATCTTTTCATGTGTTTGTTAGCCATCCGTATGTCTTCTTTGGAGAAATGATCTCCTTTAGAATGGACTGGCTGGATCTCCTTGCAGTCCATGGGACACTCTCAAGAGTCTTCTCCAAAAGCACAGTTCAAAAGCATCAATTCTTTGGCGCTAAGCTTTCTTTATAGTCCAACTCTCGCATCCATACATGACTACTGGAAAAACTATTGCCTTGACTAGACCTTTGTTAGCAAAGTAATGTCTCTGCTTTTTAATATGCTGTCTAGGTTGGTCACAGCTCTTCTTCAAAGGAGCAAGTGTCTTTTAATTCTATGGCTGCAGTCACCATTTGCAGTGATTTTGGAGCCCAAGAAAATAAAATCTGTCACTGTTTCCGTTGTCTCCCCATCTATTTGCCATGTAGTGATGGGACTGAACGCCATGATCTTAGTTTTTTGAATGTTGAGTTTTAAGCTGGCTTTTTCACTCTTCTCTTTCAAGAGGCTCTTTAGTTCCTCTTCACTTTCTGCCATAAGGGTGGTATCATCTGCATACCTGAGGTTATTGATATTGAATCTTATCAATGTAAAATGGAATCAGAAAAATGGGCAAAGGAACTGAATAGGCATTTCTCCAAGGAAGAGATACAAATGGCTAACAGGTATATGAAAAATTGCTCAACATCATCAATAATCAGAGAAATGTAAATCAAAACTACATTGGGGCAGGTCACACCTGATGGAATGGCTATGATGGAATAAAATTGTTTTGTTTTTTTTTTTAAGGCTGGACTTGAAAATTGAAGCCTAGAATATTCCTGGCCCTTAACTGGTCCCTCCTTAATGTGCATCTATGTTAGACATTAACCAGACCTTCTCTGTGGTTTGTATGCTCAACCGAATCGGGGATGCAAGCTTACCCGAAATGGGTCGTGGTGACCTATTCTCACTTGTTACATTCAGAACTGGACAAATGTCAGTGTGACATTTTGATGTATGATTCTTTGTCTTAAAACATTTATTACATTGGTTTCAACTTCTAACAAACAGAACAGACTTCAGAATTTAATGCCCAGGCTGGCTTGAAAAGATGCTCTGTTTCTTTCGATTGGCCATTGGTTTTCATCCATAGCTATCATCAAGAAGATAATAGATAATAAGTACTGGTGATAATGTTGAGAGAAGGGAACACTTGTACACTTTTAGTGCTGATGTAGATTGATGCAGCCATTATGAAAAACAGCACGTGGAGGCTTTTTCTAGTGGTAGTGTGTGAGGGCTACTCCTGGTTGTCATGTGTGGGCTCCTTAATGCAGTGGCTTTTCTTGTTGTGGAGCACAGGCTCTATGTGCCCCTGCTTTAGTAGTTTCAGTGCAGGGGCTTTAGTTGCTGCTCATGGGCTCTGGAGAAGGGATAGGCCACCCATTTAAGTATTTTTGGGCTTCCCATTGTGGCTCAGCTGATAAAGAATCCACCTGCAATGTGGGAGACCTGGGTGTGATCCCTGGGTGGGGAAGATTGCCTGGAGAAGGGAATGGCTACCCATGACAGTATTCTGGCCTAGAGAATTCCATGGACTCTATAGTCCATGGGGTCACACAGAGTCGGACACGACAGAGCAACTTTCACTTTGACTTTGACATGGGCTCTGGAACCCAGACTCAGTAGTTGTGGTCACAGGTTTAGTTGCTCCACGGCATATGGGATCTTCCCTGACCAGGGATCAAACAAGTGTCCCCTGCACTGCAAGGCAAATTCTTGACCACTGGACCACCAGGGAAGCACCCCTACCTTGAGGTTTTATATAGCAATCTATGTATGTACAAGGTTCTTTTTATTTTATTTTATTTTTTTTACGTTATAATATTGTATTGGTTTTGCCATACATCAACATTTTCTCATTATTAGTGTATAGGAATGCAAGGGATTTCTGTGTGTTGATTTTATATCCTGCAACTTTACTATATTCACTGATTAGCTCTAGTAATTTTCTGGTGGAGTCTTTAGGGTTTTCTATGTAGAGGATCATGTCATCTGCAAACAGAGTTTTACTTCTTCTTTTCCAATTTGGATTCCTTTTATTTCTTTTTCTGCTCTGATTGCTGTGGCCAAAACTTCCAGAACTATGTTGACTAGTAGCAGTGAAACTGGGCACTCTTGTCTTGTTCCTGACTTTAGGGGAAATGCTTTCAATTTTTCACCATTGAGGATAATGTTTGCTTTGGGTTTGTCATATATAACTTTTATTATGTTGAGGTATGTTCCTTCTATTCCTGCTTTCTGGAGAGTTTTTATCATAAATGGATGTTGAATTTTGTCAAAGGCCTTCTCTGCATCTATTGAGATGATCATATGGCTTTTATTTTTCAATTTTTTAATGTGGTGTATTACACTGATTGATTTGTGGATATTGAAGAATCCTTGCATCCCTGGGATAAAGCCCACTTGGTCATTGTGTATGATCTTCTTAATGTGTTGTTGGATTCTGATTACTAGAATATTGTTAAGGATTTTTGCATCTATGTTCATCAGTGATATTGGCCTGTAGTTTTCTTTTTTTGTGGCATCTTTGTCAGGTTTTGGTATTAGGGTGATGGTGGCCTCATAGAATGAGTTTGGAAGTTTACCTTCCTCTGCAATTTTCTGGAAGAGTTTGAGTAGGATAGGTGTTAGCTGAATATAGTAAAGTTGTAGGATATAAAATCAACACACAGAAATCCCTTGCATTCCTATACACTAATAATGAGAAAGTAGAAAAAGAAATTGAGGAATCAATTACATTCACCATTGCAACGAAAAGAATAAAATACCTAGGAATATATCTACCTAAAGAAACTAAAGACCTATATATAGAAAACTATAAAACACTGATGAAAGAAATCAAAGAAGACACTAATAGATGGAGAAATATACCATGTTCATGGATCGGAAGAATTAATATAGTGAAAATGTTTATACTACCCAAAGCAATCTACAAATTCAATGCAATCCCTATCAAGCTACCAGCGGTATTTTTCACAGAACTAGAACAAATAATTTCAAGATTTATATGGAAATACAAAAAACCTCGAATAGCCAAAGCAATCTTGAGAAAGAAGAATGGAACCGGAGGAATCAACCTGCCTGACTTCAGGCTCTACTAGAAAGCCACAGTCATCAAGACAGTATGGTACTGGCACAAAGACAGAAATATAGATCAATGGAACAAAATAGAAAGCCCAGAGATAAATCCACACACGTATGGACACCTTATCTTCAACAAAGGAGGCAAGAATATACAATGGATTAAAGACAATCTCTTTAACAAGTGGTGCTGGGAAAACTGGTCAACCACTTGTAAAAGACTAAAACTAGAACACTTCCTAACACAATACACAAAAATAAACTCAAAATGGATTAAAGATCTAAGCATAAGACCAGAAACTATAAAACTCCTAGATAACATAGGCAAAACACTCTCCAACATAAATCACAGCAGGATCCTTTATGACCCACCTCCCAGAATATTGGAAATAAAAGCAAAAATAAACAAATGGGACCTAATTAAAATTAAAGGCTTCTGCACAACAAAGGAAACTATAAGCAAGGTGAAAAGACAGCCTTCAGAATGGGAGAAAATAATAGCAAATGAAGCAACTGACCAAGAATTAATCTCAAGAATATACAAGCAACTCCTGCAGCTCAATTCCAGAAAAATAAACGACCCACTCAAAAAATGGGCCAAAGAACTAAATAGACATTTCTCCAAAGAAGACATCTGGATAGCTAACAGACACATGAAAAGATGGTCAACATTACTCATTATCAGAGAAATGCAAATAAAGACCACAATGAGGTACCATTTCACACTAGTCAGAATGGCTGTGATCCAAACGTCTGCAAGCAATAAATGTTGGAGAGGGTGTGGAGAAAAGGGAACCCTCCTACACTGTTGGTGGGAATGCAAACTAGTACAGCCACTATGGAGAACAGTGTGGAGATTCCTTAAAAAATTGCAAATAGAACTGCCTTATGACCCAGCAATCCCACTGCTGGGCATACACACCGAGGAAACCAGAATAGAAAGACACGTGTACCTCAATGTTCATCGCAGCACTGTTTATAATAGCCAGGACATGGAAACAACCTAGATGTCCATCAGCAGATGAATGGATAAGAAAGCTGTGGTACATATACACAATGGAGAATTACTCAGCCATTAAAAAGAATACATTCGAATCAGTTCTAAGGAGATGGATGGAACTGGAGCCTATTATACAGAGTGAAGTAAGCCAGAAAGAAAAACACCAATACAGTATACTAACGCATATATATGGAATTTAGAAAGATGGTGATGATGACCCTGTATTCGAGACAACAAAAGAGACTCAGATGTGTAGAGTGGACTTTTGGACGCTGGGGGTGAGGGAGAGGGTGAAATGAGACGGGAGAATGGCATTGAAACATGTATACTATCATGTAAGAAATGAATTGCCAGTCTATGTATGATGCAGGAGGCAGGATGCTTGGGGCTGGTGCACAGGGATGACCCAAAGAGATTTTATGGGGTGGGAGGTGGGAGGGGGTTTATGTTTGGGAACGCATGTACACCTGTGATAGATTCATGTCAATGTATGGCAAAACCAATACAGTATTGTAAAGTAAAATAAAGTTAAAATAAAAATAAAAAAAAAAAGAAAATATGAAAAGGACAATCCAAAGAGAAAGTAATAGTTATTTAAATCCCGCCATTAAAAAAGTCACTATTATCATTTCCATGATTGTATTTTCAAATATTGCTTCCCAGGTGGCACTAGTGGTAAAGAACCAGCCTGTGAATACAGGAGATGTAAGAGATGTGGGTTCAATCCCTGGGTCAGGAAGGTCCCTGGAGAAAGAAATGGCAACCTGCTCCAGTATTCTCACCTGGAAAAGTCCATGGACAGAGGAGCCTGGTGGGCTACAGTCCATGGGATCGCAGAGTCAGGCACGACTGAGCTCACACACACAAGATATTCAAGGATTACATAAGCTTTCTTTTGAAGGAGATTTATGATGTCAAATGTATTATGTTAAGCATATACATATTGGATATCTGTTTCTGGATTTATTTCAATGTCCATTTGTATATGATATAGTGTTCTGATTTTTGTAAATTTTTTTAGAGTTCACCATATGCTGTTCCATATATCAACCAGTCAGATCCTAATTCCATGGTGTTTCTTTGTTTCTGAATCTGAATTATCTTGTCTATTAATAATTTATTGATAAATTCAAAACTTTTAAAACTACTTCCCCATAAATTGAACTGTTCATGAAATTACATGTTCCAACAAAGTATATGATAAAGTACAAATTAATATGATTGTAAATGAGATACATTTTCCATATATTTTCTTGCTGGTTTGTGAATAAAAAGGAAAATTCATATTTGTTCTTTGTATTTTTCTTTTCTTCACCAATAACTCCTTAAAACTTTGTTACTTTTATGTAGAAATCTTTTTCATTTACTTTTCTTGAGAATTTTTTGCTGGAAAAAGAAGAAACAACCAGTCAACCAACCAATGAGTAAATAAAAAACAACCTTTAGAAAAGAAAATGTGAAAATAAGTTTGTGTGCCCTCCATACATAAGTACAAATCGATCCTCTCCATCATCTTTTTTAATTCAATAAAATCTATGGGATTGACACTCATGCTGGAATAGGCTCTGCTGACTGTGGAGATCCTAGAAAGTTGCTACTATCATTTGGTCTCTTTAGAGGTCTGGCCAGTGTCGGAAGAAAGGCAAGAGGTGAACTGAAAATCCTAAAGGAGTTCTCCATTTGTTATGGGTTGAATCATGTCTCTCCTAAAATTCATGTGTTCAAGTTATAACTCTTAGTACCTCAAATGTAAGATTGCCATATTCGGAAACAAGGAAGTTGCAGATAAAATAAATTAAGATGAGGTCATATTGGGCTAGGATGGGCCCCTAATCCAATAAGACTGGTGTCTTTACACAAAGGGAACATCAGGACACAGAGGTGTGCAGAGAGATGCCATGTGAAAATTGGAGTTATGCTGCCACAAGCAAAGAAACTACTACAATGTTAGAGAGACCTGGAACAGACCCTTCCCTAGAGCCTATAGTGGGGGCATGGCCCTGCCAACAACTACAGCTCAGACTTCCAGCCTATATAATTGTGAGACAATAAATTTCTGTTGTTTAAGGAGCTCAGTTGAGTCTGTTCATTATGGAAGCTGTAGGTCAGTAATGGTCTTCCTAGGTGGGGCAGTGGTAAAGAATCCACCTGCCAATGCAGAAGACACAAGAATTTGGAGTTCACTCCCTGGGTCAGGAAGATCTCCTGGAGCAGGAAATGGCAACCCATCACAGTATTCCTATGTGAAAAATTCCATGGACAGAGGAGTCTGATGGGCTATAGTCCATGGGGTTGCAAAGAGTCGGACATGACTGAGTGACCGAGCATTTTTCTTATTTACAAATATTTTTTACCAGTCTCTTATTTTCCTTATCCTCAATATTTCCATTATTTATGGCAGCAAAATTGCCTAGTCTTATAGGCACCAATATAAGGTTTATCTCTCTAGTATCTTTTCAAAGACAGACTTTAATTTTTATGGATCTGAAGACCATGACACATGATCAGAAATGTATGTCTCTCATGAGGGCAGGTAAGATGTGCTCTAAGATATTAATAGAGCTAATATCTTCTCTTCAGCACTAAAACTACCAAAGAGAACAGGGCAGAAGGGATCTCTGCAGTCTATATTGAAACTCACAGTGAATAGAAATGACCTTGCCACTTATGAAGGCAATGGCCCGAGATGGGAGTATCCCTGGCAAGGCTCAGCCTCCCCAGTGATCTGAGGGACCCACATGGTGTGTTCCCTTTCTCACCCACAGATCCAAAGCACACAGTCCCTCCCAGGGGATGGTTAGAAGGTTTACTCACTTATTTTCCACATCCTGGATGGTGTCAGGCAGAGGCAGATTTCTAGTTTCAGGTAGGAGAAGGAGAACAGGAGCAGCAATGATGGGACACATTCCATAGATAATCCAGGGCAGAGTGGGTAGATGCACCGCTAGGGTCATCAGCAGGGGAGCCAGTGCTGCCGCACACCTATTAGCCAACAAATCTAATCCTGCAGCTTTTGCTCTGAAGGGTAAATAACAATATACAATGATTATATGGATTCAGTTAAATTCTGGACTTTAATTTATGATTTATTATTTTGACTTTATTTTGAACCAGAAAACTCCACAAGTATTAAATCATGAGCTTGATGAAAACGTCTTGCTTTTGTCATTTGCTCTGTGATTTGCTAGATGTCTTTGTCAAGGTCAATATGAATTACTCTTTAAACAGAGTGTTACATATTGTGACTAGTCTGACAAATCTTCTAAAAAGTTAAGAGAGGATGCATTGAAGTACTGCTTAGCATGGTACATGGCACAAAGCCAGCATTTGCACTAATTTTGGTTATAATTATTTTTAAAGCACTATTACAAATACTAATAATTGCTTTATAATTGACAGATCTTATTATGTTTATTCCCTTGAATAAGCACCAATTAGCTGGGAAAGCTCCCTTATGGGCCCTGGCAGAGGATTCATAAACTCATACCTGACAATAGTGGGGAGGAGTTCACTTTGGTGGACAGAAAAACAGGTGTGAGAGGCAGCAACACAGCTGACTCCCACACTTGCCAAAATCACACGCAGAGTCTGCATATCTGGAGATGAGAAAATCAGTGAGATTAAAAAATCCGGGCTGAAGGAATCAATACCCACAAAATTTAGTCAGTAAAAAAACTCTATAGGCTCTTTGTATTTTTGAAATATATTGTAGATTTACCTCTGGGCTTTCTATCCTGTTCTAGTGATTTATATTTCTGTTTTGTGCCCATACCATACTGTGTTCTTTACCATAGCTTTGTAGTGTAGTCTTAATTCAGGGATCCTGATTCCTTGAGCTCCATTTTTCTTACTCCAGGTTGCTTTGGCTATTGGGAGTTCTTTAGAAGGAAATGGCAGCCCACTCCAGTATTCTTGCCCGGAGAATCCCAGGGATGGAGGAGCCTGGTGGGCTGCCGTCTATGGGGTCACATGGAGTCAGACACGACTGAAGCGACTTAGCAGCAGCACAATTTTTTTTGTTCTAGTTCTTTGAAAATGCCATTGGCAATTTAATGGGAATTGTATTGAATCTGTAGATTGCTTTGGGTAGGATAGAAAGTCCAGACATAAACTCATGAACCTATGGTTACCTAAACTTTGACAAAGGAGAAAAGAAAATATAATGGAGAAAAGACAACCTATTCAATATGTGGTGCTGGGAAACCTTGACAGCTACACGAAAAAGAATGGAATGTAAACATTTCCTAACCCCATTAAAAAAAATAAACTCAAAATGGATAAAAGTCCTAACTGTAAGGCCAGACACTATAAAACTCTTAGAGGAAAACATAGGCAGAACACTCTTTGACATAAATGGCAGCAAGATCCCCTAGCTGCACCTCCTAGAGTAATGAAAATAAAAATGAAAACAAACAAATGGGACCTAATTAAACTTAAAAGCTTTTGCACAGCAAAGGAAACCACAGACAAGATGAAAAGACAACTTTCAGAATCTGAGAAAATGATTGCGAATGAAGCAACTGACAAGGGATTAATCTCCAAAATATACAAGCAGCTCATGCAGCTCAATATAAAAGAAACACAAAGAACCCAATAAAAAAACGAGTGGAAAACCTAAATAGATATTTCTCCAAAGAAGACATAAACATAGAGATGGCCAACAAACACATGAAAAGATGCTCAACATTGCTCATTATTAGAGAAATGCAAATCAAAACTATGATGGAGTATCACCTCACACCAGTCATAATGGCCATCAACAAAAATATCTATAAGCAATAAATGCTGGAGGGCGTGTGGAGAAAAGGAAATCCTCTTGCACTGTTGATGGGAATATAAATTGATACAACCTCTATAGAGAACTCTATGGAGGTTCTGTAAAGAACTAAAAATAGAACTACCAAATGCATGTACGCTCAGTTGCTTCAGTTGTGTCCGACTCTTTGCAACCCTATGGACTGTAGTCCACCGGGCTCCTCTGTCCCTGGGATTTTCCTGGAAAGAATACTGGAGTGGGTTGCCATGCCCTCCTCTGGGGGATCTTCCTGACCCACGGATCAAACCAGAGTCTCCTTCATTGCAGGTGGATTCTTTACCAGCTGAACTACCAGGGTAGCCCCATCATATCTGATACTGAGCCAAAACAGAGGGAGTAACCATACTATGTTTTCACCTGGGATATAATTGCAAGATCTCACCCCTTCATCCTTGTTATTAAAAGTGTGAATGGCAACTGAAAAAGTCCTGTCCTAAAGGAACAGTCAGGACTAATGGTACCAGTTTACAGACAGTTTTCACTATGTAATGATGATAAATAGATGTCTGAACTGCCACTTGCTGATCTCTGGTTCTTTTTCTAAAATCATATTAGAATTTCTTATAAACTCTTTGATTGGTTTGGGTAGGACGTAGCCTTTAAATGGGCTTCCCTGGTGCCTCAGTTGGTAAAGAATCCACCTACAATACAGGAGAGCCTTGTTCTGTCCCTGGGTCGGGAAAATCCTCTGGAGAAGGAAATGGCAACCCACTCCAGTATTCTTGCCTGGAAAATTCCACGGACAGAGGACAGGGGAGCCTTATGGCCACAACACGGGGTTGCAAGAGTCAGACATGATTTAACAACTAAACCACCACCTGCTCCATAGAGTGTGGGCTGTCTCTGAAGGCAAGAGTTTCAGCCCCAGGGTTTGGGGTCATGGTCTCTGAAAGGGCACTGCACTGGGAGAAATATATTCCATAGACAGAATGCTGTCTGATCTACCTTAAAAGGCCCCAAGGTGTGGAGGTGGTTAGTTTTGTTTTGTTTTTGCTTTCCCTTTAATTGAGACCATTCTTTACTGCTGGTTCCAGACAGTATGACCCAACCCAATTCATGGTGGTTTGAAAAAGACACTTCCTTTCCCCAAATTCCAATCTTCTCTCACCTTGAGGCACAAACATGTTGATCAAAATGGAAAGTCCCACCAGGAACAGGAAAAACATCTGCGTTGGTCGACGGCCCACATTGTTCAGTGGGTAAAGTGCAAGACATCGGACTGAGATAGTGAGAGCTCCAAAGATTACCTGGAACAGGAAAATATTGCTTCCAAAGTGTTGTAGATTGATGATAATGCCAAAAAAGGGTAGTGTGCTTGCAAATCTGTAGTGAACAAAAGAAGACACAAGTCACAGATTAGAGCCCATTGCTGTCATTGATCATTATGTTGACCCAGGCAGCCAATGGTCAAGGTTAAAGAATAAAGGCCCAGTGTGATTCCTGTAATACTTCATTTTAAGGTGATAAAGATACAATGAAAGATTATGTGTCTGTATATGAAAGTGACACTCCCTCTTGTCATTTTTTTTTCTGAGTCCGTAAGCATAGAGTTGACAATGACAGGAATACATAATCTGGCCCAGTCCACCAAAGTGAATGGTTTAGAGAAACTGAATACAGAATGATTAAAATTTATAAATTGGAGAAGGATTTCTTTTTGTGGGTTGTCTGAATAATTGTACGTATGTATGTATGGATTCTGTGAGTCCTCCCTCTTGTCCCCCAATACCAGTACTGGGAAGAATTCCCTTTTTCTCAACTATGATTGAAGTTGTAAAGAGACTACCAGTGTCTCCTTGACCTGGGAGCAGTGTCCTGGGGTCTAACAGAATTCTGGGGAATTTAAACGTTTTATCTGATTTCTTAGCACCAAGGGAAAATGGAAGAATTCAGAAAGCAAACGTGCACCAACTGTACCATCAGAAATGTAATGAAATATTGCCACTGAGGATCTACATTTTACACAGAAAGCATCTAGACATGAGTCCACTTTAAAGATATACTACAACCAAAGAGAGCTACACTTAGAACTTACAACAAGAAACACCACAGATCACAGCAATTTTAAGCAAGTTCTTTCTTGATCATTATCTATACTTTTTTCTTCCATTCTGATTGTGTAGGATTCTGGAACATAAATCTGTGTTTCCTAGTGAGTAAAGAAATGTTGAAACAGCACAATGCATTTAAATGCAGACATCTACTGGAATATATCTAGAAAGAAGTAAATTGTTCAGCTTAGTTGTTACGTCTTAAGATTGGCTGCTAAGTCGCTTCAGTCGTGTCCGACTCTGTGTGACCCCATAGATGGCAGCCTACCAGGCTCCCCCGTTCCTGGGATTCTCCAGGCAAGAGCACTGGAGTGGGTTGCCATTTCCTTCTCCAAGGTTAAGATTGGCAGTGGGTATGTATTCTCCAGTGGCTGATGTGTGTGTAAGTCTTCAAAAATTCAGAACTGTATTTAAAGTTTCTCCTCCTGACTCTATCAAAGTTAGTAGTTACATCTCCTCAAGAAATAATGAACAAGATTGGCTACAGAAGCAAATCTTGTGCTAGCACACAAACTATCCAAAATGGAAACAAATGAAGTCCACCAAGTTTGAAGTACATACAGGCATTGCAGTGTATTCATGTAACGGAAAATAAAACACTGGGGAGAACAGTTTACCGGTACAAGCAACAAAATGGGTGAATCTTCATGAATGAGCCTGAAGAAAGACCTGTCACAGAACCCTTTTGTCATTTATTATGTGAAGGTTAAGATCAGGCACCACTCATCTTTAGTGATGGAGACTGGAACAGTGCACAGTGGAGGGCAGTGAGGAGGAGATGAGAGTGTGGTAGTGGTGGAGGTGGTGGTGGTTATATGGGTTACATGAGCAGAACTCCTGGGGAATTAGGATTGTTCTATCTTGATTTGTATGTTGGTTACATTATTAGACATTGAAATATTCATTGATCTGTATTTATTTGTGATCTCTTCACATTACAGTGTGCCAGATTTGCTTCAGTTAAAATTCAAAGAATAAAAGAAGAAAATTAAGTGCCTCACTGTACTGTGAGGGAAGTTCTCAACCTCAATCTCTAGTGAAGAGACTGGCAGTGTGATATGACTGAACTGTCATTGTAAAATCAGTTCCACATGAGTCTTACTTGGCCTGTTTTCTTCATCCTTTAAATGCAAATATGTATATTATCATATGTGGAACAGATCACCAGTCCAGGTTCAATGCATGAGACAGGGTGCTCAGGGCCGGTGCACTGGGATGACCCTGAGGGGTGGGATGGGGAGGGATGTGGGAGAGGAGTTCTGGATGGGGGACATGAATCAGGATGGCTGATTCATGTCAATGTATGGCAAAAACCACTACAATATTGTAAAGTAATTAGCCTCCAATTAAAATAAATAAATTAATTTCAAAAATGCAAGTATGCCCTTCCTGTCACGATACTGTTATAAGATTTGAAACAAATAGATTCATGTTTCTTCTCACATGCACTGTGTGTAGCCCACCTCACAAAGGACAGGAGATAGATCCTTTTTCGCAGGTTGGGTGTGCGGAACAAGTCAAACATAGTTGTTCTAGTCTGTGCTGTCTCCAGCTCCTCCTGCATGGTTGCTCTCAAACCCTTCAACAACAACAAACATGTATCACTTGCTAACATAGTGCCAGGAATTCTGATGTGCGCTGGCACACAAGAGGACAAGAGGCATGTGTTCTCTTTCTTTCTAGTATATCATATTGTACATACAATCACATGTGAACATGCAGTGAAGGAAGATGTAGGGAGTTAAGGGAGACTCCAGGAAACTAAATGTTAAAATGGCGATTTTGAAGAAGAGGCCATAGATGGAGGTAGGGTGGCTCAAGAGTAGAAAAGTTTTAGATTCAGAGGAAGTGAGCTAAAGGATACTCCTATATGTATCCCTGAATCCCCATCGCTGTTCACCTGAATCTATCACAACATTGTTAATCAGCAATAGTCCAACACAAAATAAAAAAGTTTAAAAAAGAAAGAAGTAGCTGCACAGTGCTCAAAGCTTCTTTTCTATTAGATGCCCATGAAAGTCTAGGGAATTTCCATTCTCAACTAGCTGTCCTTGTTAGAAAAGCAGCTTGTCTATCTCAAGGAGAAGGCAGGTCAGTTTATGATTTCCCTTCAACCAAGTAACCATCTTCCCTTCCCTTTCCCACTCACCTCCAAGTTCAGGGTTTCTTCAACATTCTTCATTCCATTTCTGTGTGCAACCATTTTAAGTCCCTTTAAGCCCTCATCTGGTTTATTGGTGATAATCAGCCATCGAGAAGATTCCACCAGCCACCTGATGAAAGATGAGCACACAAGTGCAGTCAGCTGTGCTTTGTCGCTCAGTCCTGTCTGACTCCTTGAGACCCCAAGGACTATAGCCTGCCAGGCTCCTCTGTTCATGGGATTTTCCTGGTAAGAAAACCAGAGTGGATTGCCATTTCCTTCTTTAGGGGATCTTCCTATCCCAGGTATTGAACCCACATCTCTTGCATCGTCTTCTGCATTGGCAGGCAGAATCTTTACCACTAGCTCCACCTGGGAGGCCATTAATTATTTGTTACATGTCAACTGATAATAGTTGTATTTTGCTTTCCATCTAAAATCTACCACTTGTTGGATCAGTTAGTGTTAGCTGCTCAGTCGTGTACCACTCTTTGTGAGCCCACTGACTGTAGCTCGCCAGGATCCTCTGTTCATGCAATTCTCCAGGCAAGAATACCAGAGTGGGTTGCTATTCCCTTCTCCAGGTGATCTTCCTGACCCAGGGATTGAACCTAGGTCTCCTGCATTGTAGGCAGTTTCTTTACCATCTGAGCCACCAGGGAATGTGAGAAACTCCACATCTATTATACAAACACTAGGAGAATATGAGACTAACCACTCCATGACAGTGCACTTGGAAGTTGTACCACTAGTAAGGAACACAGACTTTGGAGTCAAATTGCCTCTCTGCTTACTCACTAGGAGAATTTACAAGAAGCTTGACAAGCTTAATCTTGAGAGTCCCTCACATGATAATTTCCTTCCACTGTGGCATGGGACAAACAACTTTTTGCACATGATATATATTTACAGTAGCTATTCCTTTAAAAAAGAAGCCATAATGTCAGCTTAAAGCCTAACAATGACTATAATTACTCCTGTTACTACTAGTTATGTTGATAATTAATTATCCAACTACTAATACCAACTAATAGCTAATTGCTTCTTTACATCTGCCTCAGTTTTCTCATTAATAACATGGATACAGTAGTGCTAGCTTCCTTGTAGTGTTGTTACAAATATAGAATGACTTAANAATGACTTAATAGATAAGTCTGACATGGATTATACTGTCCTCTCTCTCTGAACTTATATCATTCTATAAAACCTGTAGTCATCTCCTTGTGTTCTCCTAAATCTGATTTTCTCTAGATTGGTTTTAGTGTGGGAATAAAGTTATCCATTAATAATTATTTATTATAGTTATTTAAGGGAAGAAGGAGTGCTGAATTCATAATGTAAATCATCTAATCTGTGTGCAAATTTAGCTACTGGAAAATCTTGTTGCTATTTTGTGAAACAGCTCTGTGAATAAATTTGCTGCATCTTTTTCATCCAATTCCATCTGCAACAGAGCAAATCACTGAAAGCTTTTCTGTGACCTGATTCATTCCAAAGCCAAAATAGAATTAAATGTATATCTTTTTTTATATAAAAAATTGAGTCTGTATTTTATATTAAGGAAAATAATATTGGAATAGCTCTATGAATTTATATTGGGAAAGACTTAGGAACCAGATGGCAGAAAATACCTATAAGTCGCAGGCAGAAAGATTATTGTTACTCCATGTTATGTTTCTAAAAACTCAAATTGCCCAGAATGAGCAAGTGACAGACATGGATTTCAGGTCCAAACAATAAGAATGTGTTGGGGAATAAGAAAATCAATATATCCCAATTCAATGTGCATTTTATCCCAGAGTTCCTTAAGAGAGAGAGAGCACTTCATACCTTGAGGAGAGAAAGAAGGCAAAGAAAGGTACAGACACCACCAGCTGCAGGGTGCGCCATTCTCGAAAGACAAAAGCCAGTCCTCCCAGCATCATCTGTCCAATACTAAGGGCACAGTATATCAATGTTAATACCATGCCTTTCGACTGGGATCTTGTCCACTCTATAACTGAAAGATATTAAAACAGTGTTATCATGTCAAATAAGTGTGAAATTTCAAGCTCAAATTCAAGGCTAAGAAGACAGAGAAGATCAAAATTGTTGACTTACTTAGAAAACAGTTGTTTGTTATTATGACTGCAATGGAACAGCCCGACAAGAAGCGTAGTAAGCAGTAAATGAAGATGTTGGGAGCGAAGGCTGTACAGGTCCCAGAGATGGCAAGTTGGAGTAAACAGCACCTGAGAATAAGCTTTCGCCCAAACCTACAAAACAGTTAGCTTAGGTGATGTGAGTAATGATAATTTATAGTAATAAATTAAGAAAACAAAAACATACTCTATAACTTTAACAAGAGAATCATGTACCTGAAAGCTTGAGTAAACAAGAGCTAAATCAACAATGCAAATCTCCATAAAGCAACAATCTTTGACTATATGCTAATAATACAAAAACTTCATCATACAACCACCAGATGCCTCTGACACCATATAAAAGAAACTGTGCATCTGTGTCTTTATTTCTGCTTTGCAAATAGGTTCATCTCTACCATTTTTCTAAATTCCATATATGTGTTAATTTATGATATTTGTTTCTCTCTTTTTGACTTTCTTCCCTGGTGTTCCAGTGGTTAGGACTCCATGCTTTCACTGCTGAAGGCGTGGGTTCTGTTCCTGATCCAGGAGCTAACATCCTGCAAGCCATGTGGCATGGCCAAAAATAAAAATAACCTCACAGAAGAAACCATGGTGTTGGAAATTGTAACACTTTTGTAAGCAGTCATGTATTAGTATGTGTTTAACCTGGTGTATAGTCTCTTAAGTGTCTGAAACATAAGAGAGCTAAAAGCGTACTTGGATCTCGAGGACCACACAGGCAAGGCTAAACTGATGCAAAGGATCAGTGGAATAATGCATGAAAGTTGTTGAAGGGTTAGGTAAGAGTCACTCTTTGTTGTATCTGATTTTATTGGCCTAAAGCAATATACTTTTCTAGAACAGAATATAAGAGCACCATAATTCAACCAGAGGCTGTTATATAAATATCTCAGAAGAAAGAATTACCTAACATGGAGAATGAAGGAAAAAGAAGGTGCAAAACAAATAAGGAAAAGTGAATTCTCTGTTTCATCAGGCATCAAGAAAAGAGGGCCTTAAGATATATGCATCCCAATGTTCATTGCAACTCTATTTGCAATAGCCAGGGCATGAAAGCAATCTAACTGTTCATTGATGAATGAATGGATAAAGAAGATGCAGTACATATCTACAATGGGATATAATTCAGCCATAAAATAGAATGAAATGATGGCATTTGCAGCAACATGGATGGATCTACAGATTGAAATATTGAATAAAATGTCAGACAGAGGAGGAGAAATGTCATATGACATTCCTTATATGCAGAATCTAAAAAGAAATTATAGAAATGAACTTATTTACAAATCAGGAACAGACTCACAGACTTAAAGAACAAACTTACAGTTGTCAGGGAGGAAGGGATAGTTTGGGCACACCAAATGATCTCAAAAGATGAAAAAGCCTTTTGTCATAATACAATACCCTTTCATGATAACAAAATACTCAATTAGGTGGTATAGAAGGAATATAACTCAACACAATAAATGTGATATAGACAACCCTTCAGAGAACATCATACTCAGCAAAGACAGTTTGAAAGATTTTCCTTTAAGTTCAGGGAAGAAAAAGTGCCCACTCACACCAGTTCTATCAACACAATTCTGGAAGTGCTAGTTAGAGATAGCAGGCAAGATAAAGAAGAAAAATGTAACCATACTGGAAAGGAAGAATTTTATTTTCTTTGCTACAGATAATATGAACTTGTATATATTAATAGAAAATCCTAAAGATTCAGCCAAACAATTTGCTAGAACCAATCTACAAATTCAATAAACTGCAAGATACAAAAATCAACGTATGAAGTTAAACGCATTTCTATACACCAAGAATGCAATGTCTGAGAAATTTAAAAGGTAGCAATTCCACTTACTATAGCATCAAAATTATAAAATAAGTATCAGTTTCATGAAGGAGATGAAATACATAGACACTACAGCAAGACTTTGATGAAAGAACTTGAAGAAGACACAAATAAATGGAAAGATAACCCATGTACATGGATTGGAAGAATTAGTACTGTTTAAATGTCTATACTACCCCAAGCCATCTATAGATTCAATGCAATCTCTATCAAAATTCCAATGGTAATCTTCCCCACTATCAGCATCAAGGGTATACGAGAAATCTCTGTACTTTCTGTTCAATTTTGCTATGAACCTAAAACTACTCTAAGAAATAAAGTTTACTAAATAAAAAGTCTTGGGGTTTGAGTTCGGACTCTGCAGCTTACTAGTTAAAATGCCCTGGGCTAGTTAACTTATCAGACATTGTAAACTTCTGGTACAAGTGGTATTTACTTCCCAGGCTTGCCAAAAGATGGCAATGAAAAAAATTCCAATGGCATTTTTCACAGAAATAGCAAAAGCTATTCTACAATTTATGTGAAACCATAAATGTTCCCAAATAGCCAAAGCAATTATGACAAAGAAGATACAAGCTTAGAAGCATCTCACTTTTGATTTCAAAGTATAGTATAAAGCTACAGTAATAAAAAGATTATGGTACTGGTAATAAAATGATTATGGTACTGGCATAAAGATGGACACATATAATAATGCTCTTATCATGATTCCAGAAATTAATTCTTCAGATATCACATTTGATAAAGGAGCCAGTAATATTCTTTTCAATAATGATGGGTAATCCCATGCAGAAGGATGAACTTTGATCCCTATTCATACCATTCAAGAATTCATTTAAGAAGGATTAATGACTTAAACATTACCCTGAAACCCTCCTGGGAGAAAGCACGAGGAAAATGTTCTTTGACTCTGGGATCGACAGCAGTGTTTTGGATACAATGTCCATCCAAATGGTGTGAGGCTCTATCTCATTGTTGTTTTGATTTTTCTAACAAAGTAATGATCAAAATTCTCCAAGCTAGGTTTCAACAGTACATGAACCGTGAACTTCCAGATGTTCAAGCTGGATTTAGCAGAGGAAGAGGAACCAGAGATCAAATTGCCAACATCCACTGGATCATAGAAAAAGCAAGAGAGTTCCAGAAAAACATTTACTTCTGCTTTATTGATTATGTCAAACCCTTTGACTGTGTGGATCACTAGAAACTGTGGAAAATTCTGAAAGAGATGGGAATACCAGACCACCTGACCTGCCTCTTGAGAAACCTATATGCAGGTCAGGAAGCAACAGTTAGAACCAGACATGGAACAACAGACTGGTTCCAAATTGGGAAAAGAGTACGTCAAGGCTGTATATTGTCACCCTGCTTATTTAACTTATATGCAGAGTACATCATGTGAAATGCCAGGCTGGAAGAAGCACAAGCTGGAATCAATATTGCCGGGAGAAATATCAATAACCTCAGATACGCAGGTGACACCACCCTTATGGTAGAAAGCAAAGATGAACTGAAGAGCTTCTTGATTGAAGTGAAAGAGGAGAGTGAAAAAGCTTGCTTAAAACTCAACATTCAAAAAACTAAGAACAGGGCATCCAGTCCCATCCCTTCATGGCAAGTAGATGGGCAAACAACAAAATCAGTGGCAGACTTTATTTTTCGGGGCTCCAAAATCACTGCAGATGGTGACTGCAGCCATGAAATTAAAAGACGCTTGCTCCTTGGAAGAAAAGCTATGACCAACCTAGACAGCATATTAAAAAGCAGAGACATTACTTTGCCGACAAATGCCCACTTAGTGAAAGCTATGGCTCTTCTGGTAGTCATGTATGGATGTGAGAGTTGGACTATAAAGAAAGCTGAGTGCCGAAGAGTTGATGCTTTTAAACTGTGGTGTTGGAGAAGACTCTTGAGAGTCCCTTGGACTGCCAGGAGATCAAACCAGACTATACTAAAGGCAATCAGTGCTGAATATTCATTGGAAGGCCACCTGCTGCGAAGAACTGATTTATTGTAAAAGACTCTGATGCTGGGAAAGATTGAAGGCAGGAGAAGGGGACAACAGAGGATGAGATGGTTGGATGGCATCACTGACTAGGTGGACATCAGTTTGAGCAAGCTTCGGGAGTTGGTGATGGACAGGGAAGCCTGGTGTGCTGCAGTCGACCAGGTCGTGAAGAGTTGGACACGACTGAGCGACTGAACTGAACTGATGATCAATGATGTTAAGTATTTCTTCATATACCTGTTGACTACTTCTTTGTCTTCTTTTGAAGAACTATCTACTGAGCTCCTTTGCCCAATTTTAGCAACAGGTTATTTAGGGTTTTTTTTTTTCTCTATTGATTGTAGTAATTCCCTGTACATTTTGGATATTAACTCTTTATCTGATACATGGCTTTCAAATATTTTTCTCTCATTCTACATATTTCCTTTTTATTTTGTCAATCATTTCTTTTGCTATGCAGCAGACTTGTTTCGACATAGTCTCCCTTACCTATTTGTGCTTTTGATGCCAGTGCTCATAAACTTTTTACCTATGTCAGTTTAAAATCCTTAGCTTAGCTACAATGTTATCTCTTCACCTAATTTTCCACTCTCGACTCCTATCATAACTCACACAGACACACAAACCTAGACATCTATGACTCTATGTCCATCTAAACTCTCAATCAGCATTTTATTATGAATAGTCATAAAAGGCTCAGTCAGTAGGCTGGTCCAAATGAGCACTCTGATCCAGAAATCTTTGACTAATTACACTGAGGTGATACAGTCAGAAGTCAACAATTTTCAGCTATAAGATTAAATGATATCAGGTTTACAAAGGACAAGGGATACTTACTCTAAGCCTCCCATTTCCCCTATAAGAGACTTAAATGTGTAGCTGCCATGTTTGTGCTATTGCTTTAAGAATGTACTTTAAGAATGACTACTGTCAGGTACAGGATAACCCAAACTTCTCACACCACATATTGTGACACATGAGGTCTTTGGATTAGTTAATTGCTTTGTAAGGTGGCAAATATTACCTGTAAGTAGGCTTTTTCTTTTTTCTTTTAACACAACCAGATTATAGACACAATAATTTCTACTCCAACTTCAGTACCATCCCAGAAACACAGAAGTTTCATAGAGCACTGATTACAGTAAGGTAACCATGATATGGGTTCCTAGGTGGCTCCATGGTAAAGAATCTGCCTGCCAATGCAGGAATGCAGGAGACATGGTTGATTCCTGGGTCAGGAAGATCTCCTGGAGGAGCAAATGGCAACCAAGTCCAGTATTCTTGCCTGGAAAATCCTGTGGACAGAGGAGCCTGGAGGGGTACAGTCCATAGGATCATAAAGAGTTGGACACCCTGAGTGACTGAACACACACACACACACACACACACACACACACACACACACACAAGCCCATGACATGAGGACCAAGGTGGGAACCTGCAAGCATTTAGCTCACTGATCTGTGAGGGACACACAGACTTCGTGGCAAAGGGCTACAACTCTGTTTCTTCAAACAGGCTGAACCACCTATCTTGAAAACACCTTCTCTTTTCTCATTGGTAACTCCTTCTCATCTTTATGAGGTCTCTCTAATTTTATGGCAACTTGCTTCTAAAAATTGTTCTGAAATGCCCCCTGCCCTTAATCTTATGGAAAGGTTATTTCTGTGTTAAAACAGAGAGAACTATGGCAACAAATCGCATTCATCACAATGAGTCTAATTCTGAATTTCCATCCATAGCTCTCTGGAAACCAAGGCAACCTATAACAGCATAAATTGTATCCTGGAACTAAAGAAACATTTCCTTATGAAACAAGTAATCATAAACTGTGAACACACCACAGAGGGGCAGCAGTGATGTGGAGATACTCACCTGTCTGAGAGATGGCCATAGATGAGGCCCCCCACCAGTGTTCCAATCATGACTAGGGATTGAATCAACGGTTTCTGTGATTGTTGATCACATACGAGGTCCCACTGGAAGAGAAAGAAATCAGCACAGAGGAGCTTCACAGTATGTTACATCCTTAAATATTTGCTCACTCTAATAGCCCTTTAATGAACTACTCTCTGGTTTCCTTTACAACCTTTACTTCTCCATATCATTCCAGTCACAGCTTCAGTTCAGTTCAGTTCAGTGGCTCAGTCGAGTCCGACTCTTTGCGACTCCATGGACCACAGCATGCCAGGCCTCCCTGTCCATCACCAACTCCCAGAGTTCACTCAAACTCATGTCCATGGAGTCGGTGATGCCATCCAACCATCTCATCCTCTGTTGTCCCCTTCTCCTCCTGCCTGCAATCCCTCCTAGCATCAGAGTCTTTTCCAATGAGTCAATTCTTCCCATGAGGTGCCCAAAATATTGGAGTTTCAGCTTTAGCATCAGTCCTTCTAATGAACACCCAAGACTGACCTCCTTTAGAATGGACTGGTTGGATCTCCTTGCAGTCCAAGGGACTCTCAAGAGTCTTCTTCAACACCACAGTTCAAAAGCATCAGTTCTTTGGCGCTCAGCTTTCTTCACAGTTCAACTCTCACATCCATACATGACCACTGGGAAAACCATAGCCTTGACTAGACGGACCTTTGTTGGCAAAGTAATATCTCTGCTTTTCAATATGCTGTCTAGGTTGGTCATAACTTTTCTTCCAAGGAGTAAGCATCTTTTAATTTCAAGGCTGAAATCACCATCTGCAGTGATTTTGGAGCTCCCCCAAATAAAGTCTGACACTGTTTCCACTGTTTCCCCATCTATTTCCATGAAGTGATGGGATCAGATGCCATGATCTTAGGTTTCTGAATGTTGAGCCTTAAGCCAACTTTTTCACTCTCCTCTTTCACTTTCATCAAGAGGCTTTTTAGTTCCTCTTCACTTTCTGCCATAAGGGTGGTGTCATCTGCATATCTGAGGTTATTGCTATGTCTCCTGGCAATCTTGATTCCAGCTTGTGCTTCTTCCAGCCCAGCATTTCTCATGATGTACTCTGCAAAGAAGTTAAATAAGCAGGGTGATAGTATACAGTCTTGATATATTCCTTTTCCTATTTGGAACCAGTCTGTTGTTCCATGTCCAGTTCTAACTGTTGCTTCCTGACCTGCATATAGGTTTCTCAAGAGGCAGGTCCTTTTTCAGAATTTTCCACAGTTTATTGTGATCCACACAATCAAAGGCTTTGGCATAGTCAATAAAGCAGAAATAGATGTTTTTTCTGGAACTCTCTTGCTTTTTCAATGATCCAGTGGATGTTGGCAATTTGATCTCAGGTTCCTCTGCCTTTTCTAAAACCAGCTTGAACATCTGGAAGTTCACGGTTCACGTATTACTAAAGCTTGGCTTGGAGACTTTTGAGCATTACTTTACTAGCATGTGAGATGAGTGCAATTGTGCCATAGTTTGAGTATTCTTTGGCATTGCCTTTCTTTGGGATTAGGCATGACTTTTTCAGATCCTCAGCTAAATCCTGTAGGTTCTATCAGGGCCAATCTTCATATTCACTTAGCACTACATACATCAATGTTTCTGTCTTTTGTTTTGCTGTTCAATTGCTCAGTCAAGTGTGACTTTTTGTGATCCCATGGACTGCAGCACACCAGGCTCCTCTGTCTTACACTATCTCCCAGAGTTTGCTCAAATTCATGTCCATTGAGTCAGTGATGCTATCTAACTATTTCATCCTCTGCCACTGCCTTCTGCTTTTGAATTCAATCTTTCCCAACATCAAGGTCTTTCCCAATGAATCAGATCTTCCCTCAGGTGGCCAAAGTACTGGAGCTTCAGGTTCAGCATCAGTCCTTCCAATGTGTATTCAGGGTTGATTTCCATTAGGATTGACTGGTTTGATTTCCTTGCAGTCCAAAGAACTCTCCAGAGTCTTATTTAGTGCCACAATTTGAAAGCATCAATTTTTGGGCATGGACTTCTTGATGATCCAATGCCCACATCCATACATGACTCCTGAAAAAATCATGGCTTTGACTATATGGACCTTTGTCGGCAAGTGATGTATCTGCTCTTTAACATGTTGTCTTGATCTGTCATAGCTTTCCTTCCAAGGAGCAAGCGTCTTTTAATTTCATGGCTGCAGTCATTGTCTGCAGTGATTTTGGACACACTAAATACATTTTTTAAAAAATTTATGATGCCTGGATTTTACATTTAGGGTGAAATGCACTCTGGTATCATTTTTTGACAAGTAGCCAGGACATGGAGATTAGAAAATTAATGCACATATTACCAATTTGCAAGTAAGGCAAGAACATTCTACCAAGGGTAGTTTTCACATATTATATCTTTTCTAACTGTACACCTTCACACAATTTAAATCTTTGTGATACTGAAATTCTTTTCTAGTTTGTTTTTTTACTACGCTTAATATTGAAAAATAAAGTGCCTTTTTCAAATCTGGTTTCCTCAGAGTATATTACAAGTAATGGGATTGCTGAGTCTTATGATAGTTTTATTCTTAGTTTTTTAAAAAAGAATTTCTATACTGTTTTCCATAGTAGTTGTATCAGTTTGCATTCCCACCAACAGTATAAGAGGGTTCCCTTTTCTTCACACCCTGGCCAGCATTTATTGTTTGTAGACTTTTTGATGATGGCTATTCTGACTGGGTTGGGAAGATCCCCTGGAGAAGGGAAAAGCTACCCAATCCAGTATTCTGGCCTAGAGAATTCCATGGACCGTTTAGTCCACGGGATTGCAAAGAGTCGGACACAACTCAGCGCCTTTCACTTTCATATTCTGACTGGTATGAGAATGCCTCATTGGGATTTTGGTTTGCATTTCTCTAATAATGAGCAATGTTGAGTATCTTTTTGTGTATTACATCTCTATGTCTTTGGAAAATATCTGTTTAGGTCTTCTGCCCACTTTAAAAAAGTTTATTATTTTTTATTGAAGGATAATTGATTTATAGAATTTTGCTATTTTCTGTCAAACCTCAACATGAATCAGCCATAGGTATACATATATACCCTTCCCTTTGAAACTCCCTCCCTTCTCCCTCCCCATCCCACCCCTCTAGGTTGGTACAGAGCCCTATTTGAATTTCCTGAGTCATAGAGCAAATTCCTGTTGGCCATCTATTTTACATTTGGTAACGCTAAGAGTTGGACGTGACTGAGCGACTTCACTTTCACTTTTCACTTTCGTGCATTGGAGAAGGAAATGGCAACCCACTCCAGTGTTCTTGCCTGGAGAATCCCAGGGATGATGGACCCTGGTGGGCTGCCATCTGTGGGATCGCACAGAGTCGGACATGACTGAAGCGACTTAGCAGCAGCAGCAGCAGCAGCAATGTAAGAAGATATTAAGAAGTGGCAAGAATACACAGAAGAACTGTGCAAAAAAGAGCTTCACGATCAAGATAATCACGATGGTGTGATCACTCACCTAGAGCCAGACACCCTGGAATGTGAAGTCAAGTGGGCCTTAGGAAGCATCACAATGAACAAAGCTAGTGGAGGTGATGGAATTCCTATTGAGCTATTTCAAATCCTGAAAGATGATGCTGTGAAAGTGCTGTGTTAGCTTCGTATAGGGTGAGATTTGTGCTGAGTTTTTGTTTGTTTGTCTTTCCTCTGATGGCAAGGCTGAGTGAGGTGATAATCCTGTCTGACAATGATTAGGTTTGTATTTTTGTCTTGTTTGTTGTTTAGATGAGGCATCCTGCATGGGGTGCTACTGGTGATTGGGTGATGCTGGTTCTTGTACTCAAGTGGTTTACTTTGAGTGACTTCTCACTATCTGATACTCCCTAGGATTAGTTCTCTGGAAGTCTAGGGTCTTGGAGTCAGTGCTCCCATTCCAAAAGCTTAGCGCTTGATCTCTGGTCAGGAACAAAGATCCCACAAGTGGTTTGTTATGGCATTAAGTGAGATTAAAACAAATATCCAAAACCAAGAAACCAAAGATGAACCCCAGACGAATGGAAATTGCAAAATCAGGAAAATAATAATTAAAATAATGGAATATACACATATACATATACACCCATGAACAAAGTGAAAACAGTCCAACAAAAATAAAGTATAGTAGACTGACCCAGTGAACAAAGGAAATCTAAAATTATATTTACCAGTTAAGAACAGAACTAATTTAAGCACACACTGGAAAACAAAACTAAAGCAAGGTGCCAAGTGGGGAATAAAGCAATGATAACAAAACTAACAAATATATTGAGAGGAGAGGAAAGAAAGAAAAGAAAGAAAGGATAGATATGCAAAGTTAAATAGAGGTAGATGAGAAAGTTTTATATACATTAAAGATTAACTGCAAGGGGAAAAGAGCAGTAGGGAAGGCAAACAAAGGAATAAATGTAGAAAAAATATAATAGGCTTAAAAAATTAAAATTATAAAAATGAGAAAAGGAAAAAATGGAAGAAGAAAGAAAAAAGGAAAAGAAAGGACAACTGCACAGAGCTGCAAAAGCCCAACATAGAGGCAGAGGTTTATAACAACGATAGAAAGTGTGACTGAATACACATATACGTATACTCCCATAAGCAAACTCAAAACAGTCCAACAAAAATAAATACAATAGATTGACCTGGTAAACTAAGGAACCTGAAAATTGTATCTACTAGAACAAACTGGAAAACAAAACTAAAGCAAGTTGCCAATTGGGAAATAAAGCAATGAAAATAAATCTAACAAATATGTGGGAGGAAAGGAGAGAAAGAAAAGAAAAAATAGCTGTGCAAAGTTAAATCGAGCTAGACAAAGAAGATTTATATATGTTAAAGATTAATGCAAGGGTAAAAGAACAGTAGGAATAGCGGACAAAGGAATCAATGTGGAAAAAATAATAATAGGTTTTAAAACTTTAAAAAGAGAAAAGAAAAAAGAAAAGAGGAAAACTCCACAGAACTGCAAAAGCCCAATGTAGAGGCAGAGGTTTATGACAACAATAAAAAATGTTACTGAGGGAAAAAAAAAGCTCAAAAGCTTAATTGGATTTCTTAGTGCTGAAAAAATTGACAACTACAACAGAGGGGAAGAAAAGAAAGAAAAATCCAAAAGAATCTACAGAACAAGTGAAAAAATAAGAATAGTAAATGGTTTTCTTGAGTCACTGCTGTCAGTTTCCCTCACTGGGAATCACAGTTCACCTTACCTCCCTAGGATGCCCTCCAACATGTGCTAATCTCTGGACCTGCTGTGGGGGCAGCTCAGATTCTAATCTGGTCCTACTCCTGTATGCTCTTGCCTCCAATGCCCACAGCTATCAGAACTAGTGCGTTTTCTTTTGTGGGAACTCTCAATGGCCTTTTACATATTCCAGAGACACAGAATCTGCTCAGTTGATCATGTGGATTTAATCTGCAGCTTGTACAGCTGGTGGGAAAGTGTTGGGTCTTTTCCCCTAGCCACACTGTCCCTGGGTTTCAATTGTGGTGTTATTTCCACCTCTACATGTGGATTGTCCACTGGGGTTTAGCTCCTGAGGATGTCCTGGACAGTTTGGGTTTGTTCCTGTGAGGGCCAGGTGTGGAGGTGGTGCAGCTGCTTGGGTCGCAGAGATTCTGGCAGCACCAGGTACTCAGGGGGGTTGGCGGTTAGGGCAGCAGGAAATGTAGTGCTCTAGAAGGGTATGGCAACCAGTTTTGGCCAATACACTCCAATATTCTTGCCTGAAGAACCCCCTCTGTGACAGAGAAGCCTGGCAGGCCACAGTCTACAAGGTCGCAGAGTCGGACACGACAGAAGCCACCTTGCATGCATAGATGCAAGACTTTTTTTGCCTGTGGCAGCTCTGCCCCAGTGAGAGCTGAGCACGAAGGTGGCACAGCTGCTTGGCTTGTGGGGACCCTGCTGATGCCACGTGTGCAGGGACACGGACTGCCTCTGTCACAGGAGTTATGGCCCTATCAGAGTCTTTATTGCAGCCTCTTGTAGCTGGTGATCAGAAGGCCTCTTTGGGCAGTCTTTCTCCATAGCTCCGCCTATTCAGGCACTTAGAGGGCTCCCTTGCCTGGGGTCCTTCTCTGTTGTTCAGTGAGTCAGGCACATAGAGAAGCCCCCCTGGCTGGGGTCCTACTCTGTAGATCGGCATATCAGTCACTGAAAGGAGCACCCTGGATGGGGTCCTACTCTAGTTCAGTGCATCAGGCATTTGATGGGCCAGGCTCTCTATTGTTCGGCTGCCGATGCTGGCGTGTGGGGAGAGAGAGGCTACGGTGATGGCTTCACCCCCTACATGTGACTCAGCAGTATCACCTTGCTTCCATGGCTGCCAGGCTTTCCTCCACCAGCATTCCCCACCACAATCTCCTCCCTCACATCCCCTCAGTCTGTCTCTCCACAGTCAATAGCAGCCTTCACCCTGGGATTGCGCCACAATCCCTAAACTCCAGCTCCCAGCTGCTGCGCCTTCCAGAAGACCAGTGTTCCTGTCTGAGGTATGTATGGCTGTGGCAAGGACTCTCTGATTCTCATTCCATTTAGGCTGCCACAGACCAGCTGTTTCACTCTTTGCCTTAAATGTTTCTCCTCTGACTCAGACAATTGTCCCATTGTGGGGACTGGACCCCTGCTTCAGTTCCCCCTCCCACCAAGAGAAGGTCCAGTCCTACTAACACTCCTATTTCCCTCCCAGTTCCTTCATCCTACCAAGTTTTGCATGGTTTTATATATTCTTTTTCACTGGTCAGGTACTCCTGCCTGCTCTCAGCTGGTATTCTGCATGCACTTCTGTGTCTGAAGGTGTATTCCTGATGTATCCATGGAGAGAGATGCACTCCACTTCCACCTACTCCTCTGCCATCTTGTTCTCAGCCTCTGCCCACTTTTTGATTGGGTTGTTTGTTTTTCTGTTATTGACTGGCATGAACTGCTTGTGTATTTTGGAGATTAATTCTTTGTCAATTGTTTCATTTGCTATTATTTTCTCCCATTCTGAGGGCTGTCTTTTCACCTTGCTTATAGTTTCCTTCTTTGTGCAAGAGCTTTTAAGTTTATTTAAGTCCCATTTGATTATTTCTGGGTTTTTTAAATTACCATATGTAAAATAGATAACCAGTGTGAGTTTGATGTATGACACAGGGCATGAAAAGCCAGTGCTCTGTGACAACCTGGTGGGATAGGGTGGGGAGGGAGATAGGAGGGGGCTTCAGAATGGAGGGGACACATGTATACCTATGACCAGTTCATACTGATAAATGGCAAAAACCATCACAATATTGTAAAGTATCTTCCAATTAAAGTAAATAAATAAATTAAAAAGAATAAAGTGCTTGGCAATTAAAAAGATAATCGATCACTACTTACTAAAAGTATGAAAGGAAGCTGGCTACATTATCTACTCAGTGACTGAAGACTTGAACCCCATTTAATTTATGTTATTCTAAACAGGATAGGAGCACTCCTTGGTGGCTCAGTTGGTAAAGAGTCTGCCTGCAATGAGGGAGAACTGGGTTCGATCCCTGGGTTGGAAAGATCCCTTGGAGAAGGTAATGGCAACCCACTCCAGTATTCTTGCCTGGAGAATTCCATGGACAGAGGAATCTGGTGGGCTACAGTCCATGGGGTCCAATGAGTTGGACACGACTGAGTGACTAACTTTTACCTTCAAACAGGATATGACTCAGGACGCGACTGTATGTTCAGTACATGACCGAGCACACACCTACACTTACAAGAAGTAAACGGGGCCTTTACCTCAGTCACGATGGTGGAGGAGAACAAGCTGTGGTCGTACACCCAGCCGTCCACACAGGGCTCTGTGTCCAGGTCAGTCATGTTGGGGAAGGTCCCATTCAGGTGAAGGAGCTGCCACTGGGGGTGGAGGAAACGACGACACTTCTCTGGTTTCAAGTTTGAATCCAGTGGGATGGAAATTCGCAGGAGGACATCAGGGCTGAGGATCCCAGTGTCATTACCAGAGACAGTGGCATTATCGAGGATGTGGACCCAGCAGCGATGACCAGGAACGGCTGCGGCGAAGTTCTCCAATAGTGAGTGAGAGACGATTATCATGAAAGAAGGGAGAATTAAAGCCATCTGAAGTATCTGGAATTTCCCCAGGCCACCAACTTTATCCAAGAGCTCCTCAAAGGCCATTGCGAATAGGTGATATTCAAGAGGAGTCAAAATGACTTTACAGATAGAAGTTCAAAGGGAGAAAATGTTTTCTTTAATCACGCTAAGTCTATGTGACCTCATGTCAGTTTCTCATGCCTGGGTCTAACCCACCTCACTACTGTAACAGAGCAATGGAATCAGTTTCCCTAGTCCTTTTGAAAGCATGGGGTGGTTGCTTTTTAGCAAAGTTATAGAGAAAATTATTTACCAAAGATATCTGTATCTGATGAACATTAAATCTGTTTAAAGATTTACTTTCTGAATGTGTTTGTCCTTTGTGATTCTGTGAAACTGGCATAGGACTTTGTCATGTACGTGACCTCTGAATAACCTAAAAGTAAGCTACACAGTCTTCAGTCATTTCTAAAAAATGGAACTGGAGAGACACAAGGACTATTCTAGGAAAGAGCAGAAAACAAATGTTTTTTTATTGTTTGTTCTGTAACAACACACTACTCAAGAAAATACAATCCTTTGCTTTTAATTAAAGTGGCATGTGGTGCAATTTCTAACTGGTTCAAATTGGGAAAGGGGAACAACTAGGGTGTATGTTGTCACTCTGCTTATTTAACTGATATGCAGAGTACATCATGTGAAATGTCAGTCTGGATTAATCATGAACTGAAATCATTACTGCTGGGAGAAATATCAATAACCTCAGATTTGCAGATGCCTCTCTAATGGCAGATAGTGGAGAAGAACTAAAGAGCTTCTTGATGAGGGTAAAAGTTCAGTTCAGTTCAGTCGCTCAGTCCTGTCCGACTCTTTGTGACCCCGTTGCCTGCAGCATGTCAGGCCTCCCTGTCCATCACCAACTCCCAGAGTTTACTCAAACTCATGCATATTGAGTTGGTGATGCAATCCAGCCGTTTTATCCTCTGTTGTCCCCTTCTCCTCCCAACTTCAATCTTTCCCAGCATCAGGATCTTTTCAAATGAGCCAGTTCTTCACATCAGGTGACCAAAGTATTGGAATTTTAGCTTCAGCACCAGTCCTTCCAATGAATATTCAGGACTGATTTCCTTCAGGATGGACTGGTTGGGTCTCCTTGCAGTCCAAGGGACTCTCAAGAGTCTTCTCCAACACCACAGTTCAAAAGCATCAATTCTTTGGTGCTCAGCTTTCTTCACAGTCCAACTCTCACATCCATACATGACCACTGGAAAAACCATAGCCTTGACTAGATGGACTTTTGTTGGCAAAGTAATGTCTCTGCTTTTTAATATGCTATCTAGGTTGATCATAACTTTTCTTCCAAGGAGTAAGTGTCTTTTAATTCTATGGCTGCAGTCATCATCTGCAGTGATTTTGGAGCCCCCCAAAATAAAGTCAGCCACTATTGCCACTGTTTCTCCATCTATTTGCCATGAAGTGATGTGACTGGATTCCATGATCTTAGTTTTCTGAATACTGAGCTTTAAGCCAACTTTTTCACTCTCTTCTTTCACTTTCATCAAGAGGCTCTTTAGTTCTTCTTTGTGCCATAAGGGTGGTGTCATCTGCATATCTGAGGTTATTGATATTTCTCCTGGCAATCTTGATTCCAGGTTGAGCTTCCTCTGGCCCAGCATTTCTCATGATGTTCTCTCCATGTAAGTTAAATGAGCAGGGTGACAATATACAGTCTTCACTTACTCCTTTTCCTATTCATCTAACTCAATGAAACTATGAGCCATGTTGTGTAGGGCTACCCACGATGGGTGGGTCATCGTGGAGAGTTCTGACAAAATGTGGTCCACTGGAGAAGGGAATGGCAAACCACTTCTGTATTCTTGCCTTGAGAACCCCATGAACAGTATGAGGGTAAAAGAGGAGAGTGTAAAAGGTGGATTGAAACTCAGCTTAAAAAAAACTAAGATCATGGCATCTGGTTCAATTACTTTATGCAAACTGAAGGGGAAAAAAATGGAAGTGGTGACAGATTTTCTGATTTTGGTCTCCAAAGTCATTGTGGACAGTGACTGCAGCCATGACACTAAAAGATGCTTTCTCCTTAGACAGAAAGCTATGAAAAACCTTTTGTTGTTTTCCAGTCACTAAGTTATGTCCACTCTCTGTGACCCCATGAACTGCAGCCTTCCAGGCTCCTCTGTCCATGGAATTCTCCAGGAAAGAATACTGGAGTGGGTAGACATTTAATTTTCCAGGGGATCTTCCTGACCAATGGATCAAACCCGTGTCTCCTGCTTTGCAGGAGGATTCTTCGCCAACTGAGCCTCCAAGGAAGCCCATTATGTTGAGGTAGTTTCCCTCTATGCCCATCTTCTGAAGTGTTTTTAATCATAAACCTGTGTTGAATTTTATGAAAAGCTTTTTCTGCATTTTTTGAGATTTAAAAGAAAAATTTAATTTGTTGTTGTTGTGTATCACAGTGATTGATATGTGGATATTGAAAAATTCTTCATACCTTGTATAAATCCCATTTGATCGTAGTGTATGAACCTTTTATATGTTGTTGGATTCAGTTTGCTACTATTTTGTTGTGGATTTTTGTATCTATGTTCATCAGTGATATTGGCCTGAGGAGATCCAACCAGTCCATTTTAAAGGACATCAGCCCTGGGTATTCTTTGGAAGGAATGGTGCTAAAGCTGAAACTCTAATACTTTGGCCACCTCATGCAAAGAGTTGACTCATTGGAAAAGACCCTGATGCTGGGAGGGATTGGGGGCAGGAGGAGAAGGGGACGACAGAGGATGAGATGGCTGGATGGCATCACCGACTTGATGGACATGAGTCTGAGTGAACTCCGGGAGTTGGTGATGGACAGGGAGGCCTGGCGTGCTGAGATTCGTGGGGTCACAAAGAGTCAGACACGACTGAGCAACTGAACTGAACTGAACTGATGTTTGTCTGGTTTTGGTATCAGAGGGATGGTGGCATCGTAGTATGAGCTTGGGAGTGTTGCTTCCTCTATAATTTTTTATTACTTTGTGTGTGTGTGTACACTGTGTGGCATGTGGGATCATAGTTCCCTGACCAGAGATGGAACCCGAGCCCTCTGCAGTAGAGGCACAGAGTCTGAACCACTAGACCACCAGGTAAATCCCTTCCTCTACAATTTTTTGGAAGAGTTTCTAAAGGGTAGGTGTTGACTCTTTTCTAAATATTTGATAGAATTCACCTGTGAAGTTATCTCTCCCAGACTTTTGTTTGTTGGGGGATTATTAATCACAGTTTCAATTTCCCTACTTGTAATTGTTCTGTTCATATATTCTGTTTCCCCCGGTTTGTCTTGAAAAGCTGTACCTTTGTAAGAATTTGTCAGTTTCTTTAGGTTGTCCATTTCATTGCCATACTGTTGTATTTCTGTGGTGTTCCTTGTAACTTGTATTTTATTGGTTGGAGTCCTCCCCCACCTCCCCCTTTTTTTCTTGAGGAGTCTTGCTAAAGATTTATCAATTTTTTTTATTTTCTCAAAGAACCAACTTTTAGTTTTATGGATCTTTGCTTTTATTTTCTTTGTCTCTATTCATTTAATTCTGTTGTGATATTTATGATTTCTTTCCTTCCACTAACTTTGGGGTTTGTTTGTTCTTCTTTCTCTAGTTGCTTTAGGTGTGAGTTTAGGTTGTTTATTTGATATTTTTTCCTGTTTCTTGAGTTTAGAGTGCATTGCTATAAACTTCCCTCTTAGAACTGCTTTTCCTATGTTTCATATCTTCTGGGGTCATCATGTTTTCATTGTCAATTGTCTAGGTATTTTTTGATTTTCTTTTTGATTTTTTTCACTGATCCACTGGTTGCTTAATAACATTTTGTTCTACCTTTTAGTGTTTGTGTGTTTTTTTGTCTTTTTTTTCCCCTGTAATTGATTTCAAAATCTCATAGCATTGTAGTTGGAAAAGATTCTTGATATGCTTTCAATTTTGTTAAATTTATCAAGGCTTGATTGTGGCCAAATGTGATCTTTCCTGGGGAACATTCCATGTGCTCATTGGAAGAAATTGTGTTCTGTTTCCTTTGGAGGTTCAGTTCAGCTCAGTTCAGTCGCTCAGTCATGTCCAACTCTTTTCTACCCCATGAACCGCAGTACGCCAGGCCTCCCTGTCCATCACCAACTCCCGGAGTCCACACAAACCCATGTCGGTGATGCCATCCAACCATCTCAACCTCTGTCGTCCCCTTCTCATCCTGCCCTCAATCTTTCCCAGAATCAGGGTCTTTTCAAATGAGTCAGCTCTTTGCATCAGGTGGCCTAAGTATCGGAGTTTCAACTTCAACATCAGTCCCTCCAATGAACACCCAGGACTGATCTCCTTTAGGATGGACTGGTTGGATCTCGCTGCAGTCCAAGGGACTCTCAAGAGTCTTCTCCAACACCACAGTTCAAAAGCATCAATTCTTCGGTGCTCAGCTTTCCTTATAGTCCAACTCTCACATCCATATATGACCACTGGAAAAACCATAGCCTTGACTAGATGGACCTTTGTTGGCAAAGTAATGTCTCTGCTTTTTAATATGCTGTCTAAGTTGGTCCTAACTTTCCTTCCAAGGAGTAAGCATCTTTTAATTCCATGGCTGCAATCACCATCTGCAGTGATTTTGGAGCCCAGAAAACTAAAGTCTGACACTGTTTCCACTGTTTCCCCATCTATTTCCATGAAGTGATGGGACAAGATGCCATGATCTTCGTTTTCTGAATGTTGAGCTTTAAGCCAACTTTTTCACTCTCTTCTTTCACTTTCATCAGGAGGCTCTTTAGTTCTTCTTCACTTTCTGCCATAAGGGTTGTGTCATCTGCATATCTGAGGTTATTGCTATTTCTCCTGGCAATCTTGATTCCAGCTTGTGCTTCTTCCAGCCCAGCATGTCTCATNTGAGTGCAGCACTTTCACAGCATCATCTTTTATCCTTTGGATGAGTACTCTATAAATATCATTGAAGTCTATTTGATCTAATGTATCATTTAAGGCCTGATTCTTTATTAATTTTCTGTATGGATGATTATCTCCATTGCTGTAAGTCGGTGTTAAAATCTTCCATTTTTATTGTGTTACTGTCGATTTCTCTTTTTATGACTGTTAGCATCTGCCTATATGCTGAGGGGCTCCTATGTTGGGTGCATATATATTTACAATTATTCTGTATTGTTCTTGGATGATCCCTTAATCATTTGTACTGTCCTTCGTTGTCTCTTAATACTTCTTATTTATTTATTTATTTGGCGGTGCCAGGTCTTTTTTGCAGCATGCAGGATCCTCAGTTGTGGCATGCAAACAGTTGTGGCATGCAGGATCTAGTTTCCTGATCAGGAATCAAACCCAGGCCCCCTGCATTGGGAGCACAGAGTCTTAGCTACTGGACCACCAAGTAATTATTTTTCCTTGTCTCTAGTAATAGTCTTTATTTTAATGTCTATAATGTTTGATATGAGTATTACTATTCCAGCTCTTACTTGATTTCCATTTTCATGGAATATCATTTTCCATCTCCTCACTTTCAATCTGTATGTGTCCCTAGGTCTGAAGTGGGTCTCTTGTAGACTATACTATATATATATATATCTATCTTACTTTTATATCCATTTTTCCAGTCTATGTCTTTTGGTTGGAGAGTTTTATCCCTTTACATTTAAGATAATTATCTATTTGTATGTTCCTATTGCCATTTTCTTAATTGCTTTGGAATCATTTTTGTCAGTCTTCCATTCTTCTTTTGATCTTTTGTCTTGTGGTTTGATTAAAGTTGTATTTGGTAGCTTTTAATTTTTTTCTGTGTATCTATTTTTTGCTTTTGATTTGCAACTCCGATGAGGTTTTTAAAAATTGTATTTATTTTATTTCTTTGGCTGTGGTGCATCTTCATTGCTGCATGTGGGCTTTCATTAGTTGTGATGAGTGAGGTCTGCTCTTTGTTGCTGTGTGCAGGCTTCTACTTGTGGTGGCTTTTTTGTCTTAGAGCACAGGCTCTATGTGCGCGAACTTCGGTAGTGTCAGCATATAGGCTCAGTAGTTGCGGCTCATGGGCTCTGGAACACAGGTTCAGTAGTTGTGTGTGTGAACATCGCTCAGTCGTGTGTGACTCTTTGTGACCCAAGGACTGTACAGTCCATGGGATTCTCCAGGCCAGAATACTGGAGTGGGTTGCCATTTCCTTCTCCAGAGGATCTTCCCAACCCTGGAATGAAACCCTGATTTCTTGCATTGTAGGCAGATTCTTTACCAGTTGAGCCACCAGGGAAGCCCTCAGTAATTGTGGTCATGGGTTTTGCTGCTCCATGGCATCTGGGATCTTCCTTGACCAGGGATGGAACTGGTGTCCCCTGCATTGCAAGGTGGATACGTCTGGACCACTGGACTGGCAGGGAAGTCCCGCTGCCATAAGGTTTTTATGTAGCAATCTATATATGTACTGGGGCTTCCCTGGTGGCTCAGAGGTTAAAGTGTCTGCCTCCAATGCGGGAGACCCAGGTTCGATCCCTGGGTCGGGAAGATCCCCTGGAGAAGGAAATGGTACCCACTCTAGTATTCTTGCCTGGAGAATCCCATGGATGGAGAAGCCTGGTAGGCTACAGACCATGGGGTCGCAAAGAGTTGGACACGACTGTGTGACTTCACTATTCACTATATATGTACAAGTTTATTTTAAATGGCTTGTTTCTTAATTTCAAATGCATTTCCATTTCCTGCATTTGTGTTCTCCTCTTCTCATAATTATTTCTGGTTTTGATATCATATTTGTATGATGATTTCTTATAGCTACTTTATACTTGCCTTTACTTGTGAACTTTTCCATTTGTGATTTTCTTATATCTAGTTGCCTCTTCAAAACATCTCTTACCTAGAGAAGTTCTTTTAGAATTTTTGTATGGTAGTTTGACAGTGCTGAATTCACTTAGTTTTTGCTTGTCTGCCAATTTTTATTTCTCTGCCTAATCTGAATGAAAGTCTTGCTGGGTAGAGTATTCTTGGTTGTAGGTTTTCCCCTTTAATCATCTAAACATTATTGTCTGCTCTTATTTATTTATTTTTTTACTATGGACCATTTTTAAAAAGGCTTTATTGAATTTGTTACAATATTGCTCCTGTGTTATGTTTTGGTTTTCTGGCTGCCAGGCGTCTGGCATCTTAGCTCCCTGACCAGGGATGGAATCTGCCTCCCCTTACTTTAGGAGTTGATATCTTAACCATTGGACTGCCAGAGAAGTTCCTTTCTGTACTTTATCAATGAGAAAATGAGGCAGTGTATTGTGTTGGACAAAAAGTTTGTTTTATCTGTCAAATGTTACTGAAAATCCTGAACAAACTTTTTGACCAACACAATCAGTAACTCATTCCTGTATTCAGCTACCAAGATCCCTGGAAGTGGCAGAAGTACTTACAATACTTGTTGGTGTTTGAGCTTATAATATTTAAGGACTTCTTTCTATTTTTTTTTAGAATATGCGCTATAAATATACACTATGTGCACCAAATTGCTAGAGCACATAACAAGCTTTGGGAGGAAATCATGCTTGTGAGTGACTCTCAGGTTTAAACTTTGAAGTTTCTTGGAAAATTTCCTGGTGAATAAACAGAGAGCAGTTTGACTCCAAAGTCTGTGATCCCTTGTTTATAGTACATGTTTTAAGTATTCGTATTTTCCCAGAATTTGTATAACAGAACATGAGTTGGTATTTTTGATGCAACAAGTGAAGTGGTGGAATATAGATAAAAGGGAAAAAAATGTGTTGTCAAAAATCATGTGACAAATAAGCAAGAGACAGTTGACTGCACTTACGTGTAATTCTTTCATCAGGTGGTTAGTAGAATCTGCTTGGTCAGTTTATTGATTATCAGCAATAAACCACTCAAGGGCTTAAAGGAACATAACAGTTTGCACAGAGACATGGAGTAAAGAATACTGAAATAACCCAGAATATGGAGGTGAACAGGAAAAGGAAGTGGTTATTGGGTTGGAGGGAAGACAAACGGCAACCTGCTTTCTTCTTATTGAGATAGACAAATTGCTTTGCTATTAAAAACAGGGACATTCAGTTGAGAATATAAACTCAGTTCCTTCTCTGTCATGTCTGTCTCATAGAAAAGAAGTTTTGCGTATTGTGAAAATACTGCTTCATTTAGCTCAGTTCCTGATGTGAATCTCCAGTAAATGTGCTCTCCTGGATTCTCTGTACCCCTCTTTGGCCTCATTTTCAAAGTATTAGTGTTGCTATATAATTTCTTTGTGTCTCCCTAGCTCCCTACACCATCTTTCATATCATACTCACACCTGTTCTTGCATGTATAATATGTTATACTAGAAAGAAAAGTAATGTATCTCTCTTGTCCTGTTGGGTGCCAGCGCTCTTCACAATACCTGGCACTATGTTGGCAAATGATATATATTTCTTGTTGTTAAAGGGTTTGACAGTGACCATGCAGGAGGAACTAGAGATAGCACAGACCAAAACTACTGTTTGACTTGTTCTGCATACCCAACCTTTGTAAAAGGATCTGTCTCCCATCCTTTGTGAGGTGAGCTTCACAGAGTACATGACAGCTTTCAAAGAGTGGGGACATGAATCTATTTATTTCAAAGGTTATAACAGTGTTGTGAGAGACAGGCATTGATTTTGAGATAAAAGATGAATAAATAAGACTCATATGGGACTGATTATATTGTGTAGAGTTGGTTTTGTCATATCACACTGTCAGTCACTGGAGATTGATGTTGAGAACTTCCCTCAAAGTACAGATTTTGGGGTGGTCCTAAGATGGGGGAGGAATAGGATGGGGAGATCAATTTCTCCCCCCCAAAATCATCAAAAGATCATTCGAATGCTGAGAAAATTCCACAAAACAACTTCTGAATGCTGGTGGAGGACAACAGGCACCCAGAAAGGCAGCACATTCTCATCAAAAGGAGGTAGAACAAAATATAAAAGACAAAAAGAGAGACAAAAGAGATAGGGACAGAGACCCATCCCAGGGAGGGAGTGGTGAAGGAGGAGAAGTTTCCAAACACCAGGAAACCCTCACACCAGTGGGTCTGTGGGGAGTTTTGGAATTTCAGAGAGCAACATAACCAGGAGGGGAAAAGAAAAACCCACAGATTATGCACCTAACTGCAACTCTCAGAGGAGAAGTAGCCCAGATGCTAACTCCCGCTAGCAAGGGGGGGTGGGGGGGTGGGGGGGATGTGAACAGGGAGGCACAGGTTGCATTCTTAGGGTAAGGACCAGGCCTGAATGCCCTGAAGACAATCTGAGGGAGCTAATGTGAGAAAGCAACCCATACTGTAGGATAGCCAGAGAGAGAAAAAGAGAGAGAGAGAACTTTCCTGTGAAAAGCTCTAACCTAAGGCATAGCCTGGCCCTGTCACAGGACAAAGGATTAAGCGAATACCAGAGTAGAGCTAGCCAACTGCAGTCTGACCCTCCCCATGCTGGAGGCAGAGAGGCAGGCGGGAGACAGCCAGAGCTGGAAGGCAAGGGGCAATCTTGGCCCCAGAGATGGCATCCTCCACCGAACTGTGAGCAGGCTCCCAGTTGCTAACCAAGTCTTCCTGGGATCCTGGATGGTTGACATCTGCCAGGAGGGTCGCAGCCAGAGATCAGCTACCCAGAGGAGATACACAGCACACCTGAGATGGCACTCTTGCTGTGCACCCAGGAAACCGAGCGGCTGGGACCAGGGAGGTGACTAAGATGCACAGACCACTTGGGACAGTGCACCTGCCCAACACCTGGTCACCTGAGCTGCTCTGACCTGGGATGGGCACAAAACGCACACCGAACCAAGTCTGTGCCTTTGTGGAGTACCTCAGAACCTGAACCTGAGCAGTTTAGACCTGGGAAGTGCATGCAACCCAGGGACTGCTTTGAACAGTTCCCCTGCAGAGCAACCTGGAGCCTGAGCAGTGTAGACCAGGAAAGAACCCCATGAGCGGGGGCAAACCCAATGTGGCCCAGACACTATGAGCACTCCCCACAGTGATATTTGTTCACAGTGTTCCTCCCTCCCACAGCACAACTGAACAAGTGAGCCTAAATAAGTAACCACCTTCACCCCCTTGTGCCAGGGTGGAAATTAGACACTGAAGAGACTTGCAAACAGAAGAAGTCAAAATAGGGAATTGCTTTGGAAGTGACAGGTGCAACATATTAAAACCCTGTATTTAGCATTGACTACATTGGAAGGGGCCTATANTGGAAATTAGACACTGAAGATACTTGCAAACAGAAGAAGTCAAAATAGGGAATTGCTTTGGAAGTGACAGGTGCAACATATTAAAACCCTGTATTTAGCATTGACTACATTGGAAGGGGCCTATAGACCTTGAGAAGAAGTATAAACTGGAACAAGGAATTATCTGAAACTGAACTGACCCCACACCGCCCTCAACAGCTCCAGAGAAATTCCTAGATATATTTTACTATTATCATCTTTTAATTTAAAAAATTTTATTTTTAAGTTATTTATTACTTCTTTAATTTACATTTTTATAACCTACTATTATCTTGCAAAACTCCCCTATTTTAAAGCAAATTTCACACACACACACACACACACACACATATACACTTATAATTTTTGTGATTTTTAAAAAAATATTGTATTTTTGAGAGTCTAACCTCTATTCTAGATTTTTAATCTTTGCTTTTTGGTATTTGTTATCAATTTTGTACCTTTAAGAATCTAATCTTCAGTAATTTTTACTTAGGAGTGTGATCACTGGCTCGATTGCTCTCTCCCCATTTTGACTCTCCTTTTCCCCCCAGGTCACCTCTATCTCCTCCCTCCTTCTTCTCTTCTCTACCTAACTCTGTGAATCTCTTTGGGTGTTCCAGGGTGTGGAGAACACTTAGGGAACTGATTACTGGCTAGATTGGTCTCTCTCCTTTTGATCCCCCCTCTTCTCCTCCTGGTCACCTCTATCTCCTTCTTCCCTCTTCTCTTCTCTATGTAACTCCACGAACCTCTCTGAGTGTTCCAGACTGTGGAGAGCACATAGGGAATTGATTAGTGGCTAGATTGCTCTCGCTCCTTTTGATTCTCCTTCTTCTCCTCCTGGTCACCTCTATCTCCCTCTTCCTTCCTTTCTTCTCCATGTAACTCCGTGAACCTCTCTGGGTGTCACTCACTGTGGAGAATCTTTTCACCATTAACCTAGATGTTTTATCATCAGTGTTGTATAGACAGAGAAGTCTTGAGGCTACTGTAAGAATAAGAATGAAAGCCAGAGGCAGGAGGCTTAAATCCAAAACTTGAGAACACCAGAAAACGCCTGACTCCAGGGGACATTAATCTACAAGAGCTCATCCAAAAGCCTCCATACCTACACTGAAACCAAGCTCCACCCAAGAGCCAACAAGATTCAGAACAAGACTTCTGCTGCTACTGCTGCTGCTAAGTCGCTTTAGTTATGTCCAACTCTGTGCAACCCCATAGATGGCAGCCCACCAGGCTCCCCCGTCCCTGGGATTCTCCAGGCAAGAACATTGGAGTGAGTTGCCATTTATACCAAGCTAATTCTCCAGCAATGCAGGAACATAACCTTGAGCATTAAAACACAGGTGGCCAAAAGTCACACCAAACCCACGGACACCTCAAAACTTGCTACTGGACACTTCACTGCACTTCAGAGAGAAGAGATTCAGCTCCACCCACCAGAACACTGACAGAAGCTTCCCTAACCAGGAAACCTTGACAAGCCACTCATCCAACCCCACCCACAGGGAGGAACCTCCACAGTAAAGAGGAGCCACAAACTTCCAGCATACAGAAGACCACCCCAAATACAGAAATCTAAACAAAATGAAGAGGCAGAGAAATATTCAGCAGGTAAAGGAATATGATAAATGCCCACCATATCAAACAAAAGAGGAGGAGATAGGGAATCTACTTGAAAAAGAATTCAGAATAATGATAATAAAAATGATCTAAAATCTTGAAAATAAAATAGAGTTACAGATAAATAGACTGGAGACAAGGATTGAGAAGATGCAAGAAATGTTTAATAAGGACCTAGAAGAAATAAAAAAGAGTCAGTCTGAAAGGAATAATGGAATATTTGAGATCAAAAGCACTCTAGAGGGAACCAAAGTAGAATAACTGAGGCAGAAGATAGGATAAGTGAGGTGAAAGATAGAATGGTGGAAATAAATGAAACAGAGAGGAAAAAAGAATTAAAAGAAATGAGGACAACCTCAGAGACCTCTGGGACAATGTTAAATGCCCCAACATTCGAATCATAGGAGTCCCAGAAGAAGACAAAAAGAAAGGCTGTGAGAAAATACTTGAGGAGATAATAGTTGAAAACTTACCTAAAATGGGGAAAGAAATAGCCACCCAAGTCCAAGAAACCCAGAGAGTCCCAAACAGGATAAACCCAAGGCAAAACACCCCAAGACACATATTAATCAAATTAACGAAGATCAAACACAAAGAACAAATATTAAAAGCAGCAAGAGAAAAGCAACAAATAACACAGAAGGGGATCCCTATAAGGATAACAGCTAACCTTTCAATAGTAACTCTTCAGGCCAGAAGGGAATGGCAGGACATACTTAAAGTGATGAAAGAGAAAAACCTACAACCCAGATTACTGTACCCAGCAAGGATCTCATTCAAATATGAAGAAGAAATCAAAAGCTTTACAGACAAGCAAAAGCTCAGAGAATTCAGCACCACCAAACAAGCTCTTCAACAAATGCTAAAGGATCTTCTCTAGACAGGAAACACAGAAAAGGTGTATAAACTCGAACCCCAAACAACAAAGTAAATGGCAATGGTATCATACTTATCAATAATTACCTTAAATGTAAAGGGGTTGGATACCCCAACCAAAAGACAAAGACTGGCTTTGGTTACAATGGATACAAAAACAAGACCCCTATATATGCTGTCTACAAGAGACCCACCTCAAAACAAGGGACACTTACAGACTGAAAGTGAAGGGATGGAAAAAGATAGTTCACGCAAATGGAGACCAAAATAAAGCAGGAGTAGCAATACTCATATCAGATAAAATAGACTTTGAACTAAAGTCTGTGAAAAGAGACAAAGAAGCACACTACATAATGATCAAAGGAACAATCCAAGAAGAAGATATAACAATTATAAATATATATGCACCCAACATAGGAGCACTGCAATATGTAAGGCAAATGCTAACAAGTATGAAAGGGGAAATTAACAGTAACACAATAATAGTGGGAGACTTTAATACCCCACTCACACCTATGGATAGATCAACTAAACAGAAAATTAGCAAGGAAACACACATTTTAAATGATACAGTGGACCAGTTAGACCCAACGGATATCTATAGGACATTTCACCCCAAAACAATGAATTTTACCTTTTCCTCAAGTGCCCATGGAAGCTTCTCCAGTATAGATCACATCTTGGGCCATAAATCTAGCCTTGGTAAATTAAAAAAAAACTTGAAATAATTCCAGGCATCTTTTCTGATCACAATGCGGTAAGATTAGATGTCAACTACAGGGAAAAAAAAACTATTAAAAATACAAACATATGGAGGCTAAACAACACACTTCTGAATAACCAACAAATCATAGAAAAAATAAAAATCTGCATAGAACCAAATGAAAATGAAAACACAACAACCCCAAACCTATGAGATTCAGTAAAAGCAGTATTAAGGGGATAATGCAGAGCAATACAAGCTTACCTCAAGAAACAAGAGAAAAACCAAAGAAATAACCTAACTCTACACCTAAATCAACTAGAAAAAGAAGAAATGAAGAACCCCAGGGTTAGTAGAAGGAACAAAATCTTAAAAATTAGGGCAGAAATAAATGAAAAAGAAACAAAGGCGACTATAGCAAAAATCAACAAAACGAAAATCTGTTTCTTTGAGAAGATAAATAAAATAGACAAACCATTAGCCAGACTCATCAAGAAAAAAAAGGGAGAAAAAAATCAAATCAACCAAATTAGAAATGAAAATGGAGAAAACACAACACCGAAATACAAAGGATCATAAAAGACTATTATCAGCAACTATATGTCAATAAAATGGACAACTTGGAAGAAATGGACAAATTCTTAGAAAAGTACAACTTTCCAAAACTGAACCAGGAAGAAATAGACAATCTTAACAGACCCATCACAAGCACGGAAATGGAAACTGTAATCAGAAATCCTCCAACAAACAAAAGCCCAGGACCAGATGGCTTCACAGCTGAATTCTACCAAAAATTTGGGGAAGAGCTAACACCTATCCTACTCAAACACTTCCAGAAAATTGCAGAGGAAGATAAACTTCCAAATTCATTCTATGAGGCCACCATCACCCTAACACCAAAACCAGACAAAGATACCACAAAAAAAGAAAACTACAGGCCAATATCACTGATGAACATAGATGCAAAAATCCTTAACAAAATTCTAGCAAACAGAATTCAACAACATATTAAAAAGATCATGCATCATGACCAAGTGGGCTTTATCCCAGGGATGCAAATATTCTTCGTTATTCACAAATCAATGTGATACACCATATTAACAAATTGAAAGATAAAAACCATATGGTTATCTCAATAGATTCAGAGAAAGCCTTTGACAAAATTCAACATCCATTTATGATAAAAACCCTCCAGAAAGTAGGCATAGAAAGAACATACCTGAAGATAATAAAAGCCATATGTGATAAATCCACAGCAAACATTATCCTCAATGGTGAAAAACTGAAAGCATTTCCCCTAAAGTCAGGAACAAGACAAGGGTGCCCACTCTAACCACTGCTACTCAACATAGTTTTGGAAGTTTTAGCCACAGCAATCAGAGAAGAAAAAGAAATAAAAGGAATCCATATTGGAAAAGAAGTAAATCTTTCACTGTTTGCAGATGACATGATCCTCTACATAGAAAACTCTAAAGACTCCACCAGAAAATTACTAGAGCTAATCAAAGAATATAGTAAAGTTGCAGGATATAAAATCAACACACAGAAATCCCTTGCATTCCCATACACTAAAAATGAGAAAACAGAAAAAGAAATTAAGGAAACAATTTCATTCACCATTGCAACGAAAAGAATAAAATACTTAGGAATAAATATACCTAAAGAAACAAAAGACCTATTTATAGAAAACTATAAACCACTGATGAAAGAAATCAAAGATGACACAAATAGATGGAGAAATATACCATGTTCATGGATCAGAAGAATCAATATAGTGAAAATGTGTATACTGCCCAAAGCAATCTATAGATTCAATGCAATCCCTATCAAGCTACCAATGGTATTTTTCAGAGAACTAGAAGAAATAATTCCACAATTTGTATTGTGAAATACAAAAAATCTTGAATAGCCAAAGCAATCTTGAGGGTGAAGAATGGAAATGGAGGAATCAACTTGCCTGACTTCAGACTATATTAGAAAGCTGCAGTCATCAAGACAGCATGGTACTGACACAAAGACAGAAATATAGATCAATGGAACAAAATAAAAAGCCCAGAGATAAATCCACGCACCTATGGACACCTTATCTTTGACAAAGGAAGCAAGAATATACAATGGAGAAAAGACAACCTCTTTAACAAGTGATGCTGGGAAAACTGGTCAACCACTTGTAAAAGAATGAAATGAACACTTTCTAACACCATACACACATAAAAACTCAAAATAGATTAAAGATCTAAATGTAAGACCAGAAACTATAAAACACCTAGAGGAAAACATAGGCAAAACACTCTCTGACATAAGCCATAGCAGGATGCTCTATGACCCACCTCCCAGAGTAATGGAAATAAAAGCAAAAATAAACAAATGGGACCTAATTAAACTTAAAAGCTTTTGCACAATGAAGGAAACTATGAGCAAGGTGAAAAGACAGCCTTCAGAATGGGAGAAAATAATAGCAAATGAAGCAAGTTACAGATAATTAATCTCAAAAATATACAGGCAGTTCCTGCAGCTCATTTCCAGAAAAATAAATGACCCAATCAAAAAATGGGCCAAAGAACTAAATAGACATCTCTCCAAAGAAGACATACAGATGGCTAACAAACACATGAAAAGATGCTCAACATCACTCATTATCAGAGAAATGCAAATCAAAACCACAATGAGGTGCCATCTCATGCTGGTGAGAATGGCTGCTGTCAAAAAGCCTACAAACAATAAATGCTGGAGAGGGTGTGGAGAAAAGGATTGTCTTACACTCTTGGTGGGAATGCAAACTAGTACAGCCACTATAGAGAACAGTGTGGAGATTCCTTAAAAAACTGGAAATAGAACAGCCTTATGACCCAGCCATCCCACTGCTGGGCATACACAGCAAGGAAACCAAAATTTAAAGAGACACGTGCACCCCAATGTTCATCTCAGCACTGTTTACAATAGCCAGGACATGGAAGAACCTAGATGTTCATCAGCAGATGAATGGATAAGAAAACTGTAGTACATATACACAATGGAATATTACTCAGCTATTTAAAAAATGCATTTGAATCAGTTCTACTGAGGTGGATGAAACTGGAGCCTATTATACAGAGTGAAGTAAGCCAGAAAGAAAAACACCAATACAGTATACTAACACATATATATACAATTTAGAAAGATGGTAACAATAACCCTGTATGCAAGACAGCAAAAAAGACACAGATGTATAGAACAGACTTTTGGACTCTGTGGGAGAGGGAGAGGGTGGGATGATTTGGGAGAATGGCACTGAAACATGTATAATATCATACATGAAATGAATCACCAGTCCAGGTTTGATGCAGGATACTGGATGCTTGGGGCTGGTGCACTGAGATGACCCAGAGGGATGGTACAGGGAGGGAGGAGGGAGGGGGGTTCAGGATGAGGAACAGATGTATACCTGTGGCGGATTCATGTTGATGTATGGCAAAACCAATACAATATTGTAAAGTAATTAACCTCCAATTAAAATAAATAAATTTATACTTAAAAAAATAAATACAATTCTACAATTTTTGAAGACTCAAATGCACAGAAAGCACAAGGACAGTATAGATCTACTGCCAAGCTTAAAAAAGTAATTACTGAATTGTACATTTTATCTCATCCTAGGAATATCCTAGTAGACTGCTTTTGCTTTTCACTGCATTGTGCTTTTCCACCTTTTCAGTATTCACTAAGACAGAGACTTATGTTTCTGAATCCTACACAGTCAAAGTGGAAGGAAAAGCAGAGATAATGTTCAAGAGAGGATGTGGTTATAATTGCTGTGATCTATGATGTTTCAGAGAAGGCAATGGCACCCCACTCCAGTACTCTTGCCTGGAAAATCCCATGGATGGAGGAGCCTGGAAGCCTGCAGCCCATGGGGTCGCTGAGGGTCGGACACGACTGAGCGACTTCACTTTCAATTTTCCCTTTCACGCATTGGAGAAGGAAATGGCAACCCACTCCGGTGTTCGTGCCTGGAGAATCCCAGGAACGGGGGAGCCTGGTGGGCTGCCATCTATGGGGTTGCACAGAGTCGGACCCGACTGAAGCGACTTAGCAGCAGCAGCAGCATGATGTTTCTTCTGCTGTAATGCCTAAGTCTATTTCTCTCTGGGTGTTGTTCAGTCACCAAGTTGTGTCTGACTCTTTGGGACACCATGGACTGCAGCACCTCGGGCCTCCCTGTCCCTCACCATCTCCTGGAGTTTGCCCAAGATCAAGTCCATTGAATTGATGATGCTGTCCAACTGTCTTATTCTCTGTTGCCCATTTCTCCTCCGGCCTTCAATCTTTCCCAGCATCAGGGTCTTTTCCAATGAGCAGCTCTTTGCATTGGGTGGCCAAAGTATTAGAGCTTCAGCTTGAGCATCAGTCCTTCCAATGAGTATTCAAAGTTGTTTTCTTTTAGGATTGACTGGTTGGATCTCCTTGTTGTCTAAGGATCTCTCAAGAGTCTTCGCCAGCACCACAGTTCGAAAACATCAGTTCTTTGGCATTTTGCCTCCCTTATGGAACAACTCTCACATCCATTCAGGTCAGTTCAGTCACTCAGTCGTGTCCGACTCTTTGTGACCCCATGAATCACAGCACACCAGGCCTCCCTGTCCACCACCAACTCCCGGAGTTCACTCAGACTCACATCCATTACTATCTCACATCTCTGGGTGCGGTAGATCATTAAAGTGCACTCCTGTTCCTTAGATGACTTCTGGGTAAAATGTAGACCCCCACCCCCACCCCCAGTGAGAGGCTTTGTTCCATTTCTGATGGTGCATGTTTGCTTTCTTGAATCCTTATACTTTCTCTTGGTCCTAAGAAATCAGATATGAAGTTTAAGTTTCCCAGAATTGTGTTAGACTCCAGGAAACTCTGCTCCCAGGTGATGGGGACACAGGTAGTCTCTTTTCCAGCTTCAATCATGATTTGAGAAAAGAGAAATTCTTCCCAAGATTGGGTTTTGGGACAAGAGAGAGGACTCCCAACAGAAAAATGAAAGCCTCCTCTTTGATCCCTAACCCATAATGTTGACTTTGTATAAAGATACCACAAAGGAGAGATTTTGAGATATATACACTCAAATAATTTTGGAATCCTTCCAACTTGGAGGGAGAGCTTTGAGCCTTCAAGTTAAAATCAGAGACTTGTAGTAAAGCAAAATGTGACACCCAGGCTGCATTTGTGGACTACCTAATAGTTCTGATTCTATGCTTTTTGTCTCATCAAATCTTTGTATCCACAGGGAAAAGTCATGTCTTTTGTATGCTATATTTGCTTGACAAGTGTGTGCTGAACTAAAAGTTGATTAAAACTCAACATAATGCCAACTGTTTCTGGCAGCTTTAGAACATGTTTGCTTTTTAAAATTACACCATGTTGTTACATATATGAATGTTCATTGCAGTGTCACCTTCACCCACAAAGAGAATTATTAGTACTCTTGAGTTTATTGTTTTTAAACTGAAAAGTTATATTTCAAACTGGATCTGTCTTAAATTGCTGTTAACTTTTCCTTTATGAACTAGCCATGAAGCTTGAAATATAGTTTTTTTCTCTTGAATCATATACTTAATTATTTTAAACTTTTTTTATTTGAGTATAGTTGATTTACAGTGTTTTGTTACTTTGTGCTGTACATCAGAGTGAATCAATCATACATATATATGTATATATATACCCACTCACTTTTAGATTATTTTCATCTAGGTCATTACAGAGTGTGAGTAGAGTTCCCTGTATTATATAGTAGGTCATTATTAGTTATCTGTTTTATATACGTGTGCTGTGCTTAGCCACTGAGTCGTGTCTGACACTTTGAGACCCCATGTACTGTAGCCTTCCAGGCTCCTCTGTTCATGGGGATTCTCCAGGCAAGAATACTGGAGTGGGTTGCCATGCCCTTCTCCAGGAGATCTTCCAACCCAAGGATCAAACCCTTGTCTCCATGGTAGTGTGTATATTAACTCACTTACAAAACAGAAATTGAGTCACAGATGTAGAAAACAGTGTTATGGTAACCAGAGGAGAAAAGAGGGAAGGGATAATTTGGGAGATTGGGAATATAGTTTTTAAATTTGTAGCGATTTTGTTAAATATATATACATTTTGAAGTTGCTTATCTGTCAATTTCGATGTCTTAAAGTACTAAAATCATATACGCTGATGACCCAATCAAAAAATGGGCCAAAGACCTAAATAGACATTTCTCCAAAGAAGACATACAGATGGCTAACAAACACATGAAAAGATGCTCAACATCACTCATTATCAGAGAAATGCAAATCAAAACCACAATGAGGTACCACTTCACACCAGTTAGAATGGCTGCGATCCAGAAGTCTGCAAGCANATTAATAATTATTGATAACTTAAAAACTTTTTCAACTACTTTCCCCAATAAGAATTGTTCATGGAATTACATATTCCAATGAAATACATGTTTAAGTGAAAATTAACGCCATGACTGTGAGATTCATTTTCCACTATATTTTCTTGCTAGTGTATAAATAAAAAGGAAAGTTCCTATTTTTTCTACACATTTTTCATTTTCTCACCAGTCAGCTCCTATAATCCCATTAAAACTTTGTCACTTTTATGGAGAAAACTTTTAATTTACTTTTCTTGTGAATTTTGGCTGGAAAAACAAAACAGAAACAATCAATCACCAATCAATTAGCAAATGGAAACAAACACTAAAAAAAGAAAAATGTCTGTGTGTCTTCCATGCACAGGTACAAACTGATTCTCCCCATAATCTTTTTTAATTCAATAAAATCTATGGACTTGACACTTACGTTGGAATAGGCTCTGCTGATTGTGCAGACCCTTGAAAGTCTGAAAATTGCTACTCTCATTTGGTCTCTTTAGAGGTCTGGCCAGTGTCAGAGGAAAGGCGAGAGATGAAGTGAAAATCCTAAGAGAACTCCCCATTTGTTATGGGGTAAATTGTGTCTCTCCTAAAATTCATGTGTTGAAGTCATAACTCTCAGTATCTCAGAATGTGAGATTATCATATTAAGAAAAAAGGAAGTTACAGATAAAATGAATGAAGATGAGGTCATCTTGGAGTAGGGTGGGCTCCTAGTCCAATAAGACCGTTGTCCTTATTCAAAGGAAACATTTGGACATAGCAATGTGCCTGGGAGATGCTATGTGATTATTGAAGTTATGCTGCCACAAGCCAAGGAACTACTGGGAGGTAGGAGAGACCTGAAACAGATCCTTCCTTAGAGCCTACGAAGGGGGATGGCCCTGCCAATAACTTGAGCTCACACTTCCAGCCTATTTAACTGTGAGACAAATTTTTGTTGTTTAAGTAACTTAGTTTGTAGAACTTCATTATGGAAGCCCTAGGCTAATAATGGGCTTCCTAGGTGGCACAGTGGTAAAGAATCTGCCTGCAAATGCAGGAGATGCAGGAAACGTGGATTCATTTCCTGGGCCTGGAAGACCCCTTGGAATAGGAAATGGCAACCCACGTCAGTATTCTTGTGTAGAAAAATACATGGGCAGAGGAGTCTGGCAGGCTACAATCCATGGTGTCACAAAGAGTCAGACATAACTGAATGACTGAGCATTTTTCTTATAAACAGATATCTTTACCAGTTTCTTATTTTCCTTATCCTCAATAGTTCCATTATTTATGGCAGCAAAATTGCCCAATCTTATAGGCACCAATGCAAGATTTATCTCTCTAATATGTTTTCAAAGAAAGACTTTAACTCTTATGGATTGGAAGACCATGAAACACTATCAGGAATGTGTGTCTCTCATAAGGGCAGGTAGGATGTTCCCTCACAATCTTCTCTTCAGCACTAAAGTAACCAATGAAAACAGGGCAGAGGGGATCTCTGCAGTATAGACTACACCTCATAATGGATAGAAATGACCTTGCCCCTCATGAAGGCAATAGGCAGAGATGGGCGTATCCCAGGCAAGGCTCAGCTTCCCCAGTGATCTGAGGGACCCACACAGTGTGTTGTCTTTCTCACCCATAGATCCAAAACACACAGTCCCTCCAAAGGGGTGGCTAGAAGATTTACTCACTTATTTTCCACATCCTGGATGGCATCAGGCAGAGGCAGATTTCTAGTTTCAGGCAGGAGAAGAATGAGAAGACCAGCAATTATGGGAAAGACTTCATAGATGATCTAGGGCAGGATGGGTAGATTACCATTAGGGTCATCAGCAGGAGAGTCAGTACTGCCCCACACCTACTAGCCATCATATCTAATCCTGAAGCTTTTGCTCTGATGGGTAAATGATAATACATAATAATCCAGTAATATTCTAGACTTTAATTTATGATCTATCATTTTGCCTTTGGCACCAAAGAGACGAGGGTTTGAACCCGGGGTCAGGAAGATCCCCTGGAGGAGGGCATGGCAACCCACTCCAGCATTCGTGCCTGAGAAATCTCATGGACAGAGGAGGTTGGCAGGCTACAGTCCACAGGATCGCAAAGAGTCAGACATGGCTGAAGCGACTTAACATGCATTTTGCCTTTATTTTGGAACCAAAAACCCCTACAGTATTAAATCATGAGCATGATGATAAACACTTGCTTTTTTGATATGCTCTGTGTTTTGCTAGCTGTCTTTGTCAAAGTCAAGGTGTGTTAGCCTTTAAACTGTTATACATTGCACCTAGTTGACAAAAGTTCTAAAAACTTAATGAGAGGATGTGTTGAAGTTTAGCATAGTACTTGGCACAAAGTGAACAATTTCAATAAACTTTGGTTATAATTGCTTTTAGGATACTATTACTATTACAAATATTAACACTTGCTTTGTAATTAACAGATCTTGTTACACTTATTCCCCTGCTTCTGCTGCTAAATCGCTTCAGTCGTGTCTGACTCTGTGCGACCCCATAGATGGCAGCCCACCAGGCTCTGCCAACCTTGAGATTCTCCAGGCAAGAACACTGGAGTGGGTTGCCATTTTCTTCTCCAATGCATGAAATTGAAAAGTGAAAGTGAAGTCGCTCAGTCGTGTCCGACCCTCAGCGACCACATGGACTGCAGCCTACTAGGCTCCTCCATCCGTGGGATTTTCCAAGAGTACTGGAGTGGGGTGTCACTGCCTTCTCCACTTATTTCCCTAAATAAGCATCAATTAGCTGAGAAACTTCTATGTGGACCCTGGCAGAATAGTTATAAACTCATATACCTGACGATAGTAGGGAGGAGTTCACTGTGGTGGACAGAATTACTGGTCTGAGAGGCAGCAACACAGCCGCTTCCCACACTTGCCAAAGTCACATGCAGGGTCTGTATTTCTGGAGACAAAGAAGATCAGTGAGATTAAAAAATCTGGGCTGAAGGAATGAGCACCCACAAAATTTAGTCAGTAAAAAAAGTCTATAAGCTATTTGGATTTTTAAAATATATTGTAAGTTTGTCTCTGGCCTTTCTATTTTGTTTCATTGATCTATATTTCCATTTTTGTGTCTATACAATTCTGTCTTGATTACTGTAGCTTTGTAGTATAGTCTTAAGTCAGGGAGCCTGACCTTAAGCTCCATTTTTCTTACTCAAGGTTGCCAAGGGGTCTATCTGGGATCTTTTGTTGTTCCAGGCAAGTTGTAAATTTTTTGTTCTAGATCAGTGAAAAATGCCATTGGTAATTTCATAGGGATTGTATTGAATGTGTAGATTGCTTTGGGTTATATGGAAAGTCCAGAGAAAAACTCATGCATCTATAGTCACCTAACCTTTGACTAAGAGGGCAAGAAAATACCATAGTAAAAAGACAGCCTCTTCAATAAGTGGTGCTGGAAAAACTGAACAGCTACATGTAAAAAAATGAAATGTAAACAGTTTCTAACCCCATTAACAAAAATAAACCATAATGGATAAAAGTCCTAAATGTAAGTCCAGACACTATAAAACTCTTAGAGGAAAACAAAGGCAGAACACTCTTTGACTTAAATGGCAGCAAGATCCTCTTTGACCCATCGTCTAGAGTGGTGAAAATAAAAACAAACAAACAAATAAAACCTAATTAAACTTAAAAGTTTTTGCACAACAAGGAAACCACAAAAATTTGAAAAGACAAACCTCAGAACTGGAGAAAAAGTGAAACTGAAAGTCACTCAGTCATGTTTGACTCTTTGCAACTGCATGGACTGTACAGTCCATGGGCGTCTCCAGACCAGAATACTGAAGAGGGTAGCCTTCTCCAGGGGAGAAGGATTCCCTTCTCCAGGGGGTCTTCCCAACCCAGGGATCAAACCCAGGTCTCCCATATTGCAAGTGGATTCTTTACCAGCCGAACCACCAGGGAAGTGAAACTAATTGCAAATAAAGCAACTGACTAAGAATTAATCTCACAAAATATACAAGCAGTTCAACCAAAAAGACAACCAAACAACCAAACTAAATTTAGACTAAATCAGTTCAGTTCAGTTCAGTCACTCAGTCATGTCCGACTCTTTGTGACTCCATGAATTGCAGCACGCCAGGCCTCCCTGTCCATTACCAACACTGGGAGTTCACTCAAACTCATGTCCATCGAGTCAGTGATGCCATCCAGCCATCTCATCCTCTGTTGTCCCCTTCTCTTCCTGCCCCCAATCCCTCCCAGCATCAGAGTCTTTTCCAATGAGTCAACTATTTGCATCAGGAGGCCAAAGTACTGGAGTTTCAGCTTTAGCATCATTCCTTCCAAAGAACACCCAGGGCTGATCTCCTCCAGAATGGACTGGTTGGATCTACTTGTAGTCCAAGGGACTCTCAAGAGTCTTCCCCAACACCACAGTTTAAAAGTATCAATTCTTTGGTGTTCAGCTTTCTTCACAGTCCAACTCTCACATCCATACATGACCACTGGAAAAGCTATAGCCTTGCCTAGTTCCTCTTAGTTAGACCTAAATAGACATTTCCCCAAAGAAGACACACAGATGGCCAAGAAACATATGAAACATCATTGTTCATTATTAGAAAAATGAAAATCAATACTACAATGAGGTATCACCTCACACCAGTCAGAATGGTCATCATAAAGAAATCTATAAGCAATAAGTGCTGGAACGGGTGTGGAGAAAATAAACCCTCTTGCATTGTTTGTAGGAATATAAATTGATACAGCCGCGATAGAGAACCATGTGGAGGCTCCTTAAAAAATTAAAAATAGAAGTACCATGTGCATCCATTCTCAGTTGCTTCAGTTGGGTCCGACATTTTGTGACCCTAGGGACTGTAGCCCACCAGGCTCCTCTGTCCAGAGGAGTTTCCTGGCAAGATACTGGGTGGGTTGCCATGCCCTCCTCCAGGGGGTCTTCCTGACCCAAGGATCAAGCCTGTGTCTCCTGCGTCTCTTGCATTGCAGGCAGATTCTTTATCACTGAGTCAGCCAGGAAGCTGATGAACTACCATATAACATAGCAATCCCACTCTGGGCATATGCCTTGAGAAAACCATAATTCAAAAAACATGCGAAACACCGTGTTCATTGAAGCAATATTTACAATAGCCAAGACATGAAAGCAGCCTAAATATTCATTGACAAATGAATGGATGCAGAAATGTGTATATTTATACAGTGGAATGACACTGCTTCATTTGTGGTGATGTGGATAGACCTAGAGTCTGTCATATAAGTGAAGTAATTCAGAAAGAGAAAAAAAAATATTGCATATTAACACATATGCATGAATCTAGAAAGATGGTACTTGTTTGCAGGGCAGTAATAAAGATGCAAACATAGAGGATGGACTATGGATATGGGGAAGTATGGAGGGTGAGATGAACTTGTGGAGTAAGACAATCATTGACACAGCCACACATATCCCAGACAGGCACACAAGTCCCCTAGAAAACAGCAGCTGGGAAGTTGAGCATAGGAATTGGAGAGCAAACCCAGGGCAAAATCTGTTGTTGACTGCAGGGAGATGACCCCAGGGCACACGAGGGAAGAGATCACGGTGGGAAATGCCTGTGGAGGAAAACCAGGCAGCCACAGAGGCAAGCGGATACTGCTGAGTCACATACAAAGAGTGGAGCCATCACTGTAGCCTCTCTCCACCCCCGCACCAGCACAGCAGCTGAACAATAGAGAAAGACTCCAGAGAGCCTGGCTCTTTAAGCCCCTGATGCACTGAACCAGAGAGAAGGACCCCAATCAGGGGGCTTCTTTAATTGCCTGACATATGGAGCAAGAGAGAAGGACTCCAGCCAGGGTGGCCATTTAAGTGTCTGAACAGGCTGAGCCACAGAGAAGGACCAGCCAAAGAGGCTGTCTGATTGCCAGCTGCCAGAGGCTAGAAAAAGACTCTGATAGGGCCATGGAGGTGGCCTTGATGCTGTGAAAGTGCTACACTCAATATGCCAGCAAATTTGGAAAACTCAGCAGTGACCACAGCACTGGAAAAAGTCAGTTTTCATTCTAATCCCAAAGAAAGGCAATGCCAAAAAAATGTTCAAGCTACCACACAATTGCAGTCATCTCACACGCTAGCAAAGTAACGCTGAAAATTCTCCAAGCTAGGCTTCAACAGTACATGAAGCAAGAACTTCCAGATGTTCAAGCTGGATTTAGAAAAGGCAGAGGAACCAGAAATCAAATTGCCAATATCTGTTGGATCACAGAAAAAGCAAGAGAATTCCAGAATATCATCTACATCTGCTTCATTGACTTCAAAGGCTAAAGTCTTTGACTGTGTGGATCACAAGAAACTGTGGAAAATTCTTCAAGAGATAGGAATACCAGACCACCTTACCTGCGTCCTGAGAAATCTGTATGTAGGTCAAGAAGCAACAATTAGAACTGAACATGGAAAAACAGACTTGTTCCAAATTGGGAAAGGAGTACATCAAGGCTGAATATTGTCACCCTGCTTATTTAACTTATATGCAGAGTACATCACGCAAAATGCCGGGCTGGATGAAGCACAAACTGGAATCAAGATTGCCGGGGAAATATGAATAACCTCAGATATGCAGATGACATCACCCTTATGGCAGAAAGCAAAGATGAACTAAAGAGCCTCTTGATGAAAGTGAAAGAGCAGAGTGAAAAAGCTGGCTTAAAACTCAACATTCAAAAAACTAAGATCATGGCATCTGGTCCCATCACTTCATGACAAATAGATGGGGAAACAATGGAAACAGTGACAGACTTTATTTTCTTGGGCTCCAAAATCACTGCAGATGGTGACTGCTGCCATGAAAAAAGGCGCTTGCTCCTTGGAAGAAAAGCTATGACCAATCTAGACAGCATATTAAAAAGCAGGGACATTACTTTGCTGACAAAGGTCCATCTAGTCAAAGCTATGGTTTTTCCAGTAGTCATGTATGGATTTGAGGGTTGGACCATAAAGAAAGTTGAGCCCTGAAGAATTGATGCTTTTGAACTGTGGTGTTGGAGAAACTCTTGAGAGTCCCTTGAACTACAAGGAGATCAAACCTGTCAATCCTAAAGGAAATCAGTCCTGAATATTCATTGAAAGGACTGATGCTGAAGCTGAAGCTCTAATACTTTGGTCACCTGATGTGAAGAACTGACTCATTGGAAAAGACCCTGATGTCAGGAAAGGTTGAAGGCAGAAGAAGAGGATGACACAGCGTGAGATGGTTGGATGCCATCATCGACTAGATGGATAGTTTCATAGAGAGTTCAACAAACTGAAAATTTGAAATTGTCTTACACACATCAGGAGGCTGGAAGTCTGAGTTCAAGTTGTTGGCAGGGGCACGATTCCTCTGAAGGCTCTAGGAAGGGTTTGTTCTATGTCTTTCCTGGCTTCTAGTGGTCCCTTGACTTGTGGAAAAATAACTCCAGTTTTCACATAGCCTCTCCCTGGCATGCCTCTTTGTCCACTGCGTGCATGCTCAGTTGTGTCCAGCTCTTGGTGATCCCATGTACTTAGCTCGCCAGGCTCCTCTGTCTGTGGAATTTTCCAGGCAAGAATACTGGAGCTGGTTGCCATTTTCTACTCCAAGGGATCTTCTGGACCCAGGGATCGAACCTGAGTCACCTGCAAGGCAGGTGGATTCTTTACCACTGAGCCACCTGGGAAGCCCCAGAGTTCCCCTATTTATAAGGATCCCACTATATTGGATTAGGGGCCAATCCTACTCCAGTTTGACCTCATCTTAATTACTCATATAAGCAACAACCCTATTTCCAGATATGGTAACCTCATATCTGAGATACTGAGAGTTGACAATATGGGTACTTTGGGAGGGACACATGTCAACCAATAATAAATGGGGAGTTCCCTTAGATTTTTTAAAAAATATTCAATTGGAGGATAATTACTTACATTGTTCTGTTGATTTCTGCCAGACAACAACACAGATCAGGTGTGTTTATATCTATCTATATATATACATACATATATATACATATCTATATATATATAGACTTCCCTGGTGCTCAGTGGTAAAGAATCTGCCTGTAATGCAGGAGACATAAGAGATGCAGGTTCGATCTCTGGGTTGGGAAGATCCCCTGGAGAAGGGCATGGCAACCCACTCCAGTGTTCTTGCCTGGAGAATCCCGTGGAGAGAGGAGACTGCTGGTCCATAGCGTCTCAAAGAATCAGAAATGACTGAAGCAACTATATATATGTATATTCCTTCCCTCTCTATCCTCCTTCCCCCTCCCATCCCACCCCTAAAGTCCTCACAGAGCACCACACTAGGCTACTAGAGTTATATAGCAGCTTCCCACTATCTCTTTTACACATATGCTTACCTGCTCAGTTGTGTTCAACTCTTTGCAACCCCATGGACTGTAGCCTGTCAGGCTCCTCTGTCCATGGGATTATCCAGGCAAGAATACCAGAGTGGGTTGCCATGCCCTCCTCCAGGGGATCTTCCTAACCTGGGGATCGAACACTGGCCTCCCACATTGCAGGCAGATTCTTGACTGTCTGAGCCACCAAAGAAGCCCATTTGACACATGATAGTGTATATCTGTCCATAGGGTTGCACAGAATTGAACACAACTGAAGAGACTTGGCATGCATGCATGCATTGGAGGAGGAAATGGCAACCCGGTCCAGTATTCTTGCCTGGAGAATTTCAGGGACAGAAGAGCCTGGTGGGCTGCCGTCTATGGGGTCTCATAGAGTCGGACATGACTGAATCAACTTAGCAGCAGCAGCAGCAGCAGCAGCAGTGTATATATGTCAATGCTATTTTCTCAGTCTGTCCTACCTTCTTCTTCCCCAACCGTGTCCACAGATGAATGGATAAAGAAAATGTTATACATATATATAACGGACTATTACTCACCCATAAAAAGGAATGAATTTGAGTCAGTTTTAGTGAGGTGGATGAACCTAGTGCCTGTTATACAGAGTGAAGTAAGCCAGAAAGAGAAAAGCAAATATTGTATGTTAAGGCATACATATGGAATCCCTTAGATTTTTAATTTACCTCTTGCCTTCCCCAAGGTGTCATTGGTCAGAGGTCTGAAAAGCTCAAGTGATAGCAACAAGTTTCAAAACTGCTTTCTTGGGTCTGTAAGGTTAGCAAAGCCTTTCTCCAGCATAGTTTCAATCCCATGGAGTTTACTGGATTACAAAACGGTGATGGTTAGAAGGCCAGTTTTTATGGCCTTTTAAGGCCAGTATTTATGCAGCAAGTGCATCCCAAATTATTTTTATTTTTTGTTTTATAGTGTTTATTTTTATTTGCTAATTGGTTGATTGGCTGTGTCTGTTTTTTTTTTCCCAGCAGAAAATTCTCGAGAAACAAATGAAGAAGATTCCTACCTGACAAACTTTTAAGACTTCATGATATCACTGATGAGGAAGAGAAAAATATGAAGGAAAAAACCCTATCTACAAAGTAGCAAGAAAATACACTGGAAATATTAATTTCATTTACAATTCAATGCATAATATATGGGAACAGGCAATTCTACTAACAATACAATGTTTTGGGGGAGGTAGTTGAAAAGCTTCTAACATCAATAAATTGTTAATATTAATGGACAAGATAATTCAGAAAGAGAAATACTGTGTCATTAGGATGTGGCTGGTTTATGTATGGATCAGCACATAATGAACTCTAAGTTTACCAAAATCAGAACAGAGTAGCATAGGTAACTAGTATCAAAAGACATACAGAAGTAGATACCACCACATCTGTAAACTTAGTACATGCTAGTTTTGACAACAAAAGTCATTGCCAAAAAGAAAGATTAAGTGCTCCTTGGAAATTCACTCATTGAAATGATAATGATGGGGACCTTTAAAGAGCAGATTTTTAAGTGATTACTACTTTTTCTTTGCAATTTTCTCTGTTCTTTTTTTAAGCAAGAAGCATATGTAAAATATCATGAAGTTATCAAAATCGTGGGGAATATAACAGGATAAACAGTATTCAAAATGTATATACATTTTCCACTACAAATTAAATTTATATTCCAAATGTTCTGGTTAATTAATATATGAAGGTTGTTCAAATTTAATAGTAGTTTAAGTCAAATCCAGTGTGAAATATTTGCTTGCATTTTTAAAACAGCAGGTTCAGGCTGGGGCGATCAGAGCTCGGGAAAGTGGAGGGTTCCGAGCCTGCCCGGTGTGATCCCGTGGGCACGCGTGTCCCCGAGCTGACTGGGGGGACTCTCCCCGGCCTGCCTAGGAGGCCGTCCTCTGCAGCCCCGTCCCTCTGCTGCCGCCATGCAGAGGCGGCTCCCCAGGGACTCCAGCGGATGTGGCGCCCTCCGAGTCTTTTGTGTGTCCAGCTGGTGGCGAGTTGGTTTGGAAGATGACACCCAAAGGCAGCAGACTTCTCATTGTTCATTTGCTCAGTCGTGTCTCTTTGCGATGTTACTGACTGCAGCATGCCAGGCTTCCCTGTTTTCCTGGAATTTTGCTCAAACTCATGTCCATTGTGTTCATGATGCCATCTGACCATCTCTCCTCTGTCAACCACTTCTCCTCCTGCTAGTGGCTGGGAAAGTATGGCATAAGCCGGATGTCTGTGTCTGCTTCCCCTAGGTCAAGAAATTATCTCCTTAAAAGGCAACATACTATGCATGTTATGAATTGTATCTGCTTGGTCAGTGATAAAGGAAGTAGGAATAGCACCACAGCAGCTGGATGCATGGTTGGGCAAGCACCACCACCAACTCCTTTCCACCCCCGAAGAGGTTTAAACTCCTTAGAAGGGTTTCCGCTCTCTCTTCACCCTCCCCCTGTTGACTGGAGGGCCTCTGGTCCCCCTCCCCACACCAGAACTACCCTCAACCTCTCACCCACCTTGGTAAGAAAAAGTGAATGAGAAGCTTTTTTTTTAAATTGGAAAATCATTCCAGAGGAGCAAGTTCGTAGCAAAACCAACATATGGACCTTGGCACCAGACAACAGCATCAGTACCAAATCGACACAGGGACCACCCAGGAGCTGTTTGGGCAGCAAGAAAATACCACCAAGTCTTCCTCTTCTAGGAGAGGAAGGCTTTAAAATTGTCCTTCAGGAAGGCCAGAGAAGAGATTACCATCTTGGATGCAAAACAGAGCATAAACATTGGGATATTTCTTAAGTTATTTAAGAATTCTCCTTGGTCCATTGAAGAAGACATTCACCAAGGAAAGAGTGAGCATGATGGACCAGGGACATTCTGAGAATTTCTTAAACTTTTGCCAGTCAGAAGATATGAAGAAATTAAAAGCATTAAGTGGAGACATGGCCAAGGTATCCAGGGAAGACCCCTTAATTCAGATGCTGAACTACTCACTGCGGATTGAAGTCATGTGCTAAATTAGAATTTTTGCCTTCTTCTTCTCTATACACAGACACGATGATTCTCAAAACTGCTACAAAAGAGCTGATGTGTGTGAGGAACTACATTCGATATTATTAATATTATTAATATACTGCAAGAAGGGAATATCATGATTGCAGAGGGGGCATGCTAGCAATGCAGTGTGATTTAAACTGTCTTCTTTGCCCAACTTGGCAGACAACGCAAATAAACCTATGGCGAAATCTCCTGCATTGTTGCACTGGAAGCTCAAAAGGAAGATGCCGTGCTTCTGAACTTTTCTGAAAAGTTTCATCATGTTCTCGAGGATGCTAGATTATTTCTGGAAAATACAGAGGCAGGCTGCACTCTCTCTTTTTTAAAAATACAATTTTATTTATTTTTGGCTGTGCTGGGTCTTCCTTGCTGCACGCCGGGTTTCTCTACTTGCAGGAAGAGGGGGCTGGCTACTCTCTAGCTTCTCAATGCCGTGGCTTCTCTTGCTGCGGATCTCTAGGCTCTTGCTGGGGCTTCGGGAGTTGCAGCAAGTGGGCTCAGTAGTTACCCACGGGCTTAGCTGCTTCCTGGCCTTTGGGATTAGGACGAGATCTCTGAAGAACATCCAGCTGGGTGGTGGATGGGTGTCAATGGACGAAGATTTTTCTTCAGTGTGCCCTGGAAAAGCTGGGGTGCTGGAAGCAAGGGCTCGGAGACAAGCCGCAATGCCTTCACGGGCTTCTTTTGTGAAGACAAAGACATCGCGCAACTGGACGAATGCCTCCAGATAGTCAGTGACTTTGTGTCAGATTCAACGAAGCGGTGAAGGACAACCGAGACCACGAGGCGGAGGAGCTGAAGTAGCGTCCTCGAGCGTCTGGGCAGCTGGGGATCCGGCCGGAGCAGCAGTGAGAATGACTCGGGGCTGTTGACCGAGAGGAGTGAGGAGAACCCACCCACTTTCCTCCACCCCACCACCCCGGCCCATCAGCCCTTCCTACCAGACCCTCAACGCCCGCCGCTCCAGCCTCTCCCTGGGCTCCTAGGACCCTGAGCTTCTAATTTTCGCGGAGAGAGCTCCACTGGCAGCCCCGAGACAACAGCTCGGCGAGAGCTACCCCGGCGGGAGCCGCCCAGCGGAGCCTGGAGAGCCTAGGGACCGGGACCCCAGCCCAGCGCTCAGACCTCCGGCCTCGGAGAGCCAGGAGGAAGCCCCCGAACCCGCCTTGGCTTGGCCGAGCCAGTCCCAGCTCTCCCCGCACCTCCGGCCCCTAGGACCCCCCGCCGTCTTACCCGGGGTGGTGGTGGGGGGGCGGGAATCAGAGCAATGGGCTCAGCATCCTCCGAAAGAGGAGCAGCGAGCCTGGGATCTGAGTCCCGAGCGGTACCCCCTACTCTCGCCGTCTGCTCTAAGGATTAGGGGCATGAGCTGGTGACCGGACTGGCTCACTTCTACCGCCAGGCTCCCACGGGCCCGGAAGAGCCGGCCACCTGACGGTGAATGACTTCAGCCCAGTAGAGCTGGCATCTATGGGGGGATGAGAGACTTAGTCCCCGGGCGCCTGAAAAGACAGCCTGACGCCCGTCCGGGCAGAGGTGCCCAGGTCGGGGGGCCGGGGGATGGCAGGGCGGCCCCGAGGAGACCGGGAGCGAGGCTCTGATATTTGAGGGCAGCAGTGACTCTGAGAACCAAGATCCTGGCTCTCGGTTCTAAGTCTCTGACACCACAGACTGCTCGCTCCCCCTGGACTGCTAGGAGGGAACCGACTCCAGACCCGCAGGATCAGGGCGATGGGGGAGGGCTCCGTGTCCTCAGGAGCCTGGGAGACCGGGGACGGCCAGATCTCCTCTAACCCCACCTGCATCCCACCTGGGGAGGCTCCCAGAGCAGCCGAGAGCCCGGCTGCCACGGGACCTGCCCGAGGACAGGCTGGCCAGAGGGAGGGAGGTGATGGCCCCCGAAGAGGAACTCCCTCAAAGAGGCGTCGGCGTCGGCTGGGGCCTCCGCGGTCACTGTTGCCCAGAGGGTCGCGGGGCCGGGGCTGGCACTGATGGGCTTGGAGAGAACAGGTGCAGCCCGCTGCTCTCCCCTCGACACCCTCCCCCCCCCCCGCCCCCGCTGCAGAGGACTCCCTCAAGGGCTGGCGGCTGGGACCGTCCCGCGCCCCTGTTGAGGCACAGCCGGTGAGGGGGCCTCCGACAAGCTTCCGAGGAGGCCCTGGACAGCGGCCTGGCGGGGAGGGAGCCCCGCGTGCCACCCAGGACACCTTCAGGAAGCTCAGCTCCAAACTCCGCGCTCCCCTGCCCCCTTCCCCCACCGGCAACTTCAGGCGGCAGAAGTGGGGGACAGTGAAGAGTCGGGGACGGGGTGGTAAGGGGGGCGTTCTGGGGCCCTCCAGCGCGCCCGGTGGCCCGGCCGTGTCCTCAGGTTCGCTCGCAACACCAGAGGACCAACTTCCCACCGTGAGCAGAGCCCCCGGCCTCACCCAGACCGTGTCGCAGCGGCAGCTGAGGGTGAAGGGTGGCCCAGAGACCCCGCTCCCCAAGGAAAGCGGCGTCTGGGTTCCCCAGTAGGGGCTGGAGTCGGCCTGGGGCCTGCACAGAGATCCCGGGAAAGGACCGATAGACCGATAGAGATAGACCCGGGAAAGGGCCTCCCTTCCCCTGAAGAACGCCAGTCCAGCGGCGCTGGGGAAGGGGCTCCATCCCTTACGGAAGCAAAGAGCATCCGCCCTGCGCTCTCGCCTCCCGGATAGACTTCTGATAATGGGCCGACCAGCCCGTCCTTCCCGCTCATGGCTGTTCCACATAAAGTCATCCTCTGGGGCCGCCTGCATATGCTCCTGTCACAGAAGGTGACAGTCCCTGAAAGAATGCTGCAGCTTCTGGAATTTACACGTGCTGCATTTGATGGAAGGTCATTAGAGAGGTTTCAGTCGAGCACATCTTTCCCCTTCTGTGGTTTCTCATTTGTTGTTGCTGTTCGGTTGCTAAGTTGTGTTCAGCTCTTTTCTACGGCATGGACTACACAGTACGCCAGGCTTCCTTGTCCTTCACTATCTCCGGTAGTTTGCTCAGACTTATGTCCATTGAGTCGGTGATGTCATCCAGCCACCTCATCCCCTGTCTCCCCCTCCTCTTCCTGCCCTCAGTCTTTCCCAGGATCAAGGTCTTTTCCAATGAGCTGACTCTTTACATCAGGTAGCCAAAGTACTGAAGCCTTTCCTCCTTTGAGTATCTTATAAAACTAAGTGAAGGCTGCTATGACTTGTGTTCGCTCTAGTTACAGGAAAGGATTAACTCTTCAGTCTCCCAGTCTTTCTCCTGGAACCTGGAGAAAGTCCCTCTTTTGTCTGTCTGTCTCTCAATACCTTTTAATGTTGATATCTCTTGCCAGGTGGCTCAGTGGCAAAGAATCTGCCTGCCAATGCAGGAAACAGGTTTGATCCCTGGGTCGGGAAGAACTCTTGAAGAAAGAAATGGCAATCCACTCCAGTATTCTTGCCTGGAAAATTCCATGAACAGAGGAGCCTGGTGGGCTACATGGGGTTACAAAATGATGTCAGACACGACTGAGCACACACACACACACACACACACACACACACACACACACACATCTGTTCTTTGTACTGTAGTTTAAATCCTGAATAAAACCAGATCAACTTTTTAAGGGCCATTGGGCCACTGGGTTTTTATTATTTTATTTATTTATTTTTAAATATAAATTTATTTAACTGGAAGTTAATTACTTTACAATATTGTGTTGGTTTTGCCATACATCAACAGACCTCCCAAAATGAAATTGCTTTCAGTTCAGTTCAGTTCAGTCACTCAGTCGTGTCCGATCTTTGCAACCCCATGAATTGTAGCATGCCAGACCTCCTGGTCCATCACCAAACCCCAGAGTTCACTCAAACTCATGTCCATTGAGTCGGTGATGCCATCCAGCCATCTCATCCTCTGTCATCCCCTTCTCCTCCTGCCCCCAATCCCTCCCAGCATCAGGGTCTTCCAATGAGTCAACCCTTCACATGAGGTGGCCAAAGTATTGGAGTTTCAGCTTTAGCATCATTCCTTCCAAAGAACACCCATGGCTGATCTCCTTTAGAATGGACTGGTTGGATCTCCTTGCAGTCCAAGGGACTCTCAAGAGTCTTCTCCAACACCACAGTTCAAAAGCATCAATTATTCAGCACTCAGCTTTATTCACTGTCCAACTCTCATATCCATACATGACCACTGGAAAAACCATAGCCTTGACTAGATGGACTTTGTTGGCAAAGTAATGTCTCTGCTTTTCAATATGCTGTCTAGGTTGGTCATAACTTTCCTTCCAAGGAGTAAACATCTTTTAATTTCATGGCTGCAGTCACCATCTGCGGTGATTTGGGAGCCCCAAAAAATAAAGTTTGATACTGTTTCCACTGTTTCCCCATCTATTTCCCATGAAGTGATGGGACCAGATGCCACGGTCTTTGTTATCTGAATGTCGAGCTTTAGGCCAACTTTTTCACTCTCCTCTTTTACTTTCATCAAGAGGCTTTTTAGTTCTTCTTCACTTTCTGCCATAAGGGTGGTGTCATCTACATATCTGAGGTTATTGATATTTCTCCCGGCAATCTTGATTCCAGCTTGTGCTTCTTCCAGCCCAGAGTGTCTCATGATGTACTCTGCATATAAGTTAAATAAGCAAGGTGACAATATGCAGCCTTGATGTACTCCTTTTCCTATTTGGAACCAGTCTGTTGTTCCAGGTCCAGTTCTAACTGTTGCTTCCTGACCTGCATACAGATTTCTCAAGAGGCAGGTCAGGTGGTCTGGTATTCCCATCTCTTTCAGAATTTTCCACAGTTTCTTGTTATCCACACAGTCAAAGGCTTTGGCATAGTCAATAAAGCAGAAATAGATGTTTTTCTGGAACTCTCTTGCTTTTTCCATGATCCAATGGATGTTGGCAATTTGATCTCTGGTTCCTCTGCCTTTTACAAAAGCAGCTTGAACATCAGGAAGTTCACGGTTCACGTATTGCTGAAGCCTGGCTTGGAGAATTTTGAGCATTACTTTACTAGCATGTGAGATGAGTGCAATTGTGGGGTAGTTTGAGCATTCTTTGGCATTGCCTTTCTTTGGGATTGGAATGAAAACTGACCTTTTCCAGTCCTGTGGCCACTGCTGAGTTTTCCAAATTTGCTGGCATATTGAGTGCAGCACTTTCACAGCATCATCTTTCAGGATTTGAAAGAGCACAACATGGAATTCCACTGGCTTTGCTTGTAGTGATGCTTTCTAAGGCCCACTTGACTTCACATTCCAGGATGTCTGGCTCTAGGTGAGTGATCACACCATCATGATTATCTGGGTCTTGAAGATCTTTTTTGTACAGTTCTGTGTATTCTTGCCACCCCTTCTTAATATCTTCTGCTTCTGTTAGGTCCATACCATGCATACTCTGCATATGACCTAGCAATTCCACTCCTAGGCATATACCCTGAGAAAACCAAAATTGAAAGAGACATGTATCCCATTGTTCATTGCAGCACTATTTACAATAGCTAGAACATGGAAGCAGCCTAGATGTCCATTGACAGATGAAGGGATAAAGAAGTTGTGGTACATATACACAATGGAATATTACTCAACCATAAAAGAAACACATCTGAATCAGTTGTAATGAGGTGGATGAACCTAGAACCTATTATACAGAGTGAAGTAAGTCAGAAAGAGAAAGGTAAATATTGTATTCTAATGCATGTATATAGAATCTAGAGAAGTGGAAGATTCTGATGGTACTGAAGAATTTATTTACAAGGCAACAATGGGGAAGCACATAGAAAATAGACTTATGGACACGAGGAGTGAGGAGTAGAGGATGAGATGTATGGAAAGAGTAACATGGAAACTTACACTACCATATGTAAAATAGATAGCCAACAGGAATTTTCTCTGTGGCTCAGGAAACTCAAACAGGGGCTCTGCGTCAACCTGGAGGGGTGGAATGGGGAGGGAGATGGGAGGGAGGTTTGAAAGGGAGAGGATATTTGTATACCTATGGCTGATTCTTGTTGAGGTTTGACAGAAAACAGAAATATTCTGTAGGGCAATTACCCTTCAATAAAAAATAAATTAAAAAAAAGAAACAAACACTTCAGTTCAGTTTAGTTCAGTTCAGTCGCTCAGTCATGTCTGACTCTTTGCGACTCCATGAATCGCAGCATGCCAGGCCTCCCTGTCCATCACCATCTCCTGGAGTTCACTCAAACTCACATCCATCGAGTCGGTGATGCCATCCAGCCATCTCATCCTCTGTCATCCCCTTCTCCTCCTGCCCCCAATCCCTCCCAGCATCAGGGTCTTTTCTAATGAGTCAACTCTTCACATGAGGTGGCCAAAGTATTGGAGTTTAAACTTTAGCATCATTCCTTCCAAAGAACACCCATGGCTGATCTCCTTTAGAATGGACTGGTTGGATCTCCTTGCAGTCCAAGGGACTCTCAAGAGTCTTCTCCAACACCACAGTTTAAAAGCATCAATTCTTCGGCACTCAGCTTTCTTCACAGTCCAGCTCTCACATCCATACATGACCACTGGAAAAACCATAGCCTTGACTAGATGGACCTTTGTTGCTAAAGTAATGTCTCTGCTTTTCAATATGCTGTCTAGGTTGGTCATAACTTTCCTTCCAAGGAGGAAGCGTCTTTTAATTTCATGGCTGCAGTCACCATCTGCAGTGATTTTGGAGCTCCCCAAAATAAAGTCTGACACTGTTTCCACTGTTTCCCCATCTATTTGCCATGAAGTCATGGGACCAGGTGCCATGATCTCAGTTTTCTGAATGTTGAGTTTTAAGCCAACTTTTTCACTCTCCTCTTTCACTTTCATCAAGAGGCTTTTTAGTTCCTCTTTACTTTCTGCCATAAGGGTGGTGTCATCTACATATCTGAGGTTATTGATATTTCTCCCGGCAATCTTGATTCCAGCTTGTGCTTCTTCCAGCCCAGGGTTTTTCAAGATGTACTCTGCATATAAATTAAATAAGCAGGGCGACAATATACAGCCTTTGCACTCCTTTTCCTATTTGGAACCAGTCTGTTGTTCCATGTCCAGTTCTAACTGTTGCTTCCTGACCTACATATAGGTTTCTCCAGAGGCAGATCAGGTGGTCTAGTATTCACATCTGTTTCAGAATTTTCTGCAGTTTCTTGTGATCCACACAAAGGCTTTGGCATAGTCAATAAAGCAGAAATAGGTGTTTTTCTGGAAGTCTCTTGCTTTTTCCATGATCCAGAGGATATTGGCAATTTGATCTCTGGTTCCTCTGCCTTTTCTAAAACCATCTTGAACATCAGGAAGTTCACGGTTCACATATTGCTGAAGCCTGGCTTGGAGAATTTTGAGCATTACTTTACTAGCATGTGAGATGAGTGCAATTGTGCGGCTGTCTGAGGAGGCCTTACAAATAGCTGTGACAAGAAGAGAAGCAAAAAGTAAAGGAGAAAAAGAAAGATATAAGCATCTGAATGCAGAGTTCCAAAGCATAGAAAGGAGAGATAAGAAAGCCTTCCTTGGCGATCAATGCAAAGAAATAGAGGAAAACAACAGAATGGGAAAGACTAGAGATCTCTTCAAGAAAATCAGAGATATCAAGGGAACACTTCATGCAATGATGGGCTTGATAAAAGACAGAAATGGTGTGGACCTAAGCAGAAGCAGAAGATATTAAGAAGAGGTGGCAAGAATACACAGAAGAACTGTACAAAAAAGATCTTCAAGACCCAGATAATCATGATGGTGTGATCACTCACCTAGAGTCAGACATCCCGGAATGTGCAGTCAAGTGGGCCTTAGAAAGCACCACTACGAACAAAGCTAGTGGAGGTGGTGGAATTCCAGTTGAGCTCTTTCAAATCCTGAAAGATGATGCTGTGAAAGTGCTGCACTCAATATGCCAGCAAATTTGGAAAACTCGCAGTGGCCACAGGACTGGAAAAGGTCAGTTTTCATTCCAATCCCAAAGAAAGGCAATGCCAAAGAATGCTCAAACAAATGCTTAGGAAAATAAAATAAATCAGAGAGTAAAAAAAAAAAAAAAAAAAAGAAGGTAACTAGGATGCGTAAAACATAAAATATTCTATAGTGAAGGGAAATATTTCTGTATAGGAGAAAATTATTTGTATACATTTGCAAATTTCTTTGTCCTGCCAGGACACAAGAAGTACTTTTCCATGGCAATGGCTTTGGGGAAGTGGAACTTACAGGAACCTCATCTCATTACCCCTTCCTATCTCCATGAAGCTAAAGCTGGGACCTTCTAGGCCCCAGTTTACAGTAAGACCTAGCCAAGTTGGCCAGGTCCATTCCTCCCAAGGGCTCCTCACTTCAGCTAGTGGATGCCCCGCAGCCCCTCCTAATCCCAGCCCTTCTTCCTTTGGCACTCATCAGAGCCCTCCTTGAATCAAGCTCCTACACCTTATCCTGCCATGGAGACCCTCTGGGGACGCTGACTCTAAGGCCTAGGATCACCCAAAGACTTCTTAAATAGCCTTCCTCCATGAAAAACTATTCTGAATAGACTGGCCTTCCCCTATACAAGGTCCCTCTCTGTGAGACTGGGAAGTGCATGGAGTTGGGTAGGCAGGAGAGGAAGATGCTGAACAAGAGCCAATCCCATCCCACCCATGTTCCTTGAAACTGCCATGTGTCACCTACACAACTGTGCACTTAGATGTGTGGTTGGGAGTAACTTTTCTCTGTTTTGCACTTTGGACTCAAGTCACTGAATGTGGTTAGTCACTTTTCCAGGAAATGTGAGACTGTAACTACCAAGCGAATCCTTGGAATTTCCTGTGAGTCCAAGTTCATTTAACTCTGACTGCAGAGGGGGATCAGTCTTCCAGTTTATGTACCCTGTACTCTGTTCTCAAACTTACAATGCTGCCTCTTCTCTTACCCCTCCATACCCCCCAATGCATGTTGGAAGGTGTCCAATATGTTACTGGGGAAGAGTGGAGGGCAATTACAAATAGCTACAGAAAGAATGAAGTGGCTGGGCCAAAGCAGAAACAACGCTCAGTTGTGGGTGTGTCTGGTGGTGAAAGTAAAGTCCAGTGCTGTAAAAAACAGTGTTGTGTAGGAACCTGGAACATTAGGTCCATGAATCAAGATAAGTTGGATGTAGTCAAGCAGGAAATGGTAAGAGCAAACATCAAAATTTTAACAATCGGTGAACTAAAATGGATGGGAGTGGGTGATTTTAATTTAGATGAGCACTGTATCTACTACTGTGAACAAGAATGCCTTAGAAGAAATGGAATAGCCCTCATAGTCAACAAAAAAGTCTGAAACGCAGTACCTGGGTGCAATCTCAAAAAACAGAGAATGATCTCAGTTCATTTTCAAAGCAAACCACCTCAACATCACAGTAATCCAAGTCTATGTCCCAACCACTGATGCCAAAAAAGCTGACATTGACTGTCTCTACAACACCTTCTAAAACTAACACACACACACACACACACAAGTTGTCATTTTCATCATACAGGATTGGAATGTGAAAGTAGGAAGCCAAGAGATACCTGGAATAACTGGTAAGTTTGGCCTTGGAGTACAAAATGAAGCAGGTCAAAGGCTAACAGAGTTTTGTCAAGAGAACATGCTAGTCATAGCAAACACATTTTTCCAACAACCCAAGAGGTGACTCTACACGTGGACATCACCAGATGCTCAATACCAAAATCAGGCTGATTATGTTCTTTGCAGCCAAAGATGAAGAAGCTCTATACAGTCAGCAAAAACAAGACTGTGGCTCAGATCATGAACATCTTATTACAAAATTCAGGCTTAAATTAAAGAAAGTAGGGAAAATCACTAGACCATTCAGGTATTACTTAAATAACTTATAGATTATACAGTAGAAGTGATGAATAGATTCAAGGGATTAGATCTGGTAGACAGAGGGCCTGTAGAATTATGGACAGAGATTTGTAGCACTATGCAGGAGGCAGCCATCCCTAAGGAAAAGCAATGCAAGTAGGCAAAGTGGTTGTCTGAGGAGGCTTTACAAATATCTGAGGAGAGAAGAGAAGTGAAAGGCAAAGGAGAAAGAGAAAGATATACCCAACTGAATGCAGCATTCCAGGGAATAGCAAGAAGCAGTAATAGTACAAGTGCTTAGCTGCTGAGTGGTATCTGACTCTTTGGGACACTTTGGACTGTAGCCTCCCAGGTTCCTCTGTCCATGGAATTTTTCAGGCAAGAATATTGGAGTGGTTTGCTATTTTCCTCCTCTAAGGGATCTTCCTGAACCAGGGATTGAAGTCACATCTCACAATGCAAAGAAATTGAGGAAAACAATAGAATGGAAAGACGAGATCTCTCCAAGAAAATTGTAGATATCAAAGGAACATTTCATGCAATGATGGGCATGATAAAGGATAGAAATGGTGAGGACCTAACAGAAGCAGAAGAGATTGAAAAGAGGTGGCAAGAATACACAGAAGAACTACACAAGAAATGTCTTAATGACCTGGATAACCATGATGGCGCCGTCACTCAACTAGAGCTGGACATCCTGGAGTTTTAAGTCAAGTGTGTCTTAGGAAGCATTACTACAAACAAAGCTAGTGGAGGTGTTGGAATTCCAGCTGAGCTATTTCAAATCCTAAAAGATAATGCTGCTAATGCTGCACTCAATATGTCAGTAAATTTGGAAAACTCAGCAGTGGCCACAAGGAAAAGGTCAGTTTTCATTCCAGTCCCATAGAAAGGCAATGCCAAAGAATGCTCAAACACCACACAGTTGTACTCATTTCACATGCTAGCAAGGTAATGCTCAAAAATCCTTCAAGTTAGGCTTCAACATTATGTGAACTGAGAACTTAGAGATGTACAAGCTGGATTTAGAAAAGGCAGAGGAACCAGAGATCAAATTGCCAACATTTGTTTTATCTTGGAGATAGCAAGGGAGTTCCAAAAAAACATCTATTTCTGCTTCACTGACTAAGCTAAAGCCTTTAACTGTGGATCACAACAAACTGTGGAAAATTCCTAAAGAGATGGGAGTATCAGACCACCTTACCTGTCTTCTGAGAAACCTGTATGCAGGTCAAGAAGCAACAGTTAGAACCTCACATGGAGCAACTGACTAGTTCAAAATTGGGAGAAGAGTACAACAAGGCTGCATATTGTCACCCTGCTTCTTTAACTTCTGTGCAGAATACATCATGTGAACTGCTGGGCTGGATGAATTACAAGCTGGAATCAAGACTGTCAGGAAAAATATCAACCTCAGATATGCAGATGATAGCATTCTAATGGCAGAAAGTAAAGAGAACTAAAGAGCTTCTTGATGGCGGTAAAAGAGGAGAGTGAAAAAGCTGGCTTGAAACCCAGCATTCAAAAACTAAGATCACGGCATCTTGTCCCATCACTTCATGGCAAACAGGAGGCAAAAAGTGGAAGCAATGAGAGATTTTATTTTCTTAGGCTTCAAAATCACTGCAGACAAGAACTGCAGTCATGAAATTAAAAGACATTTGCTCCTTGGAAGGAAAACCATGACAAATTTAGACAGTGTATCAAACACCAATACAGTATACTAACACATATGTATGGAATTTAGAAAGATGGTAATGATAACCTTGTATGCGAGACAGCAAAAGAGACACAGATGTATGGAACAGTCTTTTGGACTCTGTGGGAGAGGGAGAGGGAGAGGGTGGGATGATTTGGGAGAATGGCATTGAAACATGTGTAATATCATATATGAAACGAGTCGCCAGTCCAGGTTCAATGCAGGATACAGGATGCTTGGGGGTGGTGCACTGAGACGACCCAGAGGGATGGTACGGTGAGGGAGGAGGGAGGGGTGTTCAGGATGGGGAACACGTGTATACCTGTGGCAGATACATGATGTATGGCAAAGCCAATACAATATTGTAAAGTAATTGACCTCCAATTAAAATAAATAAATTTATATTAAAGAAAAATAAAAAGCAGAGACATCACTTTGCTGATGAAGGTCCATTTAGTAAAAGCTATGGTTTTTCCAGTAGTCATGTATGGATGTGATAGTTGAACTATAAAGTAGGCTGAGCACCAAAGAATTTATGCTTTTGAATCATGGTGCTGGAGAATAACCATGAGAGTCCCTTGGACAGTAATAAGATCAAACCAGTAAATCCCAATGGAAATCAACCCTGAATATTCATTGGAAGGACTGATGCTGAAACTGAAGCTCCCATACTATGAACACCTGATGGCAAAAGCTGACTCATTGGGATGTTGGGACCTGACCTGAGCCATGACAGGCTCAACAGGCCACACTAGGCCTAAGCCTCAGGTTCTTGTAAGCATGAGCCATAATTCTAGGAAGCCCCTGATGACATCAAGGTCCCCGATGACACCAAGGTCCCCGATGACCCAAGGTTGAGTCAGTCAAGGTTAAGTCAAACACCATGATAACCCAAGGTTGAGTCAATCAAGGTTATGTCAATCACCATTATGACCCAAGGTTGAGTCAATCACTACACACCAACTAAACTATTGCTCAGACAAAAGACCACCTGTATATAAGCAGCTGTAATTCAAAGCTCGGGGCTCTCGTCAAGACTCCACTGTGCTGGATGAGATGGGAGCCCTAGCCCGGGCTAGTAATAAAACCCCTTTATGTTTTTGCATTGCTGTGGACGTCTTATTCTCTCAGTTTTGGGGACTCGGACTCTGGGCACAACAGGGAAAAACCCTGATGCTGGGAAAGACTGAAGGCAAAAGGAGAAGAGGGTGGCAGAGGATGAGAGGTTAGATAGTACCACTCAGTGGACATGAGTTTCAGCAAACTCTGGGAATTAGTGGAGGACAGAGTCTGGTGTGCTGCAGTCCATGCAGTCGCAAAGAGTTGGACATGACTTGGCAAGTGAACAACAACAGCAAAGTCCATATAAACAAGTAAAACCCTTCCTTTTTTTGTTATTTCCACAGAAAAATCATGAAGCAGTTCAATTCTGTCCTTTCCATCTTCTGAAAATGACTGAATTCTTGTAGTAGGTTTATTTTAACTTGTTTAGAGACCATGTACATGCCAAAGTTCACTGTTGATGATACAGAATCACCGAGGACAAGCACATCAGAGAGTAAATATTTAAACGGATTTAATGTTCATCAGATACAAGTATCTTTGGTAAATAATTTTCTCTATGACTATTAAAAAGTGAACATCCTATGCTTCCAAAAGGACTAGGGAAACTGTTTCCATTTCTCTGTTGTAGGAGTGAGGTGAGTTGGATCCACTCGGTAGTGAGGAGAACCTGATATGAGGTCACATAGATTCAATGTGAATTAATGAAAGGATACTGTTTTCTCCCTTTGAAGTTGCATCTTTGACGTCATTGTGACTCTTTTTGAGGATCACCTGTTCACAATGGCCTTTGAGGAGCTTCTGGATAAAGTTGATGGCCTGGGGAAATTCCAGATACTTCAGATGGCTTTTGTTCTCCCCGTTTACATGATGGTAGTCTGTCACTTACTATTGGAGAACTTCACAGCAGCCATTCCTGGTCATCGCTGCTGGGTCCACATTCTTGACAATGCCACTGTCTCTGGTAATGACACAGTGATCCTCCGCCCTGATGTCCTCCTGAGAATTTCCATCCCACTGGATTCGAATTTGAAGCCAGAGAAGTGTCATCGTTTCCTCCACCCCCAGTGGCAGTTCCTTCACCTGAATGGGACCTTCCCCAACATGACTGACCTGGACACGGAGCCCTGTGTGGACGGCTGGGTGTACGACCACAGCCTGTTCTCCTCCACCATCGTGACTGAGGTAAAGGCCCCGTTTACCTCTTGTGAGTACTTGTTCACTGTGTTTAGAATAATGTAAAATAAACACAGGTTCGTTATTCAGATAGCCAGCTTTTATTCATTCTTTTAGCAAATGGTAATTGCTGATTTTGTAAATTGTCAGTTACTTACAACGTGAGGACACTGAAATTAACAAACTGGTTATGGATTTTACTATCAAAAAACTTAAGTTTTGTGTGAATTTTTATGTTTAGACAAGTTAGTACTTGATATAAATTGTGGAAAATTATTCTTGGTCACATGTTCTTAGCCTTTGTGCAAATCGGAAATATTTATATTAATTAAAAAAATTCCATGTCCTGGATTCTTATGAGAGAACCAAACCAAATACAGTTTATTCCATGTGTAAAATCCAGGCATCAGTAATGAAAAAAAATCCCCTTAATATTTTCAATGTGTGGCAAAGTTTGAGAACCAGTGAGGCACACAGTGCTAATTGAGTATGATTTGCCATGATAGAACTTAGAGGATTTAGTTGAGGATGTAGAGAATTCTGTGCTTAAGCTGAGACTTGAGTAATATATGTGAGTAAATGTTCAAAGGAAATCAGAAGGTGTGTTCCCTGAGGGTTGTTAGAGTGAGTGAACGTTCGTTGAGGGATATAAGAAGCTGTGAAGCTCCTCTGTGCTGGTTTCCTTCTTTTCCAGTGGGACCTCATTTGTGACAATCAGTCACAGAAATCAGTGGGTCAATCCCTATTCATGGCTGGAATGCTGGTGGGAGGCCTCATATACGGCCTTCTTTCAGACAGGTGAGTGTCTCCACATCACTGCTGCCCTTCTTCTGGGTAGTTTCACAGTTTTCTATTAACTCTTTCATAAAGAAGTCTTTATTGAGTTCCAATAGGCAGTTTATACTGTTGGTTTCTAGGGAGCTATGGATGGAAATGGAGAATTAGACTCATTGTTACAAATGCAATATTTTTCGGTCACAGAGCTCATTGTACTGGACACAGAAATAACACCTCTATTAGGTCAGGGGGCATTTCAGAACAGTAGAGGATGGTTACGTAAACTTCCTTTGTAAAGATAAGCAGAAGTTACCAATGAGAAGTGAGAGTAAGGTGCTTCAAGACAGGAGGTTCAATCTTTTTAGAGAAACAATATTACAGATTTATATGTTATGACTCTATGTTAATTCACTCCTTGACTCTGTGAGCTAAACGCCTGTGGGTTCTCATATTGGTCCTGCTGTCATAGTACCCACCATATTCATTTCTAGAAAACTTTGGTGTTTAGTGAGGTGGTTCTGAAGCTGAATTAAGAAATAATTGTGACTATAACCTGGATGTTTGGTTTCACTTAAAAAACCTCATTAGCGGTAATACTTCCAGCCACGTGAGTTAACTAATCTGTAAACATCAGGTGAGAGGTTTTCTGTTGTGAGACATTTGGGTTATCTTGTACCTGGCAGTGGTCATCCAAAGTAAGAGAACAACCGTGGCAGCCACACATCAAGTCCTCTGTAGGAGAAGTGGGAGGCTTAAAATATCCCCTGTTGTCTGTACGCCTAATATCATTTCCTCTTACATCTAAAAATTGTGAACTCTGAATGTATCACCTCCATGTAATGCATAAAAGATTTCAGAGCTGAAGTGCTCATATTGGCCAGTCTTCTCACTGAGCCTTTTATGATGATTCACAACCAATGCTGATTGATCAATTTAGGAAAAAACGGATGTGTGGTGATGCTTATAGATATGTTTGTGTTAGTATGTTATGACAGAAAATAAGGGAAGAAAATTCAGTGAAGGAGCAGGGAACTTAGAGCTCAGTCAAAGATTTTGAACTAAAAATAGATAAAAAGCTCTGGACATAGGTATCAAAAGCAAAAATAGACAAGTGGGGTTATGTCAAACCAGAAACTTCTCCATTGCAAAGAAAATGATCAGCAAAATGAAATGGAAACCTACGGAATAAGAGAAAATATTTGAAAGGCAGATGTCTGATAAAGAATTAATATCCAAAGAAGCTATTACAACAAATAAGAAAAGCTCTCAAATATCCTGATATTTAAAATGGCATAGGACCTCAGTCGATATCTCTCCAAAGAACATATAGAAATAGTCAATCAGTATATGAGAAGAATCTTAACATCACTAATAACCAGAGAAATAGAAATCAAAAGAACGGTAAGATACATCCTCATACTGGTTCTGGTGGCTATTATATCTAAGATACTATTGCCAAGATCAATGTCAAGGAGATTTTCCTTTTCTTTCTTCCAGGAGTTTTACTGTTTTGGGGTAATGTTTAAGTCTTTAATTCACTTTTAGTGAATTGAAAAAATTTTTGTAAGTTTTCAGAGTTTTCTATATAGAATTTCATATCATATGCAAAGTCAATATAATTCCTCCTTTCCAGTGGATACTTTTTGCTTTTTTCTTGCCTTATAGCTCTGACTAGGGCTTCCAGGATTATGTTGATAGGAGGAGTGTGAGCTGGCACCCCCTTTCTCCTCCTGAACTGAGAGGAAAATCTTTCAACCTGTCCATACTAAGTATGCTATCATCCGAAGACTCATCATATATTAGCTTTATTATGTTCATGTGCATTGCTTCTATCCCCAATTGGTTGAGTATTTTTATCGTGAAAAGATATTGTATTATGTCAAATGGTTTTTCCTGCATCTTTTGAGATGATCATATTATTTTTATTTTTCATTCTATTAATGTATATCACATACATTAAATTGTGTATGTTGAACTCCATGCATCCTAGGGGTAAATCCCACTTGATCATAGTGTATAATCCTTTTAGTGTGCTGTTGAATTCAGTTTCTAATATCTTGTTAAGAAATTTTTGCATCTATATTCAGCAGAGATGTTGGTCTTTAGTTTTCTTGTAATGTCCTTATCTAGCATGAAAATGGTGGTCTTTTCCCGTGAGTTTGAGAGTGTACTCTCCTCTTTAATTTTTTGGAAATGTTTGAGAAGAATTGGTGTTAATTGTCATTTGAATGTGTGGGAATATTCACCTGTGAAACCATCTGGTCCTATCTTTTAAAATTTAAATATAGTTGATTTGTAGCATTATATTAGCTTCAGGTAAACTAAATTATATTTCAATATTTTATAGATTATGCTCCATTTAAAGTTATTATGAGTTAATGGTTACATTTTTCTGTGCTGTACAGTAGATCCTTGTGGTTTATTTATTTTATATATAAGAGATACATTTGTATCTTTTTAAATATAAATTTATTTATTTTAATTGGAGGTTAATTACTTTACAGTATTATATTTTTGAATCCCATACTAGTTTGTTTTCTGTATCTGTGAGGCTGTTTCTTTATTGTTATATCCATTCTTTTCTATTAGTTTTTGATTTCACATATAAGTGATAGAGTACTTGTTTTTCTCTGTCTCCCTCATTTCACTAAGCATGTAGGTCCATCTGTGTTGTTGCAAATGACACAATTTCCTTCTCTATAGCTGAATGATATTCCATTGTATGTATGCACTGTATCTTATTGTTCATTCATCTGTTAATGGCCACTTAGATTGCTTCCATGTCTTGGCTATTATAAATAATGTTTCAATGAACACTGGGATGATGTATCTTTTTGAATTATTATTGGTTTTTTTTTTTTCTGGTATGTACCCAGGAGTGGTATTGCTAGATCATATGGTAGTTTTAATTTTTTGAGGTGCCTCCATATTGTTTTATACAGTTTTTGCACCAGTTTACTTTCCCACCAATATTTCATGAAAGTTCCCTTTTCTCCATACTTCTGCCAACAGATGTTATTTGTTGTCTTTTCCTTAATAGTGATCCTGATATGTATAAGGTGATAGCATGCTTTTGATTTTCATTTTTCTAGCAACTAATGATGCTAAGCATTTTTCATCTGCCCATGGGCCATCAGTATGTCCTCAGTGGAAAAATGTCTATTTAGGTCTTCTGATCATTTAAAAAATTGAGTTATTTACTGTTTGATACTTAATTATATGATCTGTTTAAATATTTTTGATAGTAACTACATTTTGTATGGGGTAAGGTTTTAGTCGTTGTTGGTAGTTCAGATTTTGTATTTTTATGACAGATATATAGGAATTTATCCATTTATTCTAGCTTATCAAGTTTATTCTTTATAAATGTCGGTAGCAGTCTCTTACAATCCTCTGAATTTCTGTGATATTAGCTGAAATGTCTCCTTTTTTTAAAAAAATTTGAGTCTTCTTTCTCTTTTTTAGTTTAGATAAAGTTTGTCAATTTTGTTCACTTTCTTAAAAGATAATCTTTTGGGTTTTTTGATGTTGTTATTGATTTTCTGGTTTCTATTTATTTCATTTCTGATCTTCCCTTTGTTATTTAATTCTTTCTGCTAACTGTGGGCTTGTGTCTCTCTCTCTTTTTTTTCTGTTCCTTGAGGTTAAAGTAATGTAATTTGAGAGGTTTCTTTTTTATAACTGCCTCATCTATTGCTATAAAGTTCATTATTAGAGCTGGTTTTGCAGCATTTCACAAGTTTTGATGTGTTGTATTACCATTTTTGTTTGTTTCAAGATGTTGGGGATTTCTCTTTTGAATTATTTTATGTCCCATTGGTTCTTTAGTTAATTTTTATATATTTTAAGATTTCCAACTTTCCATCCGTTATTTGTTTCTAGCTTCATTTTATTGTAGTTAGTTACAAAGATACTTGACAAAATTTCAATCTTCTTAACTAAAACTTTTTCTGTGACATAGTATATAATCTATTTCAGGAAATGTTCGCTGTGCACTTAAGCATGTGTATTCTGCTGCTGTTGGATGAAATGTGCTTTGTATCTGTTAGGACTCTTTGCTCTAAAGTATAATACAAGTTTATAGTGTTTTTATTGACTAGTGTTTTATAGTGTTTTATTGATGATCTCTTTCCATTGTCAAAAATGTGGTATAGAATTTCCCTCCTATCATTGTATTGTCTATTTCTCCCTTCATGTATGTTGTTGTTCGTTGTTCAGTCACTAAGTCATATCTGACTGTGATCCCATGGATTTCAGCATGCCAGGCTTCCATGTCCTTCACTGTTTTCTGGGGTTGCACAAACTTGTGTCCATTATGTCAGTGATGCCATCCAACAATCTCATCTTCTGTCGCCCTCTTCTCCTCCTGTCCTCAATCTTTCCCAGCATTGGGGTCTTTCCCAATAAGTTGGCTCTTTGTGTCAGGTGGCCAAAGTACTGGATCTTCAGTTTTAGCATCAGTCCTTCCAATGAATACTCAGGACTGATTTCTTTTAGGATTGACTGGTTTGATCTTGCTATCCAAGACAGCAAGATCTTGGACTTGGATCTTGGACTCTCAAGAGTCTTCTCCAGCATCACATTTAGAAAGCACCCATTCTTTGGCTCTCAGTCTTCTTAATGGCCCAACTGTCACATTCATACATGACTACTGCAAAAACCATAGCTTTAACTATATGGACCCTTGTCAGCAAAGTGAAGTTGCTGCCTTTTAATATGCTCTCTAGGTTTGTCATAACTGTCTTTAAAAGGTGCAACCTTCTTTTAATTTCATGGCCTCAAGGACCATCTGCTGTGATTTTGGAGCCCAGGATGATAAAATCTGTCACTGTTTCTTCTTCTTACCCATCTATTTGCTATGAAGTGATAGGACCAGATGCCATGATCTTGGCTTTGTGAATGTTGAGTTTTAAGCCACCTTATTCACTCTCCTCTTTCACCCTCATCAAGAAGCTCCTTAGTTCCTCTTCACTTTCTGCCATTAGAGTGCTATCATCTGCATATCTGAGGTTGTTGATATTTCTCCTGGCAGTCTTGATTCCAGGTTGTGATTCATCAAGCCTGGATTTTCACATGATATACTCTGCATAAACTTAAATAGACAGGGTGACAATATACAGCCTTGATGGACTCCTTTCTCAATTTTGAACCAGTTCGTTGTTCCATGTCTTGTTCTAACTGTTGCTTCTTAACTTGCACATAGGTTTCTCAGGAGACAGGTAGAGTGGTCTTGTGTTCCCATCTATTTAACATTTTCCCACAGTTTGTTGTGACCCAATACAGTCAGAGGCTTTAGAATAGTCAGTGGAGCAGAAGTAGATGTTTTTTTGGAACTCCCTTGCTTTCTCTATGATCCAATGGATGTTAGCAATTTGATCTCTGATTCTTCTGCCTTTTCTAAACTCAGCTTGTACATCTGGAAGTTCTCAGTTCACATATTGCTGAAGCCTAACTTGAAGGATTTTGAGCATAGTCTTACTAGCATGAGAAAAGAACACAATTGTCCAGTAGTCTGAACATTCTTGGGCTTCCCTGGTAGCTCAGTGATAAAGAATTCGCCTACAAATCAGGAGCCCCAGGATATACTGGTTTGATTTCTGTGTTGGAAAGATTGAGGGCATGGCAACTCACTCTAGTATTCTTGCCTGGAGAATCACAGGCCTGGAAAGAGGATCATGGTGAGCTACAGTCCACAGGGTTGCAAAGAGTTGGACATGACTGAAGTGATTTAGCACACACATTGAACATTCTTTGGCACTCCTCTTCTTTGGGATTGAAATGAAAATTGACCTTTTCCTGTCCTGTGGCCCTACCAAATATTTAAAGTAGAATCAATACCAACCCATCTTAAATTTATCCATACAAATAGAAGATAGGATAATATTTTAAAATTCACTTACTAGGCCAGCATCCTACTGATACTATAATGAAAAAACAGGGAAGTAAAGCTATAGGACAATATCAATGGTAAACATAGATGCAAAAATCCTCATTAAAAGGCTAATAAAGCAAATTCAATGACACAGTAAAAGCATTTTATACCATGAACAAGTGGTTTTTACTCCAAGGATGCAAGAATGGTTCAAAACATGCAAACCATTCAACATGATATAGCATATTAACAGAATACAGGATCATATCAATGGATGGTTAAAAAATTGAAAATATTCAGCATCATTCATGATGAGATATTTGCTATGACCAGTGTATTCTCTTGACAAAACTCTGTTAGTCTTTCATCTGCCTCATTTTGTACTCCAAGGCCAAACTTGCCTGTTACTTCAGGTATCTCTTGACTTCCTTGCATTCCAATCCCCTATGATGGAAAGGACATCTTTTTCTGTGTTTGTTCTAGAAGATGCTGTAAGTTTTCAAAGAACCAGTCAACTTCAGTTTCTTCAGCATCAGTAGTTGGGGCACAGACTTGGATTACTGTGATGTTGAATGGTTTGCCTTGGCAACAACGGAGGTCATTTCATCGCTTTTGAAATTGCACACACGTACTGCATTTTGGACTGTTTAACTATGAGGGCTCCTCCATACCTTCTAAGGGATTCTTGTCCACAGTAGTAGATAAAATTGCCATCTGAATTAAATTCTCCCATTTCCATCCATTTTAGTTCATTAATGCCATCTTCTGTTTGACCATGTCCAATTTGCCTTGATTCATGGGCCTAACATTCCAGGTTCCTATATTATGTTGTTCTTTAGAGCATCAGACTTTGTTTTACACATCCACAACTGAGTTTCATTTGAGGTTTGGCCCAGTTGTTTAATTCTTTCTGGAGCTCTTTGTTATTGGCCATTGTTCTTTCCTAGTAGCATATTGGACATCTTCTGACCTGGGGGTTCATCTTCTGGTGTCATATATTTTTATGTTTTCATAATGCTCATGGGGTTCTTCCGGCAAGAATACTGGAGTGGTTTGCCATTACCTCCTCCAGTGGACCATGTTTTGCCAGAACTCTTTACTATGACTCATCAGTCTTTGGTGGCCCTGCATGACATGGCTCCTAGTTTCATTGAGTTACACAAGCACCTTCACCATAACAAGGCTGTGATTCATTGGAAATCTTATCAACTGTAGTAACATGAATAAATAATTATACTATGAATGTATTATTATACTACATGAATAAACATGACACAAGACACATTCTGCATAACTAACTTATATGTAGATTATGAAATACTTGAATCAGAGGAAGATAATGTAGAAAAGTGATTGTCAAGATTTTGGAGGTGAGAAAAATGGGGAGATGTTGGTCAAAGTGTACAAAGTTTCAGTCTCGCAAGATGAATGTATCCTGGTCATGTATGGCACAGTTGTTTTTCAGTCGCTAAGTTGTGTCCAACTCTTTGCAACCCCATGGACTACACCATGCCTGGCTCCCACGTCCTTCCCTGTCTCCCGGAGCTTGCTCAAATTTATGTCCACTGAGTAGATGATGCTACTAACCATCTCATCCTTTGCCTCTCCCTTTCCTTTTGCCTTCAATCTTTCTCAGCATCAGGGTCTTTTTCAATGAGTAAGTAAAGTTAATAATTTATTGTATACTCAAAACTTGCAAGAGACTAGATAAGTGCTCTCTCTCACACACAAATTGTATCTGTGACATGATGGGTATGTTAATAAGCTTGGTTGAAGTGACTGCTTCACAATGTACATATATCAAATCATCACACTGAACATCTTCAGTTCAGTTCAGTTCAGTCGTGTCCGACTCTTTGCAACCCCATGAATTGCAGCACGCCAGGCCTCCCTGTCCATCACCAACTCCTGGAGTTCACCCAAACTCATGTCCATCGAGTCAGTGATGCCATCCAGCCATCTCATCCTCTGTTGTCCCCTTCTCCTCCTGCTCCCAATCCCTCCCAGCATCAGAATCTTTTCCAATTAGTCAACTCTTTGCATGAGGTACATATATGCAATCTTATTTGCTTTTGTCAATTATACCTCAATAAAGTGGACAAATTACCAATGGATTTGAATAGATACATTTGTTTACAAAGAAGATATACAACTTGTAAGAAGCACATGAAAAGAAGCACTATAGCATCACTTATTAAGCCATGCCAATCAAAACTATATTGAAACCCCAATATATAATATAGATAACTAATAAAGACCTACTCATCAAAAAAGCAAGAGAGTTCCAGAAAAACATCTATTTCTGCTTTATTTACTATGCCAGAGCCTTTGACTGTGTGGATCACAATAAACTGTGGAAAGTTTTGAAATAGATGCGACTTCTAGACCACCTGATTTGCCTCTTGAGAAATCTGTATGCAGGTCAGGAAGCAACAGTTAGAACTGGACATCGAACAACAGACTGGTGCCAAATAGGAAAAGGAGTACGTCAAGGCTGTATATTGTCACCCTACTTATTTAACTTATATGCAGAGTACATTGTGAGAAACGCTGGGCTGGGTGAAGCACAAGATGGAATCAAGATTGCCGGGAGAAATATCAGTAACCTCAGATATGCAGGTGACACCACCCTTATGGCAGAAAGTGAAGAAGAACTAAAGAGCCTCTTGATGAAAGTGAAAGAGGAGAGTGAAAAAGTTGGTTTAAAGTTCAACATTCAGAAAACTGAGATCATGGCATCTGGTCCCATCACTTCATGGGAAATAGATGGTGAAACACTGGAAACAGTGTCAGACTTTTATTTTTTTCTGGGCTCCAAAGTCACTGCAGATGGTGACTGCAGCCATGAAATTAAAAGACACTCCTTGGAAGGTAAGCTGTGACCAACCTAGAGAGCATATTAAAAAGCAGAGACATTAATTTGTCAACAAAGGTCTGTCTCGTCAAGGCTATGGTTTTTCCAGTGGTCATGTATGGATGTGAGAGTTGGACTGTGAAGAAAGGTGAGTACCGAAGAATTGATGCTTTTGAACTGTGGTGTTGGAGAAGACTCTTGAGAGTCCCTTGGACTGCAAGGAGATCCAACCAGTCCATTCTACAGGAGATCAGTCCTGAGTTTTCATTGGAAGGAGTGATGTTGAAGCTGAAACTGCAATACTTTGGCCACCTGATGCTAAGAGTTGACTCATTTGAAAAGACCCTGATGCTGGAAAAGACTGAAGGTGGGAGGAGAAGGGGATGACAGAGGATGAGATGGTTGGATGGTATCATCAACTCAATGAACATGAGTTTGAGTAAACTCTGGGAGTTGGTGATGGAAGGGAAGCCTGGCGTGCTCTGGTCCATGGAGTCACAAGGAGTTGGACATGGCTGAGTGACTGAACTGAACTGAGCTGAAAGACATACTGTATAGCAGAGGCAGTTGGAGAAGGGAATGGCAACCCACTCCAGCATTTTTGCCTGGAGAATCCCACGGACAGAGGAGCTTGGTGGGCTACAGTCCATTGGGTCGCAAAGAGTTGGACACAACTGAGTGACTAACACACATGTACACACACAGCAGAGGGAAATCTCCTCCGTACTCTGTAACGACCTACATGGGAAAAGAATACAGAAAACAGTAGAGTCCCTTGGACAGCAAGGAGATCAAACCACTCAATCCTGAAGGAAATCAACCCTGAATATTCATTTCAAGGACTAATGCTGAAGCTGAAGCTCCAACACTGGCCAACTGATGCGAAGAGCTGACTCTTCGGAAAAGACCTTCATACTGGAAAAGATTGAGGGCAGGAGGAGAAGGGAGTAACAGAGGATGAGATGGTTGGATGGCATCAGTGACTCAATGGACATGGGTTTGAGCAAATTCTGGGAGATAATGAAGGGACAGGAAAGCCTGTTGTGCTGCAGTCCATGGGGTCACAAAGAGTTGAATTCGACTTAGGAACTGAACAACAACGACATGTTTATGTATAACTGACTCGCACTGCTGTACAACAGAAACTAGCACAACATTGTAAATCAACTATACTCCAACTTAAAAATCTAAATTGTAAGGCAAAACCAATACAATATTGTAAAGTAATTAGCCTCCAATTAAAATAAATAAATTTATATTTAAAAAATCTAAACTGAAACCAGTGCAAACATACTAGGATGACGAGAATAACAAAAAGTAAAAATCAGAAATAAGAGTGAGATGGTAGTTCAAGAGGATATGTAATTCACCCTCCCACCTGAACACATAAAATTCTACATCCATATATGGAACGATCCTCAGCAAGTGCTATTGGGAAAGTAGCGTAAGGACTTCCCTGGCAGCCCAGTGGTTAAGACTTTACCTTCCAGCGCAAGGGTTGTCAGTTTGATCCCTGGTCAGGAAAGTAAGATCCCATATACTCTGAGGCCTAAAAACCAAAACATAAAACAGAAGCAATATTTTAACAAATTCAATAAAAGACTTTAAAAGATGTTCCATTATCAAAGAAAATCTGTTTTTAAAAAAGAGATACATTTGACATCTTGTAGCATTATTATTTCTGGAAATGTATTTTGCTTTGAAATTTATTTAACATTAGCGTAAATATTCCAGCTTATTATTATTACTATTTGTGTTGTATATCTTTTTTGTCAATTTAGTTTTTTTAAATTTAAATTTATTTATTTTAATTGGAGGCTAATTACTGTACAGTGTTGTATTGGTTCTAATAATTTAAGTACTATTGTGGGAAGGATGGGCTTCCCTGGTGGATCAGATGGTAAAGAATATGCCTGCGATGTAGGAAAAGCAAAAAATTAAGTTTTCAAAGAAATCCATTCTGGTAATTTCTACCAGTTGAAATTAGTTTGATATGATTGCTACAGTTTTTGTCTATCAAGTCATTTTGTGTTTTCTAAATTATTTTCTTTATTACATGCTGATTACATATATGATTATTTGATGTGTCTGTTCCTATGTCGCACATTTTCTGTTTTTAGAGGAACTGTTTGAATAATTTAAATATTGCAGAGGAATTCCTGATCCCAAATGTGTTTATCTGTTTTTATTACTGGATATATAGATTTGCATATCCTATTTAGTCCTAGATGTCTCCACTAAGACTCTGTTTTCATGACTCTCAATGAAACAGAAAATTTATTTTTTCTTCTTTGTCCTTCATCTTTTCCTGTTCATTCTCCATCTTACATAGTTCTTTTCTCTGAGGGATTTATATAATATCCTCTATCTGTGTTGTAGTGCTTTTACATTCTGTTCTAGAAAAGCATATTGCTTGAGACTAACAAACCCAGATTCAACAAAGAGTGGTCCTTACATAAACCTCCAACAACTTTGTTGCATTTCCCACCAATCTTTTGTATAAGTTAGCCTTAATCTGTTTGATCTTAGAGACCCAGGTACACTTTTAGCTCTCTTGTGGTCTACACACTGGATAGACTATCTAGTTTATTAAATGCGTAAGTTAGTACAATATGTGCTTATAGTATGTTACAATTTCCACCATTGTAGTTCTCTTTATATGCTAGATGACAGAGTCCATCGGTGATTGGAGGATGAAGTTTTGGTATTGCTAGTGTACACTGTAGACAATGAATGTTATTTGAGGAGATTTCTGTTGCTGATTTAGCTCTTGATTTTTCAAGCGTTCAGGTACAAAGAATCATTTGTTAAAGCATTCTTTACATTTCAGTGTATGCTTTTACTTTCTTAATGTTTTGCCCCAAATTATCATTGCTTTCATATTCTAACTGCCTTCTGTTTCTTAGGTTTGGGCGGAAGTTGATTCTCAGGTGCTGTTTGCTCCAGCTCGCCATCTCTGGGACCTGTGCAGCCTTTGCTCCCACCTTCCTCATTTACTGCTCTCTACGCTTCTGGTCAGGTTGTTCTGCTGTGGTTGTTATATCAAATAATGGTATGCTCAGTAAGTTGACAGTTTTGATCTCTTCCATTTTCCAAACCTTGAATTTGATCTTGAAATTTCTTCATCTAACATTACTACCTCAATTGTATTTCTTTCAGTTACAGAGTGGACCAGATCCCAGTCAAAAGCCATGGTAATAACACTGATATCCTGTGCCCTTAGTATTGGACAGATGACGCTGGGAGGACTGGCTTTTGTCTTTCGAGAGTGGCGCACCCTACAGCTGGTGGTGTCTGTACCTTTCTTTGCCTTCTTTTTCTGCTCAAGGTAAAAGTCTTCTCTCTCACTCTGACTTAAGGGAACTGGGGTGAAAATGCATATTGAATTGGAATATATTGACTTCCTTATTCCCTGGGCCCTTTCTTATTGTTTGGATATAAAACCCATATTTATCATCTGTTCATTCTATACAATTTGAGATTCCAGGAGCAGATTTGTTGTTGTCATTCATTTGCTAAGTCATGTCTGACTGTTTGCAACCTCAAAGACTGTAGCATGCTAGGCTCCTTTGCCTTCCACTGTCTTCCGGGGTTTCCTCCAATTCATGTCTATTGAGTCAGTGATGCTATCTAACCATCTTATCCTCTGCCTCTTCCTTCTCCTTTGCCTTCAGTCTTTCTGAGTACCAAGTCTTTTCCAATGAATCATTTCTCCCATCAGGTGGCCAAAGTATTGGAGCTTCAGCTTCAGCATCAGTCCTTTCAGTGAATATTTTGGGTTGATTTCCTTTAGGATTGACTGGTTTGATCTTGCTGTCCAAGGGACTCTCAAGAGTCTTCGCCAGCACCACAGTTCAAAAGCATCAATTCCTTTGGTGCTCAGCCTTCTTCATGGTCCAACTCTCACATGCGCATGTGATTACTGGAAAACCTATAACTTTGACTATATGGACCTCCATCAGCAAAGTAACACTTCTGATTTTTAATATGCTGTCTAGGTTTGTCATAGCTTTCCTTTCAAGTAGCTAGTATCTTTTAATTTCATGGTTGCAGTCAAAGGTCCACAGTGATTTTGGAACCCAAGAAAATAAAATCTGTCACTGCTTCCACTTTTCCCCCTTCTATTTGTCATGAAGTGACGGGACAAGATACCATGATTTTAGTATTTTTTAAAGATCTAGGTAAGATTTATTGATCAGGTTGTTTTAGAAAACCAACATCAAAAAACTGACAAGATACGTCAATACAGATTGGACATTTTAGGGTAAATTCATTGTATTTCCTACCTGCTTGTAGGTAACTAGGTAAGTTGGAAAAACTCTTCTGATCATAAGACATGCATATCAGACTGCAAAAGGACTTCCATACTATTTAACCGAACTGTGGTAAATAGCTTTAAAGTAAGGCAGGTATCATGTGAGGCCTAAGCAAATCCTATACCAAGAGTTTTTTGAAAGTTGAGTTTCAAGCCAGGTTTTTAACTCTCCTCTTTCACCCTCAATAAGAGGCTTTTTATTTCCTCTTCACTTTCTGCCCTTAGTGTGGTATCATCTGCATATGTGAGGTTTTGATATCTCTCCTGGCAATCTTGATTTCAACTTGTGCTTCACACAGTCTGGCATTTTGCATGATGTACTCAGCATATAGGACTTCCTTGGTGGCTCAGACGGTAAAGTGTCTGTCTACAATGTGGGAGACCTGGGTTCGATCCCTGGGTTGGGAAGATCCCCTGGGGAAGGAAATGGCAATCCACTCCAGTACTGTTGCCTGGAAAATCCCATGGACAGAGGAGCCTGGAAGGCTACAGTCCATGGGGTCACAGAGAGTCAGACACGACTGAGCGACTTCACTTTTTCACTCAGCATATAAGTTAAATAAGCAGAGTGACAATATATAGCCTTGACATACTCTTTTCCCAGTTTCAAATCAGTCCATTGTTCCATGTCCAATTCTAATTGTTGCTTCTTGATCTACATACAGGTTCAGGGACAGGTAAGGTAGTCTGGTACTCCCATCTCTTAAAAAAGTGTCCACAGTTCGTTGTGATCCACACAGTCAAAGGCTTTAGCATAAATGAAGCAGAAATAGATGTTTTTCTGGAACTCCCTTGCTTTCTCTATGATCCAGTGGATGTTGGCAATTTGATCTCTGCTTCCTCTGCCTTTTCTAAACCCAACTTGTAAATACATTTCGAAGTTCTCAGTTCACGTACTGCTGAAGCCTAAGTTGAAGGACTTTGAGCATTACCTTGCTAGCATGTGAAGTGAGTGCAATTGTATGGTAGTTTGAACATTCTTTGACATTGCCCTTCTTCAGATTGGAATGAAAACTGACTGGAGGAAAGAATAGGGAATAACAATGAACTTTTGGCTAGGGGGTTTAGGTATTTTCTTGCCATCCTTCTTCATACATGTTATTAGTATAGAGGTAATAGAGTTATTTGAAAATTATTTTCCTTAATATCAAATATTGTCTCAAATATTTTAAAAAGATATATCATCAGTTTTTTGGCTTTGAAATTAATATGGTTACAGTAGATTTTCACTGATTTTCTACGTTGCAGATGAAATTGAATAAAGAGACAGCAAATATATTCAGAGAGAAGTTTGCCCAAATAGTAGCATGATTTCTCCAGTGTGAAAATGACATATATATTTGGTGCTTTACATTATATGTTGAGCAGTCTCTCTTTCCTTAAGTAATTTTAACAAACATTTTTTAAATGAACAAAACATTTTTTAAATTTAATTAACTACCTGACCTATTTACAACATTTTTTTCTATTCTCTTAGAATGGGACTGGTGATGGGACCAGATGCTATGATCTTTGTTTTTTATTTTTTATAATAAATAAATATA
>SJYQ01004608.1:285986-308666 GCA_006410935.1 Redunca redunca
TGGGAGAAAATAATAGCAAATGAAGCAACTGACAAACAACTAATCTCAAAAATATACAAGCAACTTATGCAGCTCAATTCCAGAAAAATAAATGACCCAATCAAAAAATGGGCCAAAGACCTAAATAGACATTTCTCCAAAGAAGACATACGGATGGCTAACAAACACATGAAAAGATGCTCAACATCACTCATTATCAGAGAAATGCAAATCAAGACCACAATGAGGTACCACTTCACACCAGTCAGAATGGCTGTGATCCAAAAGTCTGCAAGCAATAAGTGCTGGAGAGGGTGTGTAGAAAAAGGAACACTTTTACACTGTTGGTGGGAATGCAAACTAGTACAGCCACTATGGAGAACAGTGTGGAGATTCCTTAAAAAATTGCAAATAGAACTGCCTTATGACCCAGCCATCCCACTGCTGGGCATACACACCGAGGAAACCAGAATAGAAAGAGACACATGTACCCCAATGTTCATTGCAGCACTGTTTATAATAGCCAGTCATGGAAACAACCTAGATGTCCATCAGCAGATGAATGGATAAGAAAGCTGTGGTTCATATACACAATGGAGTATTACTCAGCCATTAAAAAGAATACATTTGAATCAATTCTAAGGAGATGGATGGAACTGGAGCCGATTATACAGAGTGAAGTAAGCCAGAAAGAAAAACACCAATGCAGTATACTAACGCATATATATAGAATTTAGAAAGATGGTGATGATGACCCTGTATTCGAGACAACAAAAGGGACTCAGATGTGTAGAGTGGACTTTTGGACTCTGGGGGAGAGGGAGAGGGTGGGATGAGATGGGAGAATGGCATTGAGACATGTATACTATCATGTAAGAAACGAATCACCAGTCTATGTCTGAAGCAGGATGCAGGATGCTTGGGGCTGGTGCATGGGGAGGACCCAGAGAGATGTTATGGGGTGGGAGGTGGGAGGGCATTCATGTTTGGGAACGCATGTACACTCGTGGTGGATTCATGTCAATGTTTGGCAAAACCAATACAGTATTGTAAAGTAAACTAAAGTTAAAATAAAAATTAAAAAAAAAAAAAAAACCACAATGAGGTACCATTTCATGCCAGTCAGAATGGCTGCGACCCAAAAGTCTGCAAGCAATACATGCTGGAGAGGGTGTGGAGAAAAGGGAACCCTCTTAACCTGTTGGTAGGAATGCAAACTAGTACAGCCACTATGCAGAACAGTGTGGAGATTCCTTAAAAAACTGGAAATAGAACTGCCTTATGACCCAGCCATCCCACTGCTGGGCATACACACCGAGGAAACCAGAATTGAAAGAGACACGTGGACCCCAGTGTTCAGAGCAGCACTGTTTATAATAGCCAGGACATGGAAGCAACCTAGATGTCCTTCAGCAGATGAATGGATAAGAAAGCGGTGGTACATATACACAATGGAGGATTACACAGCCATTAAAAAGAATACATCTGAATCAGTTCTAATGAGGCGGATGAAACTGGAGCCTATTATACAGAGTGAAGTAAGCCAGAAAGAAAAACATCAATACAGTATACTAACGCATATATATAGAATTTAGAAAGATGATAATGATAACCCTGTATGCAAGACAGCAAAAGAGACATAGATGTATAGAACAGTCTTTTGGACTCTGTGGGAGAGGGAGAGGGTGGGATGATTTGGAAGAATGGCATTGAAACATGTATAATATCATATAAGAAACGAATCGCCAGTCCAGGTTCGATGCAGGATACAGGATGCTCAGGGCTGGTGCACTGGGATGACCCAGAGGGATGGTATGGGGAGGGAGGTGGGAGGGGGTTCAGGATTGGGAACATGTGTACACCCATGGCGGATTCATGTTGATGTATGGCAAACCCAATACAATATTGGAAAGTAATTAGCCTTCAATTAAAATAAATAAACTTATATTTTAAAAATAAATAAATGCAATCCAAAAAGAAAAAAAATAAATTAATAAAAAATAGCCAAAGTGAAAGTGAAGTCACTCAGTCATGTCAGACTCTTTGTGACCCCATGGACTGTAGCCTACCAGGCTCCTCTGTCCATGGGATTTTCCAGGCAAGAATACTGGAGTGGGTTGCCATTTCCTTCTCCAGGATATCTTCCTGACCCAGTGATAATGGCACAAATCAAAACACAAAAACAATAATAAACGTTTTCCTAGGGTCTCAGCCATTGGTGTCCTTTGCCCCACCATGAACTATTTCCCTCCAATGCTTTCCCAAGAGACCCCCAAATGCTGGGGAGGGCTAATCTCTAGACTTGCTGTGGACCCTGTGAGGACAGCTGAGACTCTAATTTGGCCCTCCTCCCATGTGTGCTTGCCATCAATATCCACCGCTGCCAGAGCTAGAGCATTTTCTTTTGTGGGAGCACTCCTTATACTCTCATATATTCCATAGATGCAGAGTCTTTAGTTGATGTTAAGTATTTAATCTGAAGCTTGAACAGCTGATGAAAAGTTTTTGATCCTCTTACTTAATTGCCCTGCCCTTGTTGCTCACTTGTGGTTTTATCACCAACTCTGCATATGGGCCACTCATAGGAGTCTGCTCCTAAGGCTGCCCTGGAGGACTTGGGTCTGCTTCAGTGGGGAACAGGCATGGAGGTAGCATGGCTGTTTGAGTTGAGGAAGGCTGGTGGTGCCCAGCATACAGGGAAGCCAGTGGCCATGGATGCAAGAGATAAGGCTCTATTGGTTGCTTTTCCTAACCTCCAGAGGCAGGCAGGCAAGGGGCAGCCATGGCGGGTTCTTCTCTATTGCTAGGTAGCCCAGGCTGGTGTGTGGGGAGAGAGAAGCTACAGTGGTGACTCTACTCCCTACCTGTGACTCAGCAGTAGTGCCCTGCTTCCATGGCAGTCCAATTTTCCTCCAAAGGCGTTCCCTGTTGTGGATTTTCTCCTCCTATTCCCTTAAGACGTCTCCCCCAGCCAACAGTAGTCCTCGCCTGGGTTTGCTCTCCAATCCCCAGGCTCCAGCTCCCAGACCCCCTGCATACCTGTGGATGTGGCTTCCAGTCTAGGGTATGTAGGACTGTGGCACGGATTGTCTGTATGGTTCTCACTCTATCCAGACAGATCAGCTGGATCATCCTTTTCTGACAGCCTCAACTTCTTCCCTTCTGTCCCAACTGATTTCCCTGGATCTGGGAATCTCTCCTTTCCTTCAGCTACCCCACCTTGCAGTGTAGGTCTGGTCCTGCTTGCTCTCCTCCTTCTTCTCCCTTCTTCTTTCATCTTAGCCAGGTATGTGTGGCTCCATATGGTCCTTTCTGGTGACTGAGGTCTCCTGCCAGTAGTGTTCAGCCAGTGTTCTGTGAGAACTTTTGCATCTCCAGAGGTATTCCTGATGCATCCGTGGAGAGATGCACTCCATGTCCACCCACCCCCTCTACCATCTTGGAAAGCCCCAACAGTTTTTAAATGGATAAATTCATTCCTACACTTAAAACCATTCTAGGAAGAATCAGATTTAATAGATCACAGAAAAATGACTATAGATTTAACCGTGAGATGAGTTCAGAGAGAGGGGACAGTGTAATCCATGTCCAAATCACGTGTTCAGTCATTCTATCCTCTTAAAAACCATAAAAGGAAGCTAGGCCTCCTGTTCCCATTTTACTGATGAGAAAATTGAGGCACATGTAATACGTGACTCACATGTGTAGTTAGATATCAACATTGTTGGTAGTGGCAGGAGTATTTATTTATTTGGGGGGGTAGTTATTTTATTTATTTATTTTAATTGGAGGCTAATTACTTTACAACATTGTCATGGTTTTTGCTATACATTCACATGAATCAGCCATGGGTGTACATGTGTTTAAAATATTTGTTGACCTCTACCATACATAACTGGGGCTTCTTAAAAAAAATTTTTTTTAATTTATTTGTTTATTTTTGCTATGCTGGGTCTTCATTGCTACATGGGCTTTTCTCTAATTGCAGCCAGCAGTGGCTACTCGTCATTGTAGGGCATGGGTTCTCACTGGGGTGGTTTCTCTTGTTGTGGAGCGGGAGACATGGAGTACACAGACTTCAGTAGTTGCGGCACATGGGCTCAGTAGCTGTGGTTTCTGGGGTCTAGAGCACAGGCTCAATAGTTTTGGTGCATGGGCTTAGTTGCTTCCCGGCATATAGGATCTTCTCAGAACAGGGATTAAACTTAGGTCTCCTTTGTTGGCAGGTGGATTGTTTACCACTGAGATACCAGGGAAGCCTGGGGCACTTTTTGAAAAGAATATATATTATGTGCACAAAATTGCTAGATCTCATGTCAGGCTTTGAGAGGGAATTATGTATGTGAGGCACTCTCCAGTTTAACCTTCATAAACTTCTAGGAAAAACTCCTGCTGAATAAGCATAAAGGCAATTTGTCTCCAAGTCTGTCATCCCAGCATGGAGTTATCATGCTCATATTTTCCTAATATTAGTTTAACACAACATGAATGTCTAGTTGATGTAGTGGATAGTAGGTGGAAGACGTAAAACATGTTGTCAATAATCATATAGCAAAGAAGGGTTGACTATACCTGTCTGCTCTTCTTTCATCAGGTGGCTGGTGGAATCTTCACGGTGGCTGATTGTCACCAATAAACCAGATGAGGGCTTAAAGGAACTTAAAAAAGTTGCACACATAAATGGAATAAAGAATACTGAAGAAATCTTGAGTATGGAGGTAAGCCGGAAAGGGAAGGTGGTTATTGGGTGGGAGGGAAGTCATGAACTAATACCTGCCTCCTCCTTATTGAGATAGACAAACTGCTTTTCTAACAAGGCCATCTAGCTGAGAATGCAAGCTCAGGTTCCTGGTCTTTCATGCCCATTTCTTATAAAAGGAGCTTTGAACACTATACAAGGACTTCTTCCTTTAGTTCATCTCCTGATTTGAACCTGCAGCCTATGGGCTCTCATGGATGCCTTGCTCACTTCCCTCCGCCATGGCCTCATTAAAAAAAAAATTATTGTTGCTGTGTGATTTCCTGAAGTCTCCCTTAACTCCCTACATCCTCCTTCATATCATGTTCACACATGTGATTGCGTGTGTAATCTGTTGTACTACAAAGAAAGGGAATGTATCTCTCCTATCCTATTGGGTGCCAGTGTTCATTACAATACCTGGCACTATGTCAGCAAGTGATATGTGTTTGTTGTTGAAGGGCTTGAAAGTGACCATGCAGGAGGAGCTGGAAGCAGCACAGACCAAACCTACTGTGTTTGACTTGTTCCGCACACCCAATCTGCGTAAAAGGATCTGTCTTCTCTCCTTTGTGAGGTGGGCCTTACAGAATGCATGTGGTTGTTGCTATCGTTCAGTTGCTAAGTCATATCCCACTCTTTGTGACCCCGGGGACTATAGCATGCCAGGTTCCTCTGTCCTCCACTATCTCCTGGAGTTTGCTTAAACTCATATCCACTGAGTCGATGATGTTATCTAACCACCTCATCCTCTGCAGCCCCCTTGTCCTTTTGCTTTCAATCTTTTCCAACATTGGAGTCTTTTCAAACAAGCTGGCTCTTCACATCAGCTGGCCAAAATATTGGAGCTTCAGCTTCAGCAGTAGTCCTTCCAATGAATATTTGGGACTGATTTCCTTTATTATCGACTGATTTGATCTCCTTGCTATCCAAGGAACTCTCAAAAATCTTCTCCAGCACCACAGTTTGAAAGCATCAATTCTTTGGCACTCAGTCTTCTTTATGATCCATCTCTCACATCCATACAGGACAAAACAGGACGAAACATCCATACTGGATAAAACATAGCTTTACATGGCAACATTAAAAGAGTGTGGACATGAAACTATTTCATTAATTACAACAGTGTTGTGAGAGGGAGGCACTGATTTGAAGATAAAAGATGAGGGAAATACACCAAATAATACTGCCACAGAAATTAGTATATGAAGTAGAGTTGGTTATATCACTCTGCCAATCTCTTCAGTGAAGGTTTATGTTGAAAATTTCTGTCACAGTGTGGATTTGGGGGTTTATTTTTTCTTTAAATTAAAAAAAATTTTTTCTTTAAAATTGAAGCAATTTTTGCCAATTAATACATGAAGATATTATGAATATTTACAGATCAATGAATATTTCAACATGTAAAAATGTAGCAACCTCCAGAACAAAGCCTGAAAATCCTGATACCCTAGGATTCCCCTCACATATCCTGTGCAATAATAAACACCACTACCTCCACCACTGCCTCATTCTTGTTCTCTCCTCACTGCCCTTGCCTGTCCAGCTGCTCTGATCTCTTTCACTGCAGAAGAGTCTTGCCTGATCTTAATAAGAGGATTCTGTGACAGGCCCCCTTTTCTCATGCTCATTCCTGAAGATTCACCCACCCTGCTGCTTGTAACATTAGGTGGTTCTCCTCCCTAGTGCTTCAGTTTTCATTAGATGAATACACTACAATTTCTTTATGTACTTCAATGTTTGTGGACATTTATTGGTTTCCAATTTGGATACATTTTATTTGTGTGTTAGCACAAGGGCTTCTGTAAAGAAATCTTGGTCATTTTCTCTTGAGGGGATATAAGTACTTACTTTGGTAGAGTCAGGAGGAGAAATTTTATTTTATTTTATTTTCAAGTATCTTTTTCTTTTATTGTGGTGAGAACACTTAACATGAGATCTACCCTCTTGTTACAGCTTTTTTTTCCTTAAAGATTATTTTTATTTCTTTTGGTTTATTATCCCCTTTAAAAAAATTTATTTATTTTAATTAGAGGCTAATTACTTTACAATATTGTACTGGTTTTTGCCATACATTGACATGAATCAATACAGAGTGAAGTGAATCAGAAAGAAAAACACCAATACAGGGGTACTAACGCATATATATGGAATTTAGAAAGATGGTAACAATGGCCCTAATACAGCTTTAAGTGTCAATTTCAAACATACACTTGGGAAACCTAGAAGTTGTAACAGCATTCTTGTTATTTCTGTGGGCAAATCTGAGGCTCCATGAGAACCAAGCAGTTCAATAACTGACTCTGTAAATGAAAACTTAGAATCTCACTGTATATAGATAGGTACCTTCTCTTTGCCCATGAGTGGACCATTTAGCATGAGGGTCCAAATCAGGAAAGTGAATCTGGAAGGATTTTTGTAACCACTGAGGTGCCCCTTTTCCTTCCTGTAGGAATGGCTTCACCCTTCTAAGCAGGTAGGAGGTTCAGGCTCACAGCTGTGTTTAAGAGTCAGCATTCCTCCAGATCTAATCTTCACATTTCATGTCAGAACACTTACTTTCTTTGCTAAAACTTCTGGGGGTGCTGATCAGTGGTACACCCAGAAGACTGAGCAGCAGGGGCGAGAAACGTGACTGGGACACTCGGACTTGGGAAGGGCACGAAACGCAACCCCAACCCAATCTGCACCACTGGGAGATAGCTGAGCGCCCAACCCGAGCGGATTAGACTGGGGAGGGGAACGCAGCCGAAGGCCGGCCTCAGACGGTTCCCGGCGGAGCAGCGTGGAGAAATTTTAAATACAATTCTTTTTCTAAAATATACATTTATTTATTTTAATTGGAGGTTAATTACTTTACAATATTGCATTGGTTTTGCCATACATCTACATGAACCCACCACAGGTATACACGTGTTCCCCATCCTGAACCCCCCTCCCTCCTCCCTCCCCGTACCATCCCTCTGGGTCGTCTCAGTGCACCAGCTCCAAGCATCCAGTATCATGCATCGAACCTGGACTGGCGATTCGTTTCATGTATGATATTATACATGTTTCAATGCCATTCTTCCAAATCATCCCACCCTCACCCTCTCCCACAGAGTCCAAAGCAAAAGAGACACAGAATTAAATAGAATTCTTAATTTGTGAATACTGAATGCTCACGCACAAGAAGCATACAGGGCAACATAGACCCACTGGCGAGCTTAAGTAAGTGACTATTGCATTTCGTAATTGATCTCTTCCCAGGCATACCCTAGTAGACCGTTTCTGCATTTAACTTTTTTATGCTTTTTCATAATGAGGAATGAGGGGGAGGCACTGATTGGGAGATAGAAGATGAGGAAAACACACCTAATAATACTCACATGGAAATTAGTGCCTCCTTTTTTGGGGGGGCTTCCCTGGTGCCTCAGACAGTAAAGAATCCACCTGCAGTGTGGGAGACCTGGGTTGGGAAGATCCCCTGAAGGAGGTCATGGCAACCCTCTCCAGTGTTCTTGCCTGGAGAATCCCCAGGACAGAGGAGCCTTGTGGGCTACAGTCCATTGGGTTGCACAGAATCTGACACAACTGAGTGACTAAGTTCACAGCACATGCATTTTCAACTTTTCCATATTCACTAGGACATAGACTTGTGTTTCTGAATCCTAGACAATCAGAGTGGAAGGAAAAAGTAAAGATGACAGTCATCAGACACCTTTCTTGGAATACTGTGATCTGTGATGTTTCTTCTATTTTAATGCCTAAGTCTAGTTGTACTAAGTCTAGCTCTCTCTAGGTATAGTAGATCATTAAAGTGGGCTTCTTTCCTTTAAATGTTTTCTGGGTAAAATCTGAAGTGAGATCCTTTGATTCCAGTTCTGATGTTACTGTTGGTGTATGTTTGCTTTCCTGTATTCTTACACTGTTTCTTAGCCTTAAAAAATCAGGAATGAACTTTAAATTTGCTAGAACTGTGTTAATCCCCAGGGCACTATGCTGTCAAGTCAAGGGGACACAGACAGTATTTTCCAGCTTCAACCACTAGTTGAGAAAATAGAAATTCCTTGCAGTATTGATATTGGGCGAGGAGGGGGAGGACTCACAGCATATAGACAACCCTCAAAAAGAAATTATTTCCCCAAGTTCTAAATTTTACTATTAATGCTTTTGTTGTCAAATATTATATACCATCTTGTTTGGAGACTGAGTCACGTTATATTTCCTCTTACTGTCATATTTGTGTTTAATAAATCAGACAAAAGAATGTCAGGAAAAGTGTTATTTTCATATACAGCCATGTAATTTTTATGGTGACTTTTCACTTTAAAATGAAGAATTACACAAGTCAGATAGGGCCTTCATTGTTTAACTCTGATCATTGGCTGTCTGGATGAATATAATTATCAATTATAGTACCTTTGCTCTAAGTCTTATGGCTTATGTCTTTCTTCTTCTTCTTTTTTTTTTTCCACTACAGATTTGCAATCACAATACCCTATTTTGGCATCCTTATGAATCTACAGCACTTTGGGAGCAATATTTTCCTGTTCCAGGTAATCTTTGGAGCTCTCACTGTCTCAGTCCGAAGTCTTGCAGTTTTACCACTGAATCACATGGGCCGTCGACCAACCCAGATGTTTCTCATGTTCCTGGTGGGAACTTCCATTTTGGTCAACACATTTGTGCCCCAAGGTGAGAGAAGACTGGACTTTGGGGAAACGAAGGGTCTTTTTCTCATTCTTCAAGGTTTGTTTGGTCATACTTGTCTGAAGCCAGGAGTAAAAAGAGGTCCTAATGAAAGGTTAAGTATTCCCCCAAACCAAACTGATGAGAAATTCTGCTAATAAGTTTTTTTTAATTTAAATTTATTTATTTTAATTGGAGGCTAATTACTTTACAATATTGTATTGGTTTTGCCATACATCAACATGAATCCACCAGTTTTTGAGAAAAGATCTAAAGGTCAGTAAGGGGCAGCACAAACATATATTTATCTTTCATCACATAGTGGAAACGTCTGGAAAATGGTCCCATTTATTCCAGGTAGTCTCTCTAGGACAGCAACCATTCACTTGTGGTTTTCCCATTCACACATTAAATAACCAGTAGAGAGGGATGAGGCCTTGCGATTATATCCCACGTGAGAGCATACTATGGCCACTCCCTCTATTTGGGCTCTTCATTACCAGCTTTGATGACTGGTCTACTTCCCCATTTCTATGTATCTACATATTACTGTGAGCTTCAGTCACTATGACTATAGTTCTTGCTTAAGAAAGTCTCCCAGGAAATGAAAAAAAAAATCCTCCTTTTCAAGTGGGGAATGAGGGTGCAGTAGAAACAAGAATTGAAGCTGAGAAAAACCATTGTCCATTCCCTATCAGATTATTTTATAAGTTAATGGAATGATGATATGTAATAATTAGGAGAAACTTGGTGGGCAATTTGCATCTCCAATGCAGGAATGTGACACAGCATTACAGATAGGTATTTTTATTGCTCCTCAGAATATCATCAATAATGCATTAATAATACTGCTTTACTATGGAGTTCTTTCCAATATTGTCCAGTTGTATTTCTTTTTGTACTGTGCATAAAACTGATTCCCCTAAATTTTTCTCAATTGTTCCCTGATTCTGACAATTTCCCCCAACTACAGGCTTCAATTTTAGGTTCTTCATGTCTAACACTGATGATCTAGCTTCTCCACAGCCTGTCCACTAATAGAGCAGTACTGTCCTGTTACTCTCTGGTGTCATACTTACCCCATGGCAGTGCTGCATCTACACTAAGTTGATTGACTCATTTGGGTTTACCTGGGACTTTTCTGATTTTATCAATGAAAATCTCACATTATCAAATCCTTCAAATTCCCAGGATGACTGGTCACTTTAAAACCTGCACTTTAATTGTAAACATCTCAAGACTGGAGCTGAACATTAGACTCAGTAATTGTCCATATCAAGGTCTTAACTTCAGCAATAAGGATATTGCAAATACTGGACAAAATTAGTGAAAGCAAATTTCTGCCACACTGTTTCCTTTTTTCTTTTCTTGCAAATCTCAGATATGCAGATGGATTTGTTGCAACTATTCCAGAAAGTTTTATGTAATTTTACCACATATATTGATGATTTTACATTTCTCAGTTTATCAACATATATATATATATTCTACAGTATATTTCAAACCTCTCAATAAACCATAGTTTTCTTTTTTTTTTTCCTGAGTAAATTTGGTGGGTGTCACTTCTTCCAGCCCAGATTTCTTAGTGTTGCTGGTCTTCCTGTCTCCAGAAATGCAGACCCTGCGTGTGGCTTTGGCAAGTGTGGGAATTGGCTGTGTTGCTGCCTCTACGTCTGCTCTTTCTGTCCAGTCTGCTGAACTCATCCCCACTCTCCTCAGGTAAGAGTTTATGGATGCTCTGCCAGGATCTAAAGTATGACTTTCCCATATAACTGACGCTTATTTCAGGAGTGAACACAATAAGATCTTTAAGTTATAAATTAATCATTTGTAATAGTGATAATATATCAATAGCAACTATAGATAAAGTTAATTGAAAAACCCAACTTTGTTCTGTGTATTGTTCTGAGCAGTAATTCATGTATCTTATCATTAATCTTTTGAAACCCTTATTACTATAGGTGCAATGTGTAACGTTCCATATAAAATAATGAAAATGTATCAATACACTTTGACAAAGACAGCTAGAAAACCAGGGAGCAAATCTCAGTAACAAGGGTTTATAATCAAGCTCATGAATATAGTAATTGTGTTTCACTGCAGAATAATATCTCATGAATTTTATGTGCAGATATTTACTAAATTACTACATCATGTCATTTACTCCTTCAGGGCAAAATTTGCAGGATTAGATATGCTAGCTAGTAGGTGTGGGGCAACCCTGGCTCCCCTCTTGATGACCCTAGTAGTGTATCTACCCATCCTGCCCTGGATCATCTATGGAGTCTTTCCCATCGTTGCTGGTCTTCTCATTCTTCTCCCACCTGAAACCAAAAATCTGCCCGTTCCTGACACTATCCAGGATGTGGAAAATAAGTGAGTAAACCTTCTACCATCCCCTGGGAGGGACTGTGTGCTTTGGATCTGTGGGTAAGAAAGGCAACACACCTCATGAATCCCTCAGATCACTGAGGAGGCTGAGCCTTGCCTGGGATACTCCCATCTTGGGCCATTATCTTCATGAGAGGCAAGGTCATTTCCATCCATTGTGAATTCTAGTCTAGACTGCAGAGATCCCCTCTGCCCTGTTCTCATTGGTAGTTTTAGTGCTGAACTGATGGTAATTAGCTCTGTTATGATTTTACATCCTACCTGTCCTCATGAGAAACACATATTCATATTGGGATCATGATCCTCAGATCCATAAAAGCTTGGGATAGAGGGGAAATAAATGGAATGACCAGTGAAGGAGCATTGTTAGGAAAATCACATTTAGTTAAGGACTTTCTGTGGAAAGGTAGTAAAAAAGTTATTTGTTTGCATGTGGCTGTAAGATTCAGTCAGTTTTGCTGCCACAAGTTATGCAAAGATTGAGGATAATAAGAAATTGGAAAAGGCATTTTAAAACTATAACATTGTATCTTAGTTTCATAGGGCTTCTACAGTAGAATCTGATAAACTGAGTGACTTAAGCAAAATAAATTTACTGTCTCAAATTTCAGGAGGCTTAAAGTCTGAGCTTAAGTTGTTGGCAGGACTCTACATCTTCTGGAGGCTCTAGAGAAGGGTCTGTTCCAGGTCTCTCCTGGATTCTGGTAGTTCTTTGGTTAATGGAAAATAGCTCCAGTCTTCACATCGCATCCCTCTGGCATGCCTCTATGTCTCAAGTTCCCCCTTTTTATAAGAACATCATCATATTGGATCAGGGGCTCTTTCTACTCCAGTTTGACCTCATCTTAATTAATCAGCAACAACCCTGTTTTCAAATATGATAATTGCATATTCTGAGGTAGATGGTTAAGACTTCAATATATATACTTTGGAAGGTACACAACTGAACCTATAACAAGTTGGGAATTCCTTTAGATTTTTAACCCAGTTCCTGACTTATCAAAGGTTTCATTGGCCAGAGATCCAAATGACAAAGTGAGAATCCAAAAGACCAAGTGCGAGTAGCACTTTCAAGTGCTTTCATGTGTCTGCACAGTTGGGGTTGTTTAGTCGCTAAGTCACGTCTGATTCTTTTGGGACCCCATAGACTGTAGCCCACGAGGCTCCTCTGTCCATGGAATTTCCCAGGCAAGAATATTGGAGTGGAATGCCATGCCCTTCTCCAGGGGATCTTTCTGACCCAGGGATCAAACCTGTGTCTCTTGCACTGGCAGGAGAGTTCTTTACCATTGAGTCGCCCTGATTCAGGGGTAAGGAATCTGTGGCTTAGTGACTCAATAGCAACAATGAAAGAAGTTGATGGTTCAGTTCAGTTCATTTCAGTTCAGTTCAGTCTCTCAGTCATGTCCGACTCTTTGCGACCCCATGAATCACAGCACGCCAGGCCTCCCTGTCCATCACAATCTCCCGGAGTTCACTCAGACTCACGTCCATCGAGTCAGTGATGCCATCCAGCTATCTCATCCTGGGTCGTGCCCTTCTCCTGCCCCCAATCCCACCCAGCGTCAGAGTCTTTTCCAATGAGTCAACTCTTCGCATCAGGTGTCCAAAGTACTGGAGTTTCAGCTTTAGCATCACTCCTTGCAAAGAAATCCCAGGGTTGATCTCCTTCAGAATGGATTGAATGGATCCCCTTGCAGTCCAAGGGACTCTCAAGAGTCTTCTCTAACACCACAGTTCAAAAGCATCAGTTCTTCAGCGCTCAGCCTTCTTCACAGTCCAACTTTCACATCCATACATGACCACAGGAGGGATCAATTTGTACTTGTACAAGGACTGCAGATAGTGATTGCAGCCATGAAATTAAAAGATGCTTACTCTTTGGAAGAAAAGTTATGACCAACCTAGATAGCATATTCAAAAGCAGAGACCTTACTTTGCCGACTAAGGTCCGTCTAGTCAAGGCTATGGTTTTTCCTGTGGTCATGTATGGATGTGAGAGTTGGGCTGTGAAGAAGGCTGAGTGCCGAAGAATTCATGCTTTTGAACTGTGGTGTTGGAGAAGACTCTTGAGGGTCTCTTGGGCTGCAAGGAGATCCAACCAGTCCATTCTGAAGGAGATCANTGAAAGAAATCAAAGAGGACACTAATAGCTGGAGAAATATACCATGTTCACGGATTGGAAGAATTAATATAGTGAAAATGAGTATACTACCCAAAGCAATCTACAGATTCAATGCAATCCCTCTCAAGCTACCAGCGGTATTTTTCACAGAGCTAGAACAAATAATTTCACAATTTGTATGGAAATACAAAAAACCTCGAATAGCCAAAGCAATCTTGAGAAAGAAGAATGGAATTGGAGGAATCAACCTGCCTGACTTCAGGCTCTACTACAAAGCCACAGTCATCAAGACAGCATGGTACTGGCACAAAGACAGAAATATAGATCAATGGAACAAAATAAAAAGCCCAGAGATAAATCCACGCACCTATGGACACCTTATTTTTGACAAAGGAGGCAAGAATATACAGTGGAGAAGAGAAAATCTCTTTAACAAGTGGTGCTGGGAAAACTGGTCAACCACTTGTAAAATAATGAAACTAGAACACTTTCTAACACTATAAACAAAAATAAACTCAAAATGGATTAAAGATCTAAATGTAAGACCAGAAACTATAAAACTCCTAGAGGAGAACATAGGCGAAACACCCTCCGACATAAATCACAGCAAGATCCTCTATGACCCACCTCCCAGAATATTGGAAATAAAAGCAAAAATAAACAAATGGGACCTAGTTAAAATTAAAAGCTTCTGCACAACAAAGGAAACTATAAGCAAGGTGAAAAGACAGCCTTCAGAATAGGAGAAAACAATAGCAAATGAAGCAACTGACAAGAATTAATCTCAAAAATATACAAGCAACTCCTGCAGCTCAAGCCCAGAAAAATAAACGACCCAATCAAAAAATAGGCCAAATAACTAAACAGATATTTCTCCAAAGAAGACATACGAATGTCTAACAAACACATGAAAAGATGCTCAACATCACTCATTATCAGAGAAATGCAAATCCAAACTACAATGAGGTTCCATTTCACGCCAGTCAGAATGGCTGTGATCCAAAAGTCTACAAGCAATCAATGCTGGAGAAGGTGTGGAGAAAAGGGAATTCTTTTATGCAAACTAGTATAGCCACTACGGAGAATAGTGTGGAGATTCCTTAAAAAACTGGAAATAGAACTGCCTTATGACCCAGCAATCCCACTGCTGGGCATATACACTGGGGAAACCAGAACTGAAAGAGACATGTGTACCCCAATGTTCATTGCAGCACTGTTTATAATAGCCAGGACATGGAAGCAACCTAGATGTCCATCAGCAGATGAATGGATAAGAAAGCTGTGGTACATATACATAATGGAGTATTATTCCACCGTTAAAAAGTATACATTTGAATCAGTTCTAATGAGGTGGATCAAACTGGAGCCTATTATTCAGAGTGAAGTAAGCCAGAAAGAAAAACACCAATACAGTATACTAACTCATATATATGAAATTTAGGAAGATGGTAATGATAACCCTGTATGTGAGACAGCAAAAGAGGCACAGATGTATAGAACAGTCTTTTGGACTCTGTGGGAAAGGATGAGGGTGGGATGATTTGGGAGAATGGCATTGAAACATGTATAATATCATATGTGAAACGAATCACCAGACCAGGGTCGATGCATAATACAGGATGCTCAGGGCTGGTGCACTGGGATGACCCAGAGGGATAGTATGGGGAGGGAGGTTCAGGATGGGGAACACGTGTACACCCGTGGCGGATTAATGTTGATGTATGGCAAAACCAATACAATATTGTAAAGTAATTAGCCTCCAATTAAAATAAATACATTTATATTTAATAAATAAATAAATTTGCAAAAGTCAGAACTGTATAGCATATGTAACTGGACATCAGAAGAAATCCAGAAGCAGATACCAATATATCTGTAAACTTATTGCATGATACTTTTGATGTCATAAGTCACTGGCAGTTAGAAAATTATGTTCTTTTTGGAAATACATTCATTGAAATGGTAACAATGGTAAACTTTAAGTGGTCAGATTTTAAGTGATTACTTTTTCTTTGCGATTTTTTATGTTCATGTTTTTAAAAAGTAAGCATACATAATTTAAAATATCATAAGGGGGTGACCAAGTGACTGCTTAATAAGGAAATTGTTATGGATCAGCCAGCCATCTCAACAGAAGCAAAGCTACTGTTCAAGGTCATGGAAGAATGACCGTGAAGGCAATTCAGAGATCTTCAGAGCTGCCACTCCATTCACAAGTCCAGAGGGCAATGGGCTGAGAGGGCCTGGTTGTTATTGTTATTTGGTCACTAAGTCACATCTGACTGCCACCCCGTGTGACCTCTGCCTGGTGCTGTCTCATGTTGTTGTCTATGGTTCCCTTATTTTTGGTATAATTTACACATGGTAAAAAGTACAAATCCCAAGGGCAAAATTCAGTGTATTTGCATAAATTCATATACCAGGGTCATATGCAATCCAATCAACAGGGAGATTAATTCATCACCCAGAAATTAATTTTGTGCTCATTCCTCATTCAGAATTGTCCCTTAGCCTTCAATCCTCTTCCAATGTGTATTTCACTAGGTGTTAACTTTGTTTCTCCTAGAACAGCACATAAATTTATTACAGAGTTATACTTTTTTTGTATTGACATTTGCTTGGTATATTGTACTTGAAATTCATGCCTGTTTTTGTTTGTATCAGTATTTAATTCCTTTTTATTGCCATGAAGTATTACATAGTATAGATTTGAAAATACTGCCAAGTTAGATATCTGAAAAAGGGTTAATATCCAAAATTCATAAGTAACTCCTACAATTCAATAACAAAATACCAAATAACTCAATTTTAAAATAGACAAAGAACCCTAATAGACATTTTCCTAAAGAAGACATACAAATGGCCATCAGTTTTTGGACAGTTGCTCAACATCATTGATCATCATAGAAAGGAAAATCAAAACTACAATGGAGAATCTCCTCACACCTCTTAGAATGGCTATCATAGAATAAAATTTATACTTTAAAGCAGGACAAGAAACTGTAAGCATGACATATTCCCTGCCCATACCGATCCCTCCTTCATGTGCAATGTGTATCTGTGTTATACATTAATCAGAGCTCCTAAAGGATGAGAATGTTTGCTCAACTGTAACAGGCAATAGTGACCTGCTGCTTGCTTGGTGTGTGCAGAACTGGACTATGTATCTTTGGTGAACTTGATGCAAAATGTCAGTGTGTCNGTCCTCAGAGTTTTTCTGAAAGGCTGTCTCCTGGATTACAATCCTCAGCCTGGTTCGAATAAAATTCTCTATTTCTCCTTTGGATTGACTATTGATTAATTTTTCATTGACAGCTAGAATCAAGAAGACAAGAGATAATATGTGTTGGTGAGTATGTGGTTATGGTTGTTATTTAGTTGCTGAGTCTTGTCCAACACTTTTGCGATGCCATGGACTATATCTTGCCAGGATCCTCTGCCCTTGGAATTTTCCAGGCAAGAATACTGGAGTGGGTTGTCATTTCCTTCTACAGGGATCTTCTCAGCCTAAAGATCAAGCCTCCCTCTCCTGCACTGCAGGTGGATTCTTTACCACTGAGCCACCAGGGACATTAATATGTGGAGTAGAGGCAATACTTGGTGCTAATATGAATGAGTGCAGTTACTATGGAAAACAGCATAAAGATTCCACAAGAAATTTTTTTAAATAGCATATAATCCAGCAACCCTGTTTCTTGTTTTATATGCAAAAGGAATGAAAACAGGACAATGAAAAGATATTTGCATTCCCATGATTCTTTTTTATAATAACCAAGAAGCAACATAATTGCTCATCTTAAAGTGAATGATTAAAAACATAGTGTAAGTTTGAACAATATTATTCAGTCATGAGAAAAATAGAAGTGTTATTTGTGAAAACATGAATAGACCTTGATAGCACTGTGCTAAGTAAGATAAATCAGACAGAGAATAACAGATACTGTAAATAAGTTAGATGTCAAATGTAAAAAAGTCAAACTTGTGTAAAATGGTATAAGTAGGATGGTGGTTATCAGGAGCTGGGAGATCGGGGAATTGGGGAAATGTTTAATGGTACAAATTTGCAACTAAGCAGATAAGATGTAATGCATAATTTGTGATTATAGTCAACAATGTAAGTGTGTGTATGTGTGTGTGTGTGTTTGTTTGTGTATGTATGTGTGTGTTAGTTGCTCAGTCATGTCTGGCACTTTGCAATCCCATGGACCATAGTTTGCCAGGTTCCTCTGTCCATGAAAGTCTCCTGGCAAGAATGCTGGAGTGGGTTGCCATTTCCTTCTCCAGGCAATCTTCCCAAACCAGGGATCAATTTTGCGTATCCCACATTGCAGGCAAATTCTTTCCTATCTGAGCTATCAAGAAAGCCCATAGTCAACAAGACTATATTGCAAATTTCAAAAGTTGTTAGTCTGGATCTTAATTATTCTCCACACAAAAAAGAAATGATAATTCTGTGGCATGATTAGAGCGTTAGCTTGTAGCTAATACTATGATAATAATCACGTGGTGTGCATACTCAGTCATGTCTGATTCTTTGCGACTCCGTGGACTGCAGCCTGCCAGGCTCCTCTGTGCATGAAATCTTCCAGGCAAGAACACTGGAGTGGGTTGCCATTTCCTTCTCCAGTGCATGAAAGTGAAAAGTGAAAGTGAAAGACCCCATGACTGCAGCCTACCAGGTTTCTCCATCCATGGGATTCTCCAGGCAAGAGTACTGGAGTGGGGTGCCATTTCCTTCTCCATCATATTGAAGTATATAAGTGTATCAAATCAGCATTGCTGTATATCTTGTTGTTGTTTAGTTGCTAAGTCATGTCCAATTCTTTGCAACCCCATGGACTATAGTCCACCAGGCCACTCTGTCATGGATTTCCCAGGCAAGAATACTGGAGTTGGTTGCCATTTTCTTCTCCAGAGGATCTTCCCTACCCAGGGATCGAACCCACCAGTCTCTTGCACTGGCAGCAGATTCTTTACCGCTAAGCCACCAGGGAAGCCCCCACTGTATATCTTTTGCGTGTGAGCTAAGTCACTTCAGTCATGTCTGATTCCTTGTGACCCCGTGGAATATAGCCCACCAGGCTTCTCTGTCCATGGGATTTCCCAACCAAGAATACTGGAGTGGGTTGCCTTGCCCTTGTTTAGGGGATCTTTCCATCCTAGGGACAAACCTGCATCTCTTCCATCTCCTACAGTGGCAGGGGGGTTCTTTACCACTAGCACCACCTGGGAAGCCCCTTATCTTAACCTTATATAATTTTTAATGTCCATTATATCTCAATAAAGAACAAACAGACAAATAAAAACTTGAAACAATCCTGTTGGGCTTTGCCAGTTAAACTAACAATGTATATACATTTGATGTATTCAACAGTGAAAAGAAATAAGCTATAGAAACACATACCCGCTTCTCTGGTAGCTCAGCAGGTAGAGAATCCACCTGCAATGCAGGAGACCCCAGTTTGATTCCTAGGTCGGGAAGATCTGCTGGAGAAGGAATAGGCTACCCACTCCAGTATTCTTGGGCTTCCCTGGTGGCTCAGGTGGTAAAGAATTCACCAGCAATGAGGAAACTTGGGTTCAATCCCTGAGTTGGGAAGATCCCCTATAGAAGGGAATGGCTACCCACTCCAATATTCTGGCCTGGAGAATTCCATAGACTATTCCATAGGGTGGCAAAGCGTTGGACAGGATTGACCAAATTTCGCACATAGAATAGACTTCCCAGATGACTCACTGGGTAAAGTATCCACCTGCCATGTGTGAAATCTGGATTCGATCTCTGGGTTGGGAAGACCCCTGGGAGGAGGGCATGGAAACCCACTCCAGTATTCTTGCCTGGAGAATCCCATGGACAGAGGAGCCTGGCAGGCTACAGTCCATGGAGTGGCAAAGGATCAGACGTGACTGAGTGACTAACACTTTCACTTTTCATTTTATTTTCATCTCGATATAATTTTCGACATGATAGTTTTTTTAATCTTTTCTTTCATATATTCCATTATAAGTGCATAGAAATGCAATAGGTCTCTGTATTAATCTTGTGTCTTATAGCCTTGCTAACTTCTCTGATTACCTCTAACAGTTTGTTGGTGGTTACTTTAGGTTTTCTGTAGAGAGTATCATGTCATCTACAAATAGTGATAGTTTTATATTTTCCCTTACCATTTGGATACATTTTAGTTTTTTTCCTTGTCTGATTGCTGTGCACAGGACTTTCAGTACTTTGTTAAATAGAAGTGGTAAAAGTAGGCATCCTTATTTTGTTCCTGAATTTACCAGAAGTCTTTTAAGATTTTACCTTTGAGTATTACATTGGCCATAGGTGGTTGTGTTAAGAGGCCTTTATTATGTTGAGTTATGTTCCTGCTATAATCACTTTGATGAAAGTTTTTATAATGAACGGATGTTGAATTTTGTCAAATGTGTCTTCTTTGTCCATTGAAGTAATTATGTGATATTTTTTGTCTTTCTTGTGACCCTGGAATAAATCCAATTTGATCATGGTAAATGATCCTTTTTATATACTGTTGGATTTAGCTTGGTAATATTTTTTGTTGAGGATTTTTGCATCTATATTCATCAAAAATATGGGCATGTGATTTTCTTTTGTTTCTTGTGTTGTCTGCTTTTGGTATCAGGGTAATAAGAGCAGCCTTGTCGAATGAAGTTGGGAGTGTTACCTCATCTTCATTTTCTGGTAAATTTTTTAGAACAGGTTTAATTTCTTCTTCATATGTTTGGTAGAATTCCTCAGTGAAGCTGTCCAGTCCTGGACTTTTTTTTGGCAGGGATTTTTTAAAAATACAGACTCTACTTCACACATAGTGATCAGTCTGTTCAAACTGTTTCATCTTGACTTATTTTTGGCAGACAGTATGTTTCTAGAAATTTGTTTATTTCTTCTAAGTTGTCCAATTTGTTGGAATATATTGGTTCCTAGTATTCAATTCTGGTTGGTTTTTTTTTCTCTGTATTTCTATGGCATGAGTTATTATTATTTCTCTTCTTTCCTTTCTCATTTTGTTTATTTGAGTCCTCTATCATTTACTTTGGTGAGTCTGGAAGTTTGTCAAACCTCTGAGTGTAGAGGTTTATCAATTTTGTTTATATTTTCAAAATATTAGCTCTTGGTTCCTTTGATCTTTACCACTGATTTTTAAAAGCTCTCATTTATCCGTGGGATAAAGCACACTTGGTCATGGTGTATGATGTTTTAATGTGTTGTTGGATTCTGATTGCTAGAATTTTGTTAAGGATTTTTGCATCTATGTTCATCAGTGATATTAGCCTGTAGTTTTCTTTTTTTTGTGGCATCTTTGTCAGGTTTTGGTATTAGGGTGATGGTGGCCTCATAGAATGAGTTTGGAAGTTTACCTTCCCCTGCAATTTTCTGGAAGAGTTTGAGTAGGATAGGTGACAGCTCTTCTCTAAATTTTTGGTAGAATTCAGCTGTGAAGCCGTCTGGACCTGGGCTTCTGTTTGCTGGAAGATTTCGGATTACAGTTTCCATTTCCATGCTTGTGATGGGTCTGTTAAGATTGTCTATTTCTTCCTGGTTCAGTTTTGGAAAGTTGTACTTTTCTAAGAGTTCGTCCATTTCTTCCACGTTGTCCATTTTATTGGCATATAATTGCTGATAGTAGTCTCTTATGATCCTTTGTATTTCTGTGTTGTCTGTTGTGATCTCTCCATTTTCATTTCTAATTTTATTGATTTGATTTTTCGCTCTTTGTTTCTTGATAAGTCTGGCTAATGGTTTATCAATTTTATTTATCCTTTCAAAGAACCAGCTTTTGGCTTTGTTGATTTTTGATATGGTCTCTTTTGTTTCTTTTGCATTTATTTCTGCCCTAATTTTTAAGATTTCTTTCCTTCTACTTACTCTGGGGTTCTCCATTTCTTCCTTTTCTAGTTGCTTTAGGTGTAGAGTTAGGTTATTTATTTGACTTTTTTCTTGTTTCTTGAGGTATGCTTGTATTGCTATGAATTTTCCTCTTAGCACTGCTTTTAGAGTGTCCCACAGGTTTTAGGTTGTTGTGTTTTCATTTTCGTTAGTTTCTATGCATTATTTGATTTCTTTTTTGATTTCTTCTGTGATTTGTTGGTTATTCAGAAGTGTGTTGTTCAGCCTCCATATGTTGGAATTTTTAATAGTTTTTCTCCTGTAACTGAGATCTAATCTTAATGCGTTATGGTCAGAAAAGATGCTTGGAATGATTTTGATTTTTTTGAATTTATCAAGGTTAGATTTATGGCCCAGGGTGTGATCTATCCTGGAGAAGGTTCCGTGAGCACTTGAGAAAAAGGTGAAATTCATTGTTTTGGGGTGAAATGTCCTATAGATATCAATTAGGTCTAACTGGTCTATTGTATCATTTAAAGTTTGCATTTCTTTGTTAATTTTCTGTTTAGTTGATCTGTCCATCGGTGTGAGTGGGGTATTAAAGTCTCCCACTATGATTGTGTTATTGTTAATTTCCCTTTTTGTACTTGTTAGCATTTGTCTTACATATAGCAGTGCTCCTATGTTGGGTGCATATATATTTATAATTGCTATATTTTCTTCTTGGATTAATCCTTTGATCATTATGTAGTGGCCTTCTTTGTCTCTTTTCACAGCCTCTGTTTTAAAGTCTATTTTATCAGATATGAGTATTGCCACTCCTGCTTTCTTTTGGTCTCTATTTGCGTGGAATATCTTTTTCCAGCCCTTTACTTTCAGTCTGTATGTGTCCCTTGTTTTGAGGTGGGTCTCTTGCAAACAGCATATAGA
>SJYQ01004608.1:309593-345698 GCA_006410935.1 Redunca redunca
TCTGTAAAGCTTTTGATTTCTCCTTCGTATTTGAATGAGATCCTTGCTGGGTACAGTAATCTGGGCTGTAGATTTTTTTCTTTCATCACTTTAAGTATGTCTTTCCATTCCCTCCTGGCCTGAAGAGTTTCTATTGAAAGGTCAGCTGTTATCCTTATGGGAATCCCCTTGTGGGTTATTTGTTGTTTTTCCCTTGCTGCTTTTAGTATTTGTTCTTTGTGTTTGATCTTTGTTAATTTGATTAGTATGTGTCTTGGGGTGTTTCGCCTTGGGTTTATCCTATTTGGAACCCTCTGGGTTTCTTGGACTTGGGTGATTATTTCCTTCCCCATTTTAGGGAAGTTTTCAACTATTATCTCCTCAAGGATTTTCTCATGGTCTTTCTTTTTGTCCTCTTCTTCTGGGACTCCTATAATTCGAATGTTGGAGCGTTTCATATTGTCCTGTAGGTCTCTGAGATTGTCCTCATTTCTTTTAATTCGTTTTTCTTTTTTCCTCTCTGATTCATGTATTTCTACCATTCTATCTTCTATTTCCCTGATCCTATCTTCTGCCTCCGTTATTCTACTATTTGTTGCCTCCAGAGTGTTTCTGATCTCATTTATTGCATTATTCATTGTATATTGACTCTTTTTTATTTCTTCTAGGTCCTATTAAACCTTTCTTGCATCTTCTCAATCCTTGTCTCCAGGCTACTTATTCTGNGCTTCCATTTTGATTTCCAGATTTTGGATCATTTTCATATCAATATTCGGAATTCTTTCTCAGGTAGATTCCCTATCTCTTCCTCTTTTGTTTGGTTTGATGGGCACTTCTCCTGTTCCTTTACCTGCTGAGTATTCCTCTGTCTCTTCATCTTGGTTATATTGCTGCGTTTGGGGTGACCTTTCTATATTCTGGGAATTTGTGGAGTTCTCTTTATTATGGAGCTTCCTCACTGTGGGTAGGGTTTTATCAGTGGCTTGTCAAGGTTTCCTGGTTAGGGAGGCTTGTGTTGGAGTTCTGGTGGGTGGAGCCGGGTTTCTTCTCTCTGGAGTGCGCTGGAGTGACCAGTAATGGGTTATGAGACATCGACGGTTTTGGAGTAATTTTGAGCTGCCTGTATATTGAAGCTGTGTTCCTGTGTTGCTGGAGAATTTGCGTAGTATGTCTTGCTCTGGAGCTTGTTGGCCCTTGGGTGGAGCTTGGTTTTAGTGTAGGTATGGAGGCCTTTGATGAGCTCCTATTGGTTAATGTTCCCTGGATTCAGGAGTTCTCTGATGTTCTAAGGCTTTGGACTTAAGCCTCCTGCTTCTGGTTTTCAGTTTTATTTTTACAGTAGCCTCTAGGCTTCTCCATCTATACAGCACTGATGATAAAACATCTAGGTTCAAGATGAAAAGATTCTCCACATTGAGGGACACCCAGAGAGGTTCACTGAGTTACATGGAGAAGAGAAGAGGGAGGGGGTATTTATAAGAGACTGGAATGAGATGAGGTGGGATCAAAAGAGGAGAGAGCAAGCTAGCCAGTAATCACTTCCTTCTGTGTGCTCCACAGTCTGGACCGCTCAGAGATGTTCATGGAGTTATACAGGGAAGAGGAGAGGGAGGGAGTAGACAGGGGTGGCCAGGAGGATAAAAGAGGGAAATGAAAAGGAGAGAGACAGATCCAGCCAGTAATCAGTTCCCTAAGTGTTCTCCACCATCTGGAACACACAGAGATTCACAGAGTTGGATAGAGAAGAGAAGGGGGAGGGAAGAGACAGAGGCCACCTGGTGGAGAAAAGGAGAGTCCAGAGGAGGAGAGAGTGGTCAAGCCAGTAATCTCGCTCTCAAGTAAAACTGTGTAGTGAGGTTTGGGTTTTTAAATGTACAAAATTGACATCAAAAACCAAAAAGCAAAGATTAAAAATCTAGAGTAGAGGTTGGCTTTTCAAAAATACAATATTAAAGAAAAGAAGAAGAAGGAAAAAAATAAAAAAACAAAACAAAACAAGAAAACAAACAAACAAAAAACAAAGCCACAAGATTTATTTAAAAAAAACCCGTCAACAACCACACAAAGACTATATATGGTGTTTGCTTTAAAAAATAGTTTTTTTTTTGAAGAGTAATAGTTGGTTTTAGAAATAAAAATTAAAAGAGAAATAGAGGGCTTATCAATTTTAAAAAGTTAGAAAAAAAAGGGGGGAGAATGATTGTAAAAATAGTAAAGATATATCTGGGCCTTTCTCTGGAGTGGTGGGCAGTGTGGGGTCACTTCCAAGGCGGTTCCCTCTGTTTAACTTCTGTTTGCTGGTCTCTTCAGTGTCTGATTTCCGTCCTGGCACGGGGTGTGTGGGGGGGCGGTGGTGGACCCCTTTTTTTAAAATTTTAGGCTCACTTATTCATTCGCGCTGTAGGGAGGGAGGGATGATGCACACAAATAACACTGTTGTGTGTACGCAGTGTCTCAGCCCCGCTGGATCTGCCCCTGCTCACGGCACACAAACCACTCAGGCTCTACATAGCTCCGCCGGGAACTGTCTGAGGCCAGCCCTAGGCTGCGTGCCTCCCTGGTCTAAGCCGCTCAGATGTGGCACTCAGGTAGCCCTCAGAGGCACAGATTCGGTTGGGACTGTGTTTTGTGCCCTTCCCAGGTCCGAGTATCTCAGGTGTTTGGCAAGCGCACTCTGCGACTTGCCGCCTTTCCTGCCTCTGCTGCTCAGTTTTCTGGGTGTACCCCTGGCGCCCCTTGTGAGGCAGATGATGACTGTCCAGCACCCCCAGAAGTCTTAGCAAAGAAGCCTGCTTGCAGTTTGGTAGGTAAAGTCTGTCTGGGGCTGTGATTGTCCCTTTTCAGCTCTTACGGCTCTGGCTGCCTGTCCCTGGCGGGGGATGGTCTGCAGCCAGCTATTTCCATTCCATCCTTTGTTCTGTGTGCAGTCCTGGCAGTGTCTTATGTTCAAGCTTTTCTTGTGGTTAGCTATCCCCCATTCTGGTTTGCTAGCCCAAGTTAGTTCTTTCCAGTTACGTGCGGGGTGTTCCTGCCCAATTCTTACAAAGCACTGTAGCCCGTGCCTCCCACGCCTCCCTGCCCTGCCCCCACTTGCTAGTGGCAGATGCAGGTGTCTGTGCTGCTTTTCCACTGGGGAAGTTACTGTTGGGCCTGTAATCTGTTGGTTTTAATTATTTATTTATTTTTCCTTTCTGTTATATTGCCCTCTGTGCTTCCAAGGCTCGCCACAGACTCGGCAGGGAGAGTGTTTCCTGGTGTTTGGAAACCTCTCTTCTTAAAATTCCTTTCCTGGGACGGGCTTCCCTACCCGGGACGGAGCTCCCTCCCTACCTCCTTTGTCTTTTTTTTCATCTTTTATATTTTTTTCCCTACCTGTTTTTGAAGACAATGATCTGCTTTTCTGGGTGCCTGATGTCCTCTGTCAGCATTCAGAAGTTATTTTGTGGAGTTTGCTCAGCGTTGAAATGTTCTGAGGAATTTGTGAGGGAGAAAGTGGTCTCCCCGTCCTATTCCTCTGCCATCTTCCTGGACCCCCTCTAATTTTATTGATTTGATTTTTCTCCCTTTGTTTCTTGATGAGTCTGGCTAATGGTTTGTCAATTTTATTTATCCTTTCAAAGAACCAGCTTTTGGCTTTGTTGATTTTTGATATGGTCTCTTTTGGTTTTTTTGCATTTATTTCTGCCCTAATTTTTAAGATTTCTTTCCTTCTACTTACTCTGGGGTTCTCCATTTCTTCCTTTTCTAGTTGCTTTAGGTGTAGAGTTAGGTTATTTATTTGACTTTTTTCTTGTTTCTTGATGTATGCTTGTATTGCTGTGAACTTTCCTCTTAGCACTGCTTTGATAGTGTCCCACAGGTTTTGGGTTGTTGTGTTTTCATTTTCATTCATTTCTATGCATATTTTGATTCTTCAATATCTATAAATCAATCAATGTAATTCACCACATTAACAAATTGAAAAGTAAAAGCCATATGATTCTCAATAGATGCAGAGAAGGCCTTTGACAAAATTCAACATCCGTTTATGATAAAAACTCTCCAGAAAGCAGGAATAGAAGGAACATACCTCAACATAATAAAAGCTATATATGACAAACCCACAGCAAACATTTTCCTCAATGGTGAAAAATTGAAAGCATTTCCCCTAAAGTCAGGAACAAGACAAGGGTGCCCACTTTCACTGCTACTAGTCAACATAGTTCTGGAAGTTTTGGCCACAGCAATCAGAGCAGAAAAAGAAATAAAAGGAATCCACATTGGAAAAGAAGAAGTACAACTCTCACTGTTTGCAGATGACATGATCCTCTATGTAGAAAACCCTAAAGACTCCAACAGAAAATTACTAGAGCTAATCAATGAATGTGGTAAAGTTGCAGGATATAAAATCAACACACAGAAATCCCTTGCATTCCCATACACTAATAATGAGAAAGTAGTAAAAGAAATTAAGGAAACAATTCCATTCACCATTGCAATGAAAAAAAAAATACTTAGGAATATACCTACCTAAAGAAACTAAAGACCTATATATAGAAAACTATCAATCACTGATGAAAGAAATCAAAGAGGACACTAATAGCTGGAGAAATATACCATGTTCATGGATCGGAAGAATCAATATAGTGAAAATGAGTATACTACCCAAAGCAATCTACAGATTCAATGCAATACCTATCAAGCCACCAGCGGTATTTTTCACAAACTAGAACAAATAATTTCAAGATTTGTATGGAAATACAAAAAACCTCGAATAGCCAAAGCAATCTTGAGAAAGAGGAATGGAATTGGAGGAATCAACCTGCCTGACTTTGGGCTCTACTACAAAGCCACAGTCATGAAGACAGTATGGTACTGGCACAAAGACAGAAATATAGATCAATGGAACAAAATAGAAAGCCCAGAGATAAATCCATGCACCTATGGACACCTTATCTTCGACAAAGGAGGCAAGAATATACAATGAAGTAAAGACAATCTCTTTAACAAGTAGTGCTGGGAAAACTGGTCAACCACTTGTAAAAGAATGAGACTAGATCACTTTCTAACACCATACACAAAAATAAACTCAAAATAGATTAAAGATCTAAGACCAGAAACTATAAAACTCCTAGAGGAGAACATAGGCAAAACACTATCCGACAGAAGTCACAGCAGGATCCTCTATGATCCACCTCCCAGAATATTGGAAATAAAAGCAAAAATAAACAAATGGGATCTAATTAAAATTAAAAGCTTCTGCACAACAAAGGAAACTATAAGCAAGGTGAAAAGACAGCCTTCAGAATAGGAGAAAATAATAGCAAATGAAGCAACTGAGAAACAACTATTCTCAAAAATATACAAGCAACTTATGCAGCTCAAGTCCAGAAAAATAAATGACCCAATTAAAAAATGGGCCAAATAACTAAATAGGCATTTCTCCAAAGAAGACATATGGATGGCTAACAAACACATGAAAAGATGCTCAACATCACTCATGATCAGAGAAATGCAAATCAAAACCACAATGAGGTGCCACTTCACACCAGTCAGAATGGCTGCAATCCAAAAGTCTGCAAGCAATAAATGCTGGAGAGGGTGTGGAGAAAAGGTAACCCTCTTACACTGTTGGTGGGAATGCAAACTAGTACAGCCACTATGGAGAACAATGTGGAGATTCCTTAAAAAACTGGAAATAGAACTGCCATATGACCCAGCAATCCCACTGCTGGGCATACACACTGAGGAAACCAGAATTGAAAGAGATACGTGTACTCCAATGTTCATCGCAGCACTGTTTATAATAGCCAGGGCATGGAAGCAACCTAGATGTCCATTGGCAGACGAATGGATAAGAAAGCTGTGGTATGTATACACAATGGAGTATTACTCAGCCATTAAAAAGAATACATTTGAATCAGTTCTAATGAGGTGGGTGAAACTGGAGCCTATTATACAGAGTGAAGTAAGCCAGAAAGAAAAACACCAATATAGTATACTAACATATATATATATATGGAATTTAGAAAGATGGTAATGATGACCCTGTATGCAAGACAGCAAAAGAGACACAGATGTATAGAACGGACTTTTAGACTCTGTGGGAGAGGGAGAAGGTGGGATGATTTGGGAGAATGGCGTTGAAACATGTATACTATCAGGTAAGAAATGAATTGCCAGTCTATGTTCAATACAGGATACAGGATGCTTGGGACTGGTGCACGGGGATGATCCAGAGAGATGATATGGGGTGGGAAGTGGGAGGGGAGTTCAGGATTGAGAACTCATGTAGATCCGTGACTGATTCATGTCAATGTATGGCAAAACCAATACAGTATTGTAAAGCAAAATAAAGTAAAAATAAAAATAAAAAAGCTCTCGTTTATTGATCTTTATTATTTCCTTTTCCTGCTGACTTTCGGCTTCTTTTTTCTTATTATTTTTAATAATATGTTAGGTCTTTTATGTAAGATTTTTCTTGTTCCTTGGTGAAGGCATGTACAGCTCTAAACTTCCATCTTAGGATTGGCTTTTTTGCATCATTAGCTCATTGGGTTTCCTCTTTGATTTTATCATTAACTCACTGGGTTTTTAGTAGTATGTTGTATAGTCTTCACATATTTATTCTTTTCTGTTTTTTATTTTCTGAAATTGATTTCTAGCTTCATAACATTGTGGTCAGAAAATATGCTTGATATAATTTCTATCTCCTTAAATTTGTTGAGACTCATTTGATTACCTAGAATGTAGTCTCTTCTGGAGAACATTCTATGGACAATTTAAAGAATGTGTATTTTGTTTTATTTGTTTGTTTTTGGTTTGAAAGTAGCATCCATTAGATATCAATTAAGTCCAACATTGTTTCATTTAGGACCTCTTTTGCTTTATTGCTTTTCTTCCTGGATATTCTCTCCACTCATGTCAGAGGGGTTTACAGTGTCCTACAATTTCTGTATTATTGTCATTTTCTCCCTTTGTGGCTATTAGTATTTATATATATAAGTGCTCCTATATTGGGTGTGTGTATTTTAATGAATGTAATAGCCTCTTCTTGTATTGATCTTTTTATCATTATTTATGTCCTTCTTTGTCTTTCTTTATGTCTTTGTTTTAAAGTCTGTTTTGTCTGAGATGATTGCTACTCCTGATCTTTTATTTCCATTTGAATAAAATATCTTTTTCCACACTTTCATTCTGTGTCTTTTGTCTTGATGTGAATCTCTGGTGGAAAGCATACTGCAGGTTCTTTTTTTTTAATCCAATTAACCACTATGACTTTTTTAAAAGATTAATTTATTTATTTTAATTGGAGGCTAATTACTTTACAATATTGTGGAGGCTTTTGCCATACATTGATATGAATCAGCCACGAGTGTACATGTGTCCCCTCATTCAGAATCCCCTTCACACCTCCCTCCCCATCCCATTCCTCTGGGTTGTCCTAGTGCACAGCTTTGCCACTCTGACGTTTGATCTGGCTATTTAGTATGTTCACATTTAAAGTAATTATTGATAGCATGTACTTATGACCATCTTAATTTTTGTTTTCTGATTGTTTTTGTAGTTATTCCTTTTCATTTCTTCTTCTTTTTGTTTTTCCTTTTATAGTTTGATGATTTCCCTTTTTAGTATGCTTTCTTTCTTTTCAGTTTTCGTGAATTTGTTGTTTATTTTTGATTTGTGCTTACCATGAAGTTCATAAATTTCACCACTGTGTTTTCTTTCTGTAACCCAGATTCATTTAAGTTCAACAACATTCTAGAAGATCTACATTTTCGTACTTCCCCCTACATTTTTTGATGTCTTATTTATATCTTCACCCTTATCCTTTTTACTGTGCATTGTATTTATAATTGTCTTTATAAGTTTATATCTCTTAATCTACATACTGGCTTATTTTACTAATCTTCAATAATTTCTATATATTTGCCTTTCCTAATGTGATTCTCTCTTTTCTTTATATTCTTGCTTATTCTCTATTTAGAGAAGACCCTTCAGCATTTCATTTAGTTTAGGCTTAGTATTGTTGAATTCTTTTAACTCTTCTTGTCTGAGAAGTTCTTTTTATTCTTGATATTATTATGGAGGTAGGTAAGCTTCATGTCCTCTTACACCACCATCTTGATCCCTCCCCTCTAAAACAGCTGTAAGCGACAGAGTTTAAAAAATGGAAAACTCACTAATAGTTGCCAAAATTGGAAAGGGAATAATAAGGGCAGATGGTATATTTATATCAGTACAACAAGAAGAATACTTTAGTTAGGAATTCTTTAATATCTTCAATATGGTGATGGGCACAGGAAGCTACACAGATGATAAATCTGTATGGTACTAAGTATCACACACACACACACACACAAATACAGATAAAACTGATTGAGAAATCTGGATAAAATCAGTATATTGTATCGCTCTCAAAAAATAATGGTAACATACTATAATTTTACAAATATTATAATTGGGGGAAGCTGGGTGAATGGCATGCAGTTTCTCATATTATTTCCTCCAGTTGCATGTGAATCTATAATAATCTCCTAAAACACATCAATTAAAAATGTTTATGAATGTTATAGCATGTAAATTATAAGAAATCTGGAATGGTTATATTAATATAAGAAAATAAATAAATTAAAAAAGAAAATAAACAGTTCAAATTGAGGAGTATTAGTAGAGATAAAGAAGCCAAGTTCATAACGAGAAAATGATCAATTCATCAGGATTCTGAGCATCACCACATAAAAGATCCTATTGTCACCCTGCTTATTTAACTTATATGCAGAGTACATCATGAGAAACGCTGGGCTGGAAGAAACACAAGCTGGAATCAAGATTGCTGGGAGAAATATCAGTAACCTCAGATATGCAGATGACACCACCCTTATGGCAGAAAGTGAAGAGGAGCTAAAGGGCCTCTTGATGAAAGTGAAAGAGGAGAGCGAAAAAGTTGGCTTGAAGCTCAACATTCAGAAAACAAAGATCATGGCATCTGGTCCCATCACTTCATGGGAAATAGACGGGGAAACGGTAGAAACAGTGTCAGACTTTATTTTTTTGGGCTCCAAAATCACTGCAGATGGTGACTGCAGCCATGAAATTAAAAGACGCTTCCTCCTTGGAAGAAAAGTTATGACCAACCTAGATAGCATATTCAAANACTCTGGGAGATGGTGATGGACAGGGAGGCCTGGCGTGCTGCGATTCATGGGGTCGCAAAGAGTTGGACACGACTGAGCGACTGAACTGAATATATTCTGTTAAATAAATAAATAAATCTGAGAAAATAAACCCTTATGTGAGCTTACCTATCACTACTTTTCTCCTGTATCTTTATTTGGAAGAATTTAAATTATTGTGAGGTCCTGGTGTGATTTAGATCGATGCAGAATGTCAGTTACCAAAATGTAGTAATTGTGCCACTACCATACTGTCTTGATGACTGTAGCTTTGTAGTATAATCTGAAGTCAGGAAGGCTGAGTCCTCCAGCTCCATCCTTTCTCAAGATTGCTTTGGTGGTTTTGTGTCTTCTCCATTTCCATATGAATTGTGAAATTTTTTGTTCTAGTTCTGTGAAAAATACCACTGGTAATTTGATAGAGATCACATTGAATCTGTAGATTGCATTTGGTAGCATAGTCATTTTCACAATATTGATTCTTCCTTCCCAGGGACATGGAATATCTCTCTATCTGTTTATGTCATCTTTGATTTCTTTAATCAGTGTCTTATAATTTTCTGTATACAGTTTTTTTTTGTCTCCTTGGGTAGGTTTATTCCTAGATATTTTATTCTTTTTGTTGCAATGGTGAATGGGATTGATTCCTTAATTTCTCTTTTTGATTTTTCATTGTTAGTATATATGAATGCAAGTGATTTCTGGGTATTGATCCTGTGACTTCTGGGATATGTATCCTGTGACTTTGCTAAACTCACTGATTAGCTCTAGTAATTTTCTGATAATATCTGTAGGGTTTTCTATGTAAAATATCATATCATCTGCAAGTAATGAGAGCTTTACTTCTTCTTTTCCAATCTGGATTCATTTTCTTTCTCTTTCTTCTCTGATTGCTGTAGCTAGGACTTCCAAAACTATATTGAATAATAGTGGTGAGAGTGGACACATTTGTCTTGTCCCTGGCACAAATACAGAAATCTAGACCAATGCAACAAGATAGAAAGCCCAGAAATAAACACATGCACCTTTGGGTATCTTATTTTTTTTAAAAGAAGGCAAGAATATACAATGAGGGGCAAAGACAGCCTCTTCAATAAATGGTGCTGGGAAAAATGGACAGCTACATGTAAAAGAATGAAATTAGAACACTTCCTAATATCATACACAAAAATAAACTCTAAATGGATTAAAGACCTAAATGTAAGACCAGAACTTATAAAACTCTTAGAGGAAAACGTAGGCAGAACACTCCATGACATAAATCAAAGCAAGATCCTCTATGACCCACCTCCTAGAGTAATGGAAATAAAATCAAAAGTACACAAGTGGGACCTGATTAAACTTAAAGGCTTTTGCACAGCAGAGGAAACTATAAGGAAGGTGAAAAGACAACCCTCAGAATGGGAGGAAATGATAGCATATGTATCAACTGACAAAGGATTAAATTCCAAAATATACAAGTAGCTCATACAATTCAATACCAGAAAAGCAAACAACCCAATCAAAAAGTGAGAAAAAGACCTAAACGGACATTTCTGCAAAGAAGGCATACAGATGGCTAACCAACACATGACAAGATGCTCAATATCGCTCATTATTAGAGAAATGCAAATCAAAATGACAATAAGCTATCATCTTACACCAGCCAGAACGGTCATCATCAAAAAGTCTACAAACAGTATATGCTGTAGAGGGTGTGGAGAAAGGGAACCCTCTTGCTCTGTTGGTGGGAATGTAAATTAATACAGCCACAATGGAAGATGGTATGGAGATTGACCTAGCAATCCCACTCCTAGGCATATACACCGAGGAAACCAAAATTGAAACAGACACATGTACCCCGGTGCTCATTGTAGCACTATTTATAATAGCTAGAACATGGAAGCAGCGTAGATGTCCATCGACAGATGAATGCATAAAGAAGTTGTGGTACATATACACAATGGAATATTACTCAGCCATAGAAAGGAACACATTTGAGTCAGTTGCAAAGAGGTGGACGAACCTAGAGCCTATTATACAGAGTGAAGTGAATCAAAAAGAGAAAGATAAATATCATGTTCTAAAGCATATGTATGGAATCTAGAAAGATGGCACTGAAGAATTTATTTGCAGGGAAGCAATGGAGAAACAGACAGAGAATAGATTTATGGACATGGGGAGAGGGGAGGAGAGGGTGAGATGTATGGAGAGAGTAACAAGGAAACTTATGTTACCATATGTAAAGTAGATAGCCAATGGGAATTTGCAGTATGTCTCAGGGAACTCAAACAGCAGCTCTGTATCAGCCTAGAGGGGTAGCATGGGGAAGGAGATGGGAAGGAGGTTCAAGAGGGAGGGAATATAAGTATACCTATGACTGATTCATGTTGAGATTTGACAGAAAACAACAAAATTCTGTAAAGCAACTATTCTTCAATTAAAAAATAAATAAAAATTTAAAAATGTAGTTATTGCACCACATTCCACCTTGCTTTAATTAAAAACAAAGGATTATATTTTGTTAATTATTTTAATCTAAATTCAACGAAAAATAAGAAAAACACTTGTTTTATCTTCCTTCCACAGGAAAATCATAAAGCAGTTTACTTCTATGTGTCTCAAATTCTGTTTTCTGGAAATGACTGAAGACTGTGTGGCAGTCTTATTTTAACACATTTAGAGAATATGTACATGCTGAAGTCCAATATTGATTTTACAGAATAACTGAGGGGAAGTGTTTTCAGAGAGTAAATCTTTAAACAGATTCAACGGTCATCACATAGAAGTGTCTTTGGTAAATAATTTTCTTTATAACTTTGCTAAAAGAGTGATACCTCCTGATTCCAGAAAGACTGAGAAAACTGCTCCCACTGCTCTGTTGCAGTAGAGAGGGGATGGGACACATTGACGAGATACTGGTGTGAGTCACACAGATCTAATATGAATTAACTAAAGGAAAGCTTTTTCTCCCTTTGAAGCTAGAACTGAGTTCATTCTGACTCTTCTTGAAGATTGCCTTTGTCCAATGGCCTTTGAGGAGCTCCTGGATGAAGTTGGTGGCCTGGGAAAATTCCAGATCCTTCAGATGGTTTTAATTCTTCCTTCCCTCATGGTAATAGTTTGTCAAATACTTTTGGAGAACTTCACAGCAGCCATTCCTCGTCATCGTTGCTGGGTCCACATTCTTGATAATGACACTGTCTCTGATAATGACACTGGATTCCTCAGTCCTGATGTTCTCCTGAGAATCTCCATCCCGCTGGATTCAAACTTGAAGCCAGAGAAATGTCATCGTTTCCTCCACCTCCAGTGGCAACTCCTTCACCTGAATGAGACCTTCCCCAACATGACTGACCTGGACACGGAGCCCTGTGTGGACGGCTGGGTGTATGACCACAGCTTGTTCTCCTCCACCATCGTGACTGAGGTAAAGGCCCCATTTACCTCTTCTAAGTATACGGTCTGGATATTTAGAATAACACAAAATCATGTCTGAAGATTCATGTCTTCACTCACTGAGTAGTGTAGCCATCTCTCTTTCATTCTTTTAAGAATACTGATTAGTTATTTATTTAATTGCCAAGCACAATTGATGACAGTGAAATCAATAACTGAATATGAATTTTAGTATCACAAAGGTTTACTTTCCTAACCATCTGCTGCTGCTAAGTTGCTTCAGTCGTGTCCGACTCTGTGCGACATCATAGATGGCAGTCCACCAGGCTTCCCCGTTCCTGGGATTCTCCAGGCAAGAACACTGGAGTGGGTTGCCATTTCCTTCTCCAATGCATGAAAGTGAAAAGTGACAGTGAAGTCACTCAGTCGTGTCAGACTCTTAGCGACCCCATGGACGGCAGCCTACCAGGCTCCTTCGTCCATGGAATTTGTCTCACATAATGTGAGAAGTACTTGATATAAACTGTGGAAAATTATTCTTAGTCATTTGCTCTAAGTCTAGTTGCAAATTATAAATATTTGTATTAATTTTTTTTAAAGTCCTTTCCTGGATACTTGTCATACAAGCAAATCAGAGTGCACTTTGCTCTAAATGTGAAATCTGGAGCTGTTGAAAAATCTAGGTTGTTGAAAAAGCAACCTCAAAGTTTTCAGTATGTGGAAATGATTGAGAACCACTGAGGTATGCAGTGCTAAGTGAATATGAAGATTGGCCCTAATATAACCTAGAAGATTTAGTTGATGATTATTAGAAGAAAACAATGCATAAGCTGAGACATGAATAATATAGATCAGTACTGTGGTAAAGAGAAGCCAGAGGACATGAATTTCACTGGCGGCTTTTTGACTGAGTGAGTGTTGAGGGTTATAAGACTATAAGATTCTGCGAAGCTCCTCTGTGCTGGTTTCCTTCTCTTCCAGTGGGATCTCATTTGTGACCATCAGTCACAGAAACCAGTGGCTCAATCCCTACTCCTGGCTGGAATGCTGGTGGGAGGCTTCATATATGGCCACCTCTCAGATAAGTATGTCTCCAGATCATTGCTGCCCTAATCTGTATTGTTTTCAGAGTTTATGATTAATTGTTTCATAAATAAGTCTTTATTCAGTTCTGATAGACAGTTTATACTGTTGGGGGTTTCCTTAGTTCCCAAGGAGCTACAGATGGAAATGTAGGATTGGACTCATTGTGAAGAATGCAATTTTGTTGCCATGGAAATCTCTGTACTGGGCACAGAAATGATATCACTGTAAGATCTGGGGACATTTCAGAATAGCTTATTATTATTATTATTATGAAACTGCTTTATTGGAACTGGAAGAGTTGCTACAGAAAGAACATTCAATTTGAAATTATTTTTTAAATTAATTTTTATTGGAGTATAGTTAGTATATTCAAAAGCAGAGACATTACGTTGCTGACTAAGGTCCGTCTAGTCAAGGCTATGGTTTTTCCTGTGGTCATGTATGGATGTGAGAGTTGGACTGTGAAGAAGGCTGAGCGCCGAAGAATTGATGCGTTTGAACTGTGGTGTTGGAGAAGACTCTTGAGAGTCCCTTGGACTGCAAGGAGATCCAACCAGTCCATTCTGAAGGAGATCAGCCCTGGGATTTCTTTGGAAGGAATGATGCTGAAGCTGAAATTCCAGTACTTTGGCCAGCTCATGCGAAGAGTTGACTCATTAGAAAAGATTCTGATGCTGGGAGGGATTGGAGGCAGGAGGAGAAGGGGACGACCCAGGATGAGATGGCTGGATGGCATCATGGACATGATGGACGTGAGTCTGAGTGAACTCCGGGAGATGGTGATGGACAGGGAGGCCTGGCGTGCTTCGATTCATGGGGTCGCAAAGAGTCGGACACGACTGAGTGACTGAACTGAACTAACTATAGTTACTTTACAGTATTAGTTTCTGTTGTACAACAAAGTGAATAAGCTGTTTGTATACATATATCCCGTCTAGTTTGGATTTCCTTCCCATGTAGGTCACCACAGAGGGCTGAGTAGAGTTCCCTGTGCGACACAGTAGGTTCTCCTTAGTTATCCACAGTAGTGTTACACAGTAGTTATAGTAGTTATCCATAATAGTTATGACTATGTAGTGTTATGTAATAGTTATATATAGTAGTGTGTATATGTCAATCCCAGTCCCCCAGTCCATCCCACTCCTCCTCCTCCCACTAGTATCCATATGTCCATTCTTTTGTGTGTGGCTATATTTCTGCTTTGCAAATAAGTTCACCTACATCACTTTCTAGATTTCACATATAAAAGTTATTATACAACCTTTTTTTCTCTTTTGACTTTCTTCACTCTGTATGACAGTCTCTAGGTCCAACTGCATCTCTGCAGATTGCACAGTTTTGCTTGTTTTTACAGCTGAGTAACGTTCCATTGCATATATGTACATCTTCTTTATCCATTCCTCTGATGATGGACATTTAGGCTGCTTCCATGTCCTGGTTATTGTAAGTAGTGCTGCAAGAATATTGAAATTATCTTTCTGAATTATGGTTTTCTCTGGGTATATGCCCAGAAATGGGATTGCTGAGTCATATGGTAGTTCCATTTTTAGTTTTCTAAGGAATCTCCATACTGTTCTTCACAGTGGCTATATCAATTTACATTCATTCTGGAAGTTCCTTGTTTTTTTTTCCTATGATCCAATGGATGTTGGCAATTTGGTCTCTGATTCCTCTGCCTTTTCTAAATACAGCTTGCACATCTGGGAGTTCTTGGTTCCTATAGTTGTGAAGCCAACTTGAAGGATTTTAAGCATTATCTTACTAGCATGTGAAATGAGCTCAATTGTATGGTAGTTTGAACATTCTTTGGCACTGCTCTTCTTTGTGATTGGAATTTAAATTGACTTTTTCCAGTCCTATAACCATTGCTGAGTGACCTAGGTGAGTGATCACACCGTGGTGGTTATCTTGGTCATTGGGACCTTTTTAAAAATGGTTCTTCTGTGTATTCTTGCCACCTCTTCTTAATCTCTTCTGCTTCTGTTAGGTTCTTGCTGTTTTTGTCCTTTATTGTGCCCATATTTGCACAACATGAGAGAACCTCAAAAAATTATGCTAAGTGAAATAAGCCAGGCACAAAAGGAAATTGTAGGCAACCACTTATATGAAATATCCAGAATAAGCAAACAAATGAAGAGAGAGTTTAAAATTTTCAAAAGGATAAAGGGCAGGGATGGAGAGTTACTGCTTAATTGTGAGAATTTGTCTTGGGTTGATGAAAATGTTTTCAAAAAAGACAACGTTGATGGTTCCATGATATGATGAGTATAATTAATTACTGACTTGTACTTCTAAAAAGATTAAAACGAAAAGTATAATTAGTGTCAGTTGTATCAAAATTAAAGGTATCGATGTATCAAATATATCTCTATCATAAATTCTGTTATCTAATTCTGTCAGTTTTGCTTCATGTAGTTCACCTTTGCTGAGTAAAGATACACTTGATGTTTTCAGCATTATTGTGTCTGTAAATAAATTTTGTTTTGAAATTTTTTTTCTTTGATGATGATATAAAGACTCTAGTCATCTTATTATTACTACCTGAATTGTATATATTTTTTTCTGTCAATTTGCTTTCAATCTATAATATTTTAAGTACTTATAGTGGGCAGCATAAAATTCCATATCTTTTTAAACCCATATGGTAACCTCTATCATTTGATAGAGATAGCAATTAGTTCCTGTGGTTGTTGTTGTTGTTTTTAATTTATTTTTTATTGAAGGATAATTGCTTTACAGAATTCTGTTGTTTTCTGTCAAACCTCAACATGAAACAGACATAGGTGTACATATATCCCCTCCTTTTTGAACTTCCCTCCTATCTCCCTCCCCACCCCACCTCTTTAGGTTGATACAGAGCCCCTGTTTGAGTTTCCTGAGCCATACAGCAAATTCCCATTGGCTATCTATTTTACACATGGCAATGTAAATTTCCATGTTACTCTCTCCATACATCTCACCCTCTTCTCTCCTCTTCCCATGTCCATAAATCTATTCTCTATGTCTGTTTCTCCACTGCTGCCCTGTAAATAAGTTCTTCAGTACCATTTTTCTAGATTATGTATATGTGTTAGAATATGGTATTTATCTTTCTCTTCTGACTCATTTCACTCTGTATAATAGGTTCTAGGTTCACCCACCTCATCAGAACTGACTCAAATGTGTTCCTTTTTATGGCTGAGTAATATCCCATTGTGTATATGTACCACAACTTCTTTATCCATTCATCTGTCGATGGACATCTACGCTGCTTCCATGTTCTAGCTATTATAAATAGTGCTACAATGAGCACTAGGGTACATATGTCTGTTTCAATTTTGATTTCCTTAGAGTATATGCCTAGAAGTGGGATTGCTAGGTCATATGGTGATTTTGTTCCTAGATTTTTTAAGGAATCTCCATACCATCTTCCATTGTGGCTGTATCAATTTACATTCCCACCAACAGAGCAAGAGGGTTCCCTTTCTCCACACCCTCTACAGCATTTACTGTTTGTAGGCTTTTTGATGATGACCGTTCTGGCTGGTGTGAGATGATAGCTCATTGTCATTTTGATTTGCATTTCTCTAATAATGAGTGATATTGAGCATATTGTCATGTGTTGGTTAGCCATCTGTATGTCTTCTTTGGTGAAATGTCCATTTAGGTCTTTTTCCCACTTTTTGATTGGGTTGTTTGCTTTTCTGGTATTGAATTGTATGAGCTACTTGTATATTTTGGAATTTAATCCTTTGTCAGTTGATACATATGCTATCATTTCCTCCCATTCTGAGAATTGTCTTTTCACCTTGCTTATAGTTTCCTCTGCTGTGCAAAAGCCTTTAAGTTTAATCAGGTCCCACTTGTGTACTTTTGATTTTATTTCCATTACTCTAGGAGGTGGGTCATAGAGGATCTTGCTTTGATTTATGTCATGGAGTGTTCTGCCTACGTTTTCCTCTAAGAGTTTTATAAGTTCTGGTCTTACATTTAGGTCTTTAATCCATTTAGAGTTTATTTTTGTGTATGATATTAGGAAGTGTTCTAATTTCATTCTTTTACATGTAGCTGTCCATTTTTCCCAGCACCATTTATTGAAGAGGCTGTCTTTGCCCCATTGTATATTCTTGCCTTTTATTTTTTTTTTTTTAAATAAGATACCCAAAGGTGCATGTGTTTATTTCTGGGCTTTCTATCTTGTTCCATTGGTCTAGATTTCTGTTTCTGTGCCAGTACCATACTGTCTTGATGACTGTAGTTTTGTAGTATAATCTGAATTCAAGAAGGTTGATTCCATCCATCTCCATTCTTCTTTCTCAAGACTGCTTTGGCTATTTGGGAACTTTTGTGTTTGCATATGAATTGTGACATTTTTTGTTCTAGTTCTTTAAAAAATGCCATTGGTAATTTGATGGGGATAGCATTGAATCTATAGATTGTGTTTGGTAGTAAGTCATTTTCACGATATTGATTCTTTCTACCCAGGAACATGGACTATCTCTCCATCTGTTTATGTCATCTTTGATTTCTTTCATCAGTGTCTTATAATTTTCTGTATACAGTTCTTTTGTCCCCTTAGGTAAGCTTATTCCTAGATATTTAATTCTTTGTGTTGCAATGGTGAATGGGATTGATTCCTTAATTTCTCTTTCTGATTTTTCATTGTTACTATATAGAAATGCAAGTGATTTCTGTGTTTTGATTTTGTATCCTAAAACTTTACTAAATTCACTGATTAGCTCTAGTAGTTTTCTGATAGTGTCTTTAGGGTTTTCTTTGTACAGTATCATGTTATCTGCAAACAGTGAGAGCTTTATTTCTTCTTTTCCAATCTAAATTCCTTTGTTTTTCTCTTTCTTCTCTGATTGCTGCAGCTAGGACTTCCAGAACTATGTTGAATAATAGTGGTGAAAGTGGACAGCCTAGTCTTGTTCCTGATCTTAGGTGGAATGTTTGCAGTTTTTCACCATTGAGCATAGTGTTTGCTGTAGGCCTATCATATATGGCCTTTACTATGTTGAGATAGGTTCATCAACATAAGTAGGTTGGGGCTAGGTTCCAATGTCCACGTTTTGAATAGTTTTAATCATAAATCACTGCAGATGGTGACTGCAGCCATGAAATTAAAAGACGCTTACTCCCTGGAAGAAAAGTTATGACCAACCTAGATAGCATATTCAAAAGCAGAGACATTACTTTGCCAACAAAGGTCAGTCTAGTCAAGGCTATGGTTTTTCCTGTGGTCATGTATGGATGTGAGAGTTGGACTGTGAAGAAGGCTGAGTGCCGAAGAATTGATGGTTTTGAACTGTGGTGTTGGAGAAGACTCTCGAGAGTCCCTTGGACTACAAGGAGATCCAACCAGTCCATTCTGAAGAAGATCAGCCCTGGGATTTCTTTGGAGGGAATGATGCTGAAGCTGAAACTCCAGTACTTTGGCCACCTCATGCGAAGAGTTGACTCATTAGAAAAGACTCTAATGCTGGGAGGGATTGGGGACAGGAGGAGAAGGGGACAACAGAGGATCAGATGACTGGATGGCATCACTGACTCGATGGACGTGAATCTGAGTGAACTCTGGGAGTTGGTGCTAGGCAGGGAGGCCTGGCACGCTGCAATTCATGGGACCGCAAAGAGTCAGACACGACTGAGCAACTGAACTGAACTGAATCATAAATGGGTGCTGAATTTTGTCAAAGGCTTTTTCTTCATCTATTGAGATTATCATGTGGTTTTATCTTTCAATTTTTTAATATAGTGTATCACACTGATTGATTTGCATATATTGAAGAATCCTTGCATTCCTGGAATAAACCCAACGTGATCATGGTGTATGAGCTTTTGATGTATTGCTGAATTCTGTTTGCTAAAATTTTGTTGAGGATTTTTGCATCTCTGTTTATCAGTGATATTGGCCTCTAATTTTCTTTTTTTATGTGTTGTGTTTGTCTGGTTTTGATGTCAAGGTGGTGGTGGCCTTGTAGAATGAGTTTGGACGTGTTCCTTCTTCTGCAATTTTTGGAAAGAGTTTTTTAGAAGGATAGGCGTTAGCTCTTCTCTAAATGTTTGATAGTTTTCTCCTGCTACACAATCTGGTCCTGGACTTTTTTGGGGGGGAGATTTTTGATCACAGCTTCAATTTCAGTGTTTATATTTGGGTAGTTCATAATTTATATTACTTCCAGGTTAGTATTGGAAGATTGAACTTTTCTAAGAATCTGTCCATTTTTTCCAGGTTATCCATTTTATTGCCATATAGTCGTTCATAATAATCTCTTATAATCCTTTGTATTTCTGCACTGTCTGTTGCAACCTCTCCTTTTTCATTTCTAATTTGTTGATTTGATTCTTCTCTACTTTCTTCCTTATGAGTCTGGCTAAAAGCCTGTCAATTTTGTTTATCTTCTCAAACAACCAGCTTTTAGTTTTATTATCTTTAGTATTGTTTCTTTCATTTATTTCTGCTCGGATCTTTATGATTTCTTTGCTTCTACTAATTTTGGGGCTTTTTGTTCTTTTTTCCAGTTGTTTTAGGTATAAAGTTAGGTTTTCTATTTGATGTTTTTCTTGTTTCTTGAGGTAGGATTGTACTGCTATAAGTTTCCCTCTTAGAACTGCTTTTGCTGCATCCCACGGGTTTTGAATTGTGTTTTCATTGTCATTTGTATCTAAAAATTTTTTGATTTCCCTTTTGATTTCTTCAGTCACCTGTTGGTTATTTAGAAACATGTTCTTTGTCTCCATGTGTTTGTGTTTCTTACCATCTTTTTTTTTTCTGGTAATTTATATCTAGTCTCACAGCATTGTCATCAGAGAAGATGCTTGATATGATTTCAATTTTCTTAAATTTACTGAGATTTGATTTGTGACCCAAGATGTGGTCTATTCTGGAGAATGTTCCATGTGCACTTGAGAAGAGGTGTATTCTTCTGCGTTTGGATGGAATGTCCTGAAGATATAAATGAGATCCATCTCATCTAATGCATCATTTAAGACTTGTGTTTCCTCATTAATTTTCTCTTTTGATGATTTGTCCATTGGTGTGAGTGGGGTGTTAAAGTCTCCTACTATTATTGTGTTACTGTCAGTTTCTCCTTTTATGTCTGTTAGTGTTTGTCTTATGTGTTGAGGTGCTCCTATCTTGGGTGCATAGATATTTACAATTGTCATGTCTTCCTCTTGGATTGAGCCCTTGATCATTATGTAGTGTCCTTCCTAATCTCTTGTAATCCTATTTATTTTAAGGTCTATTTTGTCTGATATGAGGATTGCTACTCAAGCTTTCTTTTGCTTCCCATTTGCAGGAATATGTTTTTCCATCCTCTGACTTTCAGTCTGTATGTGTCTTGAAGTCTGAAGTGGGTTTCTTGTAGACAGCATGTATATGGGCCTTGTTTTTGTATCCATTCAGCCAGTCTGTGTCTTTTGATTGGAGCATTTAACCCATTTACATTTAAAGTAATTATTCATATGTATGTTCCTATTGCCTTTTTCTTAATTGTTTGGGGTTAATTATGTAGATCATTTTCCTTCTCTTGTATTTCTTGAATATATAAGTCCTTTTAACATTTGTTGTAAAGCTGGTTTAGTGGTACTGAATTCTCTTAACTTTTGCTTGTCTGAAAAGTTTTTTATTTCTCCATCAATTTTGAATGAGATCCTTGCTGGGTACTGTAATCTTCATTGTAGATTTTTCCCTTTCAGTACTATAAATATACCCTGCCATTCCCTTCTGGCCTGCAGAGTTTCTGCTGAAAGATCAACTGTTAAGCATATGGGGTTTGCCTTGTATGTTACTTGTTGCTTCTCCCTTTCTGCTTTTAATATCCTTTTTTTGTACTTCGTCTTTGTTAGTTTGTTTAGTGTCTTGGTGTGTTTCTCCTTGAGTTTATCCTGTATGGGGCTCTTTGTGCCTCTTGGACTTGACTATTTCCTTTCCTATGTTTGGGGAAATTTTCAACTATAATCTCTTCAAAAATTTTCTCATAAACTTTGTTTTTCTCTTCTTCTTCTGGGACCTCTATAATTCAAATGTTGGTACATTTTATATTGTACCAGAGGTCTCTGAGACTATCCTCAGTTCTTTTCATTCCTTTACTTTATTCTGCTCTTCAGAAGTTATTTCTATCATTTTATCTTCCAGCTCAGTGATTCGTTCTTCTACTTCGGATATTCTGCTATTGATTCCTTCTAGAATATTTTTAATTTCAGTAATTGTGTTATTTGTCTCTGTATGTTTATTCATTAGTTCTTCTAGGTCTTTGTTAATTGATTCTTGTATTTTCTTCATTTTGTTTTCAAGGTTTTTGATCATTTTTTACTATCATTATTCTGAATTGTTTTTCAGGTAGTTTGCCTATTTCCTCTTCATTTATTTGGACGTCTGTGTTTCTAGTTTGTTCCTTCATTTGTGTAGTATTTCTCTGCCTTTACACTATTTTTTTTTAAAACTCATTGTGTTTGAGGTTCCTTTTCCCAGACTTCAAGGTTGAATTCTTTCTTCGTTTTGGTTTCTTCCCTCCTATGGTTGGTCCAGTGCTTTGTGTAAGCTTCATATAGATGTAAGCTTTGTATAGAGTGAAATTTGTGCTGCGTTTTTGTTTGTTTGCTTGATTTTCCTCTGATGGCCAAGGCTGAATGAGGTGGTAATCCTGTCTGCTGATGACTGGGTTTGTATTTTTGTTTTACTTGTTGTTTGGGTGAGACATTCACACAAGGTGCTGCTGGTGGTTGGATGAAGCTGGGTCTTGTATTCAAGTGATTTCTTTTATGTGAGTTCTCACTATTTGCTACTCCCTAGGGTTAGTTCTCTGGTAGTGTAGGGTCTTGCAGTCAGTGTTCTCACTCCAGGGTTTTGGGGCTTGATCTGCTGGGAAGAGGATACTTGGGAGGGATGGAGCTGGGAGGCTGTGGCTGAGCAGCGAGTTTTTACTCAGGTTCTAAGGGCAGCACTATGTGCGGCCCTGTGATGAACAAAAGCCTCATAGAACTGAGGACTGAGCAACTGTCCGTGGGAAGATTACAATCCAAAATCAATCATCTATTGCTCTTGTCAGCATCCCAGAAGTCTCTCTTCACTCATTTCCCAGCTTGAAAGTGGTGTCACCAGGATTTGAACTGCTGTCTCTTCTAACCTCAGCTCTTAGGCTCTGACAAGGCTCAGAGGAGCATGTGGTGGGGATTACCAAGGCTTCTGCTGTGGTTCTCTCTATCACCTTGAGAACTTGGACAAATACTCAACATCTCCAGCCTCTAGTTTCTTTGGATCTTTTCCCTCCCTTTCCTTTGTGCTTCGTCTAGTTTCACTCGCTCATAGGATGCTGCACGCAGTGACCTCCACTCTGCACTCAGACCAGAGTTATAAGTATGAAGGGCCGAGGCTGTCCCATGCAGTTAGGGCATGTGCTGAAGCACTGTGCATGGCACTGCAACTCAAGATGTGGTTGTTGTTTTGATTTTTCTCATTCTAACATTTCTTTTTGTTTTGTTTTTGTTTTCTGCATTATTTTCTTGATGGTGATAATAATTATGATTTTTTGGTGATGCTTGTTCCTATGGTTCACATTTTCTATTTTTAGGGTGAATCATTTGAGCATTTTAAGAGTTATGTTTTAAGGATTGCAAAGGAATTTTCAATTCCAGATTGTCTATCTGTTTTTATTACTGGCATATAGATTAGCAGATCCTGTTTAATCCAGGTTGCCTCCACTAAGGCCCCATTTTCTTGACGCTCATGGAACACAGAATTCACTTTTTCTTATTTGTCCTTCACCTTACTTTTCACTTCATTCTTCATCTTACATAATTCTTTCCTCTGAGAAATTTATATAATGTCTGCTGTCTGGGTTATGATACTTTTATATTCTGTTCTAGAAAAGCACACTTCTTGAAGCCTATAAATCCAGATTCATCAAAGAGTGGCTCTTTTTTAAATATAAATTTATTTTAATTGGAGGCTAATTACTTCACACTATTGTATTGGTTTTGCCATACATCAACATAAATCCACCACAGGTGTATACGTGTTCCCCATCCTGAACCCCCTCCCACCTCCCTCCCCATACCATCCCTCTGGGTCATCCCAGTGCACCAGCCCCAAGCATCTTGTATCATGCATTGACCCTGGTCTGGTGATTCATTTCACATATGATATTATACATGTTTCAATGCCATTCTCCCAAATCATCCCACCCCCTCCCTCTCCCACAGAGTCCAAAAGTCTGTTCTATACATCTATGTCTCTTTTGCTGTCTCACATACAAGGTTATTGTTACCATCTTCTAAATTCCATATATATGTGTTAGTATACTGTATTGGTGTTTTTCTTTCTGGCTTCACTCTGTATAATAGGCTCCAGTTTCATCCACCTCATTAGAACTGACTCAATTGTATTCTTTTTAATGGCTGAGTAATCTGTTGTGTACATGTACCACAGCTTTCTTATCCATTCATCTGCTGATGGACATCTAGGTTGCTTCCATGTCCTGGCTATTATAAACAGTGCTGCAATGAACATTAGGGTACATATGTCCCTTTCAATTCTGATTTTCTCAGTGTGTATGCCCAGCAGTGGGATTGCTGGGTCATATGGCAGTTATAAACCTTCAACAACTCTGATGCATTGGTCCACTGATCTTTTGCATCAGTTTAACCTTAACCTGTCTGGTCCTAGAGACCCAAGTACACTTTTAGCTCTCTTGTGTTCTGGACACTGTACAGACTCTCTACTTTGCTAAATACCTATGTTAGTATGGTTGGTTCTTACGGTATTTTCCAAGTTCCAACATTATAGTTTACTTTATAAGGTGCCATTGGTGTCAGAGGGCACCTGGTGATTGGAGGATGAGGTTTTGGTCTTGTTAGTCTATATAAAAAGAGTGTAATTTAAGGAGATTCCTATTGTTGATTTAGCCCTTCTTCTTTTTAAAAAGCTTTCATGTACAAAGAATCACTTGTTAAAACATTCTCTAAATTTCAGAGTATTCTTTTGGTTTCTTATGTTTTTACCACAATTATCATTATTCCCATCATCTAAGCAGATTCTGTTTTTTAGGTTTGGGCGGAAGTTGATTCTCAGGTGCTGTTTGCTCCAGCTCGCCATCTCTGGGACCTGCACAGCCTTTGCTCCCACCTTCCTCATTTACTGCTCCCTACGCTTCTGGTCAGGCTGTTCTGCTGTGGTCATTGTGGCAAACAACATTATGCTGAGTAAGTCAACAATTTTGGTCTCCTCCCATTTTCCAAGCCTTAAAAATCACTTTGAAATTTCATCTTTATGTGACATTAATATCCCATTTGGATTTTCTTCCAGTTATAGAGTGGACAAGATCCCAGTCAAAAGCTGTGATATTAACACTGATATCCTGCACCTTTAGTATGGGACAGGTGATGCTGGGAGGACTGGCTTTCGTTTTTCGAGAGTGGCGCACCCTGCAGCTGGTGGTGTCTGTACCTTTCTTTGTCTTCTTTCTCTCCTCAAGGTATGAGCATCCTCTCTTACCCAGTCTTATGGGAACCTGGGATGAAAATGCATATTGAATTAAGATATATTGATTTTCTTATGCCACGGACCATTTTTTATTGTTTGGACCTAAAGCCCATGTCTCTCATCTGTTCACTCTGTGGGATTCGAGATTTGAGAAGCAGAACACAGAGTAATAGTGACTTTTCTGTCTGGGATTTCTAGATATTTTCTGCCATCTTTATAAGTTTTACCCAGTATAGTGGTCAGAGTTAGGCTAATATTATTTTCCGTAGTATAAAATATAGGCACAGACATATTTTAAAAATACTGTTTTTTGAGCTTTGGAATGAATCCAATATGGTAAAGACTCAGCGATTTTCTATGTTGTTGCTGATTTTGGATAAAGGAAGAGGCAGCAAATTTGTTCATATGGCCAGTTGAGAAAGTAGTGGCATAATTTCTCCATTACTAAAAATGGCATGTAGATAGGGTGATTTCTGTTATGTGTTCAGCACTTCCTTTTCCCTTAAATAGTTTTAATAAACATTTACTTATGGGTAGTTCCACCCTCACTCTTAAAAACAGTCTAGGGAGAATCAGCTTAAGTGGTCACAGAAGGATGACTATAGATTTAATACACTGAGATGAGTTCAAAGAAGGAGCAGAGTGTAGTCCTTGTCAGAATCATCTCCTAAGTCATTTTATCCTCTTTCCAGTTCTACAAAGAAGATGGCACTACAGTCCCCATTTTATTGATGAGAAATCTGAGGCAGATGTAAACAAGTGACTCACTTGTGTAGTTAGGTACCAACAGTGTTGGTAGCAGCAAGAGTATTTGCAATATTTGTTGGGCTATAAGCTTACATCATTTGGGGGCTTCTTTTTTCTTTTTAAAGAATATATATTATAAATATATACTATATTCACAAAGTTGTTAAATCCCATGCAAAGCTTTCAAAGAGAATATGCATATGAAGGACTCTCCACCTTAAACTTGATAAGCTTCTTGGAAATTCTCTTCCTGAGTAAGCAGAGAGGAAATCTGACTCCAGGGTCTGTGAATCCAACAAGTGAAACGATGGATATAGATGGAAGGCAAAAAGCATCTGCTGTCAAGAATCATACAATACATTAAAAAAGAGAGCTGACTGCACTTGTGTGCCTTTCTTCAGGTGGCTGGTGGAATCTGCTCGGTGGCTGATTATCACCAATAAACCAGATGAGGGCTTAAAGGAACTTCAGAAAGTTGCACACAGAAATGGAATGAAGAATGCTGAAGCAACCCTGAACATGGAGGTGAGAAGGGAAGGGAAGGTGGTTAAGGGTTGTAGAGAAGAAATAAACTGACACCTGCCTTCTCCTTCTTGAGAAAGACAAGCTGATTTTCTAACAGGGCAGTTAGTTGAGAAGTCAAGCTCAGTTCTCTCATATTTCATGTCTATTTCAGAGAAAAGAAGCTTTGCTTGCTGTGCAACTACTTTAGCTCATTTCCTGAATTGAATCTATAGGCACTGTACTCCTTTGGATACCATGATCTCATTTTCAAAGTTTTGTTGTTGCCATTTAATTTCCTGGAGTTTCCCTTAACTCCTTACATACTCCTTCATATCACATTCACACTTGTGGTTTCATGTATAATATGTCACACTAGAAATAAGGAGGGGCTTTCCGGGTGATGCTAGTGGTAAAGAACCTGCCTGCCAATGGAGGTAGACATAAGAGATGTGGATTTGATCCCGGGGTTGGGAAGATCCCCTGGAGAAGGGCATGGAAACCCACTCCAGTATTTTTGTCTGGAGAATCCCATGAACAGAGGAGCCTGGTGGGGAATTGTCCATAGGGTCGCAAAGAATTGGACACAACTGAAGTGGCTTAGCACACACACACAGAAAGAAAGGGAATACATCATTTCTGTCCTTTTGGGATCCAATGCTAACCACTATACCTCGAACTATGTTGGAAAATGATATGTGTTTGTTGTTGTTGAAGGGTTTGAGAGTGACAATGCAGGAGGAGCTGAAGACAGCACAGATGAAAACTACTGTGTTTGACTTGTTCCGCACACCCAACCTGCGAAAAAGAATCTGTCTTCTGTTCTTTGTGAGGTGGGCTTGCTCACAGTGCATGGCAACATGCAAAGAGTTGGGGCATAAAACTATTTATTTCAAAGGTTACAAAAGTGTTGTGAGAGGGAGATGGTGATTTGAAAATAAAAGATGAGGGAAACACCAACTAAGACTCACAAGAAAGTGATTGTATGATGAAGAGTTAGTTAGATTTTATCACTCTATCTGTCTCTTCACTGGAGACTGATGTTGAGAACTTCCATTAAGAACAGATCTTAGCACTTATTTTTCTATATTTATCTTTAAATTTAATTGAAGCAAATTTTTAAAACAGAAACATGAAGAGATCAAGAATATATATGAATCAATGAATATGTCAATAGGTAAAAATGTAACCAACCTCCAGGTCAAGACGGAAAATTTTAATCTGCTAATAGAAAACTAATGAATAATTTTTAGTATATTTGTACAAAGTAATTTGTACAAATTTGTACATTTGTACAGTGTAATATCTTACAGCTGTTTCGAACTAGGGCCAACTGCACTAACATAGATGCAGCTGTAAAAACAATGAAAAAGAAAAATTCAGAATGATTGTGATTTATCAGCATGATTCCAATTATTTTACATTGAAAAAAGGTAAAACAATCTTATATACAATACTATACCAGTATGCATAGGATATACACATGTGTAACAAGAGTAGAAGAGCAAGCATGTCAATGGTAAGTGTCAGCCCCTTTGGGAAGATTGAAGGAGAAGAGATCAAGAAGGAACATACAGGGAGCTTTCAGTTGTATCTATAAAACTTTAATGCTATTAAGTGAGTAAATAAGTAAAGCAATTAGACAACGTACTGAAATGGTGGATACATATTATTCTCTTTATTTTTCCTGTGTGCAAGAAATACTTTTATAATAAAATATTTTAATTAAAAAATGAAACATAAACCTGAAGAGATTAAGAATATATACAAATCAATGAATATGTCAATATGTAAAAATGTAACCAACCTCCAGATCAAAACAGAAAATTAAAATTCTCCAGGAGTTCCTGTGAACTATCCAGTTGCACAACCACCACCAGCACCATTTCCTGACTCTATTCTCTCCTCATTACCCTCTCCTGTGAAAAATAAAAGTTAGCAACTGTTCTCATCTTTTTCACTACAGATTAGTGTTGCCTGATTCTTTTACATAATGTAAATGACAGATGGGTTCAGAGACAGCCCCCTTTCTTTATGTTCATTTACAAAGATTCATCCATTCTGTTGCGTATAACAGTAGGCTGTTCTCCTCCCTAGGGCTTTAGTTTCCACTAGATGATTAAGCTACTATGTCTACATGTACTTCAGTGTTGGTGAACTGTCACTTGTTTTCAATTTGGATTCAGCTTATTTGAGTGTTGGGGCTTCCCAGGTGACTCGGATGGTAAAGTATCTGTCTGCAGTGCAGGAGACCTGGGTTGGATCCCCGGATCAGGAAGATCTCCTGGAAGAGGGCATGTCAACCCACTCCAGTATTCTTGCTTGGAGAATCCCATGGATAGAGGAGCCTGGTGGGCTATAGTCCATGGGATAGCAATGAGTCGGACATGACTGAGTGATTAACACTTTGAGTGTTAGCACAATGGTTCCTGTGAAAATCTCACTCATTATGTCATGAGAGTATATAAGTACTTGTATTTTGGTAGAGTCAAGAGGAGAAATTTTAAATATAATTCTAAATTTTTGAAGATTAAACAATCAAGAATGAAAAGCATACATGACAATATAGACATTCCCCAAGCTTAAGAAAGTAGATATTGTATTGTACAATTTACATCTTCCTAGGAGAAATGCTGAACTGGAAGAAACACAAGCTGGAATCAAGATTGACGGGAGAAATATCAATCACCTCAGATATGCAGATGGCACCACCCTTGTGGCAGAAAGTGAAGAGGAACTAAAAAGCCTCTTGATGAAAGTGAAAGAGGAGAGTGAAAAAGTTGGCTTAAAGCTCAACATTCAGAAAACGAAGATCATGGCATCCGGTCCCATCACTTCATGGGAAATAGATGGGGAAACGGTACAAACAGTGTCAGACTTTATTTTGGGGGGCTCCAAAATCACTGCAGATGGTGACTGCAGCCATGAAATTAAAAGACGCTTACTCCCTGGAAGAAAAGTTATGACCACCTAGACAGCATATTCAAAAGCAGAGACATTACTTTGCCGACTAAGGTCCGTCTAGTCAAGGCGATGGTTTTTCCAGTAGTCATGTATGGATGTGAGAGTTGGACTGTGAAGAAACCTGAGCACTGAAGAGTTGATGCTTTTGAACTCTGGTGTTGGAGAAGACTCTTGAGAGTCCCTCGGACTGCAACGAGATCCAACCAGTCCATTCTGAAGGAGATCAGCCCTGGGATTTCTTTGGAAGGAATGATGCTGAAGCTGAAACTCCAGTACTTTGGCCACCTCATGTGAAGAGTTGATTCATTGGAAAAGACTGTGATGCTGGGAGGGATTGGGGGCAGGAGGAGAAGGGGACAACAGAGGATGAGATGGCTGGATGGCATCACTGACTCGATGGACGTGAGTCTGAGTGAACTCCGGGAGTTGGTGCTGGACAGGGAAGCCTGGCGTGCTGTGATTCATGGGGTCACAAAGAGTCGGAAACGACTGAGCAACTGAACTGAACTGAACTGAGGAATACCCTAGTAGACCGCTTCTGTATTTAACTGCATTGTGCTTTTTCACCTTTTTCATACCCACTAGGACACAGACTTTTGTTCCTGAATCCTAGACAATCAGAAGGGAAGGAAAAAGCAGAGATAATGGTCAAGAGAGGACTTGCTTGCAATTGCTGTGATCTGTGGTGTTTCTGGTGCAGTCCATGGGGTCGCTAAGAGTCGGACACGACTGAGCGACTTCACTTTCACTTTTCACTTTCATGCACTGGAGAAGGAAATGGCAACCCACTCCAGTGTTCTTGCCTAGAGAATCCCAGGGATGGGGGAGCTTGGTGGGCTGCCGTCTATGGGGTTGCACAGAGTCGGACACGACTGAAGCAACTTAGCAGCAGCAGCTGCAGTGGTGTTTCTTCTGTTGTAATGTCTAAGTGTAGCTCTCTCTGGGTGTAGTAGATCATTAAAGTGGACTCTTTTCCCTTAGATGTTTTCTGGGTAAAAGGTTGATCCCAAGTTGGAATATTTGATTCCATTTCTGATGGTGCGGTAGATATATGTTTGCTCTTCTGAATTCTCACATGTTCTCTTAGTCCTAAGAAATCATATATGAACTTTGAATTCCCCAGAATTGTGTTAAAACCCAGGATATTATACTCCCAGGTCAAGAAGACACACATGGTATCTTCACAGCTTTAATTACTAGTTGAGAAAAGAGAAATGGTTTACAATATTGGGTTTGGGGTAGGAGATGTCAGATTCACATCACACAGACAAACCTCAAAAAGTATTTCTTTTTCTAAATTCCTAGTTTTAGTCTTCTCCATTCAATTTCTATGTAGCATACAATTTGCTGATCAGAGCAGATATGCTTTCCTGTCACTGCCAACTCTATGCTCAGGGACTCAGACAAAAGAAAGACAGGAGTATCATTTTCATATATTTGTTATTCAGTTACTCAGTCGTGCCCTACTCTGAGAACCCATGGACAGCAGCAAGCCAGGTTTCCCTGCCCTTCACCATCTCCCAGAGTTTGCTCAAAGTCATGTCCATTGAGTCGATGATGCCATACATACATCCTCGGTCATTCCCTTATCCTCCTACCTTCAATCTTTCCCAGCACTGGCATCTTTTCCGGTGAATCGGCTCTTCACATCAGGTGGCCAAAGTATTGGAGTTTCAGCTTCATTATCAGTCCTTCCAATGAATATTCAGTGTGATTTCCTTTAGGATTCACTGGTTTGATCTCTTTTTGGTCCAAGTGACTCCATGTAATTATTTATGATAATTTTACCTCTAAAATTGGAGAATTCAGATTGGGACTTTATTCTTTAACCTTGACCATTAGCTGCCTGGGTGAGTATAATCATCAACTGTAGCATCTGGGCTCTAAATCTTATGGTTTCTGTCTTTCCTCTTTTGTTTACTACAGATTTGGAACCACAATACCCTATTATGGCATCTTCATCAATCTACAACACTTTGGGAGCAACATATTCCTGTTCCAGGTCATCTTTGGAGCTCTCACTGGCTTAACCCGATGTCTTATACCTCCAGTATTGAATCACATGGGCCGTCGACCAACCCAGACGCTTTTCATGTTCCTGGTGGGACTTTCCATTTTGGTCAACACGTTTGTGCCCCACGGTGAGAGAAGACTGGGATATGGGGAAATGAAGGGTCTTTTTCTACTCCTTCAGGGACTGCAATTGATCACAGTTGTTGGAAGCCAGGATTAAAGAGAGATCCTAATTAAGGGCTAAGTATTCCCCCCAAACCAATATGATTGTTAATGAGAAACTCTGCTAATAAATTGTTGAGAAATGAGTCACGTGCCGGTGAGGGACAAATCAGGCATATGTTTATATTCACTCCATTATGGAAATGTTGGAAACTATTGCCATTTATTTCAGATACTTTCTCCAGAATAGCAATTGTTCACTTTCTCTTCACCCGTTCACTCTTTTGGGCTTCCCTGGTGGCTCAGTGGCAAAGAATCTGTCTGACAAAGCAGGAGCCACAGGAGATGCAGGTTCAATCCCTGGGCCAGGAAGATCTCCTGGAGGAGGAAATGGCAACCCATTCCAATATTCTTGCCTGGGAAATCCCATGTACAGAGGAGCCTGGCAGTCTACAGATCTATGGGGTCACAAGGAGTTGGACATGACAGAGCACACATACGCTCATTCACTCTTTTAATAACAAACATGAGGGGCAAGGTCTTGCAATTCTATTCCAGGTGAGGACACAATATGGTCACCCCCTCTGGGCTCCTCATTGCCAGCTTTGATGATTGGTCTACTTCCCCATATCTATGTATCCACATGTGACTGTGGGGTTAAGTCACCATAACTACATCTCTTGCTTATGGAAGTCTTCCAGGAAATGAAAAAAAAATTCCTCTTCTTCAAGTAGTGAAAGAGTGTAGAGCAGGAAGAGTTTAAGCATATTAAAACCCTTTTCAATTCCCTGTTAGATTACTTCATATGTTAATAGAATGATGTTATGTAATGACTAGGAGAAACTTAGTGGGCACAATGTTTTGCCGTCTCCCAATGCAGAAATATGTTTTACATCCTCATAGACTGGTGAACTCTGCTCCTCAGAATATCATTGATGATGTAGGCTTACTGCCTTACAGTAAAGTTTGTTTCCAATATTATATAGCTATAATTAGATTTCTTTTTATAATGCTCAGAAAATTGATTCTTTGAACATTTGAACATAGGGAACAAGTGTTTCCCTAATTTTGAATTGGGACTTCTCTGATGGCTCAGTGGTAAAGAACCTGCTTACCAATGCAGAAGATGTGGGTTCTATCCGTGGGTCAGGAACATCCCCTGGAGAAGCAGATGGCAACCCACTCCAGTATTCTTGCCTGGAAAATTCCATGGATGGAGGAGCCTGGAGGGGCTATAGCCCTCGGTGTTACAAAAGAGTCTGATATGACTTTGCAACTAAACAACAACAGCAACAAATTTTGACTTCTTTTTTTTTTTTCCTAGTAGGTTTCCATTCTTCTATTTTTTCCTAGTAGGTGTCCTAATAAAATAAAATTAAAAAAAAAAGAAAAAAAAACTAAAATTGATCTAGATCTAGATCTTCTGCCTGTCCTTTCAGAGATTAATCCTGTCCTTCTAGTACTCTCTGGTGTCATGCTTACCCCCGTGGCGATGTTGTATCTGCTCTAGGTTGACTGACTCATTTGGGTTTACCTGGGACTTTTCTGATTTTATCAATGAAAGTCTCACCTTATTAAAATCTGCTAATTCCCAGGTACACCAGGATGACTGATAACTTTAAATTCTGCACTTTAATCATAAAGTCCTCAAGGTTAGAGATGAGACTTAGATTCAGGAATTGACTGTATGATGGTTCTACCTTCTACCATTAGGATATAACAAGTACTGGAACTGAATAAGTAAAAATGAATTTTTGCCAGATTCATTTTTTCTTCTGCTTCTCCAGTAAATCTCACCTATGTGAAGAGATTTGCTGCAATTAATCCAGATACCTTTATGTACTTTTTACCACCTATATTTATAATTTTACATTTTTCATTTGTTCAGCCACCCCATGATCACTGCCACTGTACAATTTTCTACAATATATTTCAAACATACAGGTAAAGCAGTAGGGTTTTTTTCCCCCTGACTAAATTTGGTGGATGCTGATTCCTTCTACTTAGTTATTTTAATCTCTCTGATCTTCTTGTCTCCAGAAATGCAGACCGTGCGTGTGACTTTGGCAAGTGTGGGAATGGGCTGTGTTGCTGTCTCTAACACCAGTATTTCTGTCCACTTTGTTGAACTCCTCCCCACTCTTGTCAGGTATATGAGTTTATGAATGTTCTGCCGCCACCCAAAAAAAAAAAAAAAACTTTCCCAGCTAACTGATGGTTGTTGTGGGAATAAGCATAACAGGAAATGTTAACTATAAAGCAATTGTTTTTAACTGTACCAGTGATATGCTAACAGCAATTATAGCCACAGTTTATTGAAAAAGCTGATTTGGGGCGATGCACTGTCCCAAGCAATACTTCAGTGCTTCATTTCATTAACTTTTTGGGCCATTTGTTAGAATATGTCTAGTGTGTAATGTTCTGTTTAGTTATGACAATGGGTCTTTCACACTTTGACCCTGACAAAGACAGCTGGAAAATCACAGAGCAAATTGCAAAAATAAGTTTGTCATCAAACCCAAGTATTTAATAATTGTTTTTTAATTATCTTCCATAATAATAGATCATAAATTACAAGTGCAGATTTTTACTGAATTATTACAAAAATTATTACTTATCATTATTTAGAGCAAAAGCTGCAGGCATAGATATGATGGCTAGTAGGTGTGGGGCAGCACTGGCTCCCCTGCTGATGACCCTAGTGGTGTATCTACCCACTCTGCCCTGGATCATCTATGGAGTGTGTCCCATCCTTGCTAGTCTTCTCGTCCTTCTCCAACCTGAAACCAGACATCTGCCTCTGCCTGACACCATCCAGGATGTGGAAAATAAGTGAGTAACCTGCTACCAACCCTGGAAGGGACTGTGTGCTTTGAATCTGTAGGTGAGAAAGGCAACACACAGCATGGGCCTTCAGATCACTGAGCCTTGCCAGGGATAATTCTGTGTCGGGTCATTGCCTTCATGAGAGGCAGCATCATTTCTACCCACTGTGTGTTCAAGTCTAGACTGCAGAGATTCCCTATTCCCTGTTCTTATTGGTAGTTTTAGTGCTGAAGTGATGGTAATTATCTCTGTTGTGAGGGCACATCCTACCTGCCCTCATGAGAGACACACATTCCTGATGGTGTTTCATGGTCCCCAGATCCAAAAAAGTCTGGTATATGAAAGGGAAACAAACATGAAGGAATAATGTTAGGAAGATCACATAGAGTTAATGATTCTCTTTGAAAAGATAATTAATATTATGTATGTGCCCATAAGAGTCGGACAATTTGCTGCCGCAAGTAATGGAAAGATTGGTACAGGGAAAATAGAAACTGACAAAATATATTTTAAAATAAGAAAAATGGTATATTAGTGACCTGGCGCCCATAATCATGGTTCACAAAGTCAGTGACTTAACAGAAATGATTGCTTCATAGTTATCTAGCTTTTAAGTCTGAACTCAAGTTGTTGGCAGGTTCATGCCCCATCTGTAGACTCTAGGGAAGGGTCTGTTCCAGGTCTCTCCTGGTTTCTGGTAGCTCCTTTGCTTGTGGCAGCATAACTCCATTCATAACACCTCCCTGGCACACTTCTATGCCCAAATGTTCCCTTTGAATAAAGATACTAATCATATTGGATTAGGGGCCCATTCTAGTCCAATATAACCTCATCTTAATTAATTTTATATGCAACATTCTTGTTTCCAAATATGGCAACCTCAAATTCTGAGATACTGAGAGTTATGACCTCAGTGTATGAATTTTGGGAAAGACATAATTCAACCCACAACAGATGGGGAGTGGCCTTAGATTTTCAGTTCACCTCCTGGCTTTCCAAAGGTGTTGTTGATCAGAGGTCTAAAGAGACCCAAGTGAGAGAAGCAATTTTCAAACTACTTTCTTGGGTCTTCACAGTCTGCAGAGCCTTTTCCAGCATGACTGTCAACCCTATGGATTTTATTGGATTACAAGAAGTTGATGGTTAGAAGTTCAGTTTGTACTTGTGCAGGGAGGGCATCTGAACTTATTTTCATGTTTTTCTCTTTTTTAATGTTTATTTTTATTTGCTAATTGGCTGGTTGATTTGTTGTTTCTATTTTGTTTCTCCAGGAGACAATTCTCAAGAAAAGTAAATGAGGAAGATTTATGCATAAAAGTGACAAAATTTTAAAGCGATTTTACGACCGACCAGGGAGGAAAGGAAAAATATGAAGAACAAAACTTGGAGTTTTCCTTTATGTCTACAAAGTAGCAAGTAAATATACTGGAAAATTAAATCTAATTTATAATTATTGCCTTAGTATTCACTTAAACATATAATTTCTTGTTACATGTTCCATGAGCAGTTCAATATTTAAGGAAAGTAGTTGAAAAAATTTAAGATCTATCAATAAATTATTCATAGACAAGATAATTCAGAAACAGAGGAATGTCATGGAATTAGTATGTGACTGCTTGATGTTTGGGACAGCATATGGTGAACTGTCCATAAATGTACAGGACAATATAAGATATGAAACCAAACATCAAAAGAAATCCAGAAACAGATACTAATATATATGTGTATGTATATAAATAAATAAATATATGTATACTTAAGACATGATACATTTGACATCATAAATCTCTCCAAATAGAAGGATTATGTGATATGTGGAAATACATT
>SJYQ01004608.1:346047-406866 GCA_006410935.1 Redunca redunca
TAAAACACTGATGAAAGAAATCAAATATGACACAAATAGATGGAGAAATATACCATGTCCATGGATCAGAAGAATCAATATAGTGAAAATGTGTATACTGCCCAAAGCAATCAACAAATTCAATGCAATCCCTGTCAAGCTACCAACTGTATTTTTCAGAGAACTAGGAGAAATAATTTCACAATTTGTATTGTGAAATACAAAAAATCTTGAATAGACAAAGCAATCTTGAGAATGAAGAATGGAACTGGAGGAATCAACCTCCCTGACTTCAGACTATACTACAAAGCCACAGTCATCAAGACAGTATGGTACTGGCACAAAGACAGAAATATAGATCAATGGAACAAAATAGAAAGCCCAGAGATAAACCCATGCACCTATGGACACCTTATCTTTGACAAAGGAGGCAAGAATATACAATGGAGTAAAGACAATCTCTTTAACAAGTGGTGCTGGGAAAACTGGTCAACCACTTGTAAAAGAATGAAACTAGAACACTTTCTAACACAATACACAAAAATAAACTCAAAATGGCTTAAAGATCTAAATGTAAGACCAGAAACTATAAAACTCCTGGAGGAAAACATAGGCAAAACACTCTCTGACATAAATCACAGCAGGATCCTCTATGACTCACCTCCCAGCATATTGGAAATAAAAGCAAAAATAAACAAATGGGACCTAATTAAATTTAAAAGCTTTTGCACAATGAAGGAAACTATAAGCAAGGTGAAAAGACAGCCTTCAGAATGGAAGAAAATAATAGCAAACGAAGCAAGTGGGACAGAATTAATCTCAAAAATATACAAGCAGCTCCTGCAGCTCAATTCCAGAAAAACAGACGACCGAATCAAAAAATGGGCCAAAGAACTAAACAGACATTTCCCCAAAAGAAGACATACAACTGAATAACAAACACATGAAAGGATGCTCAACATCACTCATTATCAGAGAAATGCAAATCAAAACCACAATGAGGTACCATCTCACACTGGTGAGAATGGCTGCTATCAAAAAGTCTATAAACAATAAATGCTGGGGAGGGTGTGGAGAAAAGGGAACCCTCTTACACTGTTGGTGGGAATACAAACTAGTACAGCCACTATGGAGAACAGTGTGGAGATTTCTTAAAAAACTGGAAATAGAACTGCTATACGACCAAGCAATCCTACTGCTGGGCATAAACAGAGGAAACTAGAATTGAAAGAGACACGTGTACCCCAATGTTCATCGAAGCACTATTTACAATAGCTAGGATATGGAAGCAACCTAGATGTCCATCAGCAGATGAATGGATAAGAAAGCTGTGGTACATACACACAATGGAATATGAAACAGCTATTAAAAAGAATGCATTTGAATCAGTTCTAATGAAGTGGATGAAACTGGAGCCTATTATACAGAGTGAAGTAAGTCAGAAAGAAAAACACCAATGCAGTATATTAATGCATATATATGGAATTTAGAAAGATGGTAACAATGACCTTATATGCGAGACAGCAAAAGAGACACAGGTGCAAAGAATAGACTTTTGGACTCTGTGGGAGAAGGTGAGGGTAGGATGATTTGAGAGAATAGCATTGAAATATGTATATTACCATATGTGAAATAGGTTGCCAGTCCAGGTTCAATGCATGAGACAGGACGCTCATGGTCAGTGCACTGGGATAACCCTGAGGGATGGGATGGGGAGGGAGGTGGAAGGGGGTGTTCAGGATGGGGGACACATGTACACCCATGGCTGATTCTTGTCAATGTATGGCAAAAACCACTACAGTATTGTAATTAGCCTCCAATGAAAATAAATGAATTAATTTTTAAATAAAGAGTTTTATTCAATTGTTGGTTCTGAAAATACTTGTTGGTCACATATAACTTACAAAGGACTTGACTATTACCATGGACAGAGATTTAATGAGAAACAAGTATGAAATCAGATAAAACAGATAGTCCACAAATGCAGTTTCATGGTCACGTTGTGATTCTCTACTGGTCCATTTGATTTTTACCTTGGAGGCACAAGTCTCTGTCACTTGGCAGGATTCCAGAATTATTCTGGGTCCATGTACCTCAAAATCTCCCCATTTGAGGGCTCAAGATACTAGCATCTTCATACAAAACCAAGATTATGAGTTAGAGATCAAAGAAGGAGTTTTCACTTATCTATTTAAAAGTGATTTCTAGGTCTCCAGCAGTGCACCCTTTTTTAAAAAAAATATAAATTTATTTATTTTAATTGGAGGTTAATTACTTTACAATATTGCTTTGGTTTTGCCATATGTCAACATGAATCTGCCACAGGTATACACGTGTTCCCCATCCTGAACCCCCCTCCCTCCTCCCTCCCCATACTATCCTTCTGGGTCATCCCAGTGCACCAGCCCCGAGCATCCAGTATCATGCATCGAACTTGGACTGGCGATTAGTTTCACACATGATATTATACATGTTTCAATGCCATTCTCCCAAATCATCCCACCCTCTCCCTCTCCCACAGAGTCCAAAAGACTGTTCTATACATCTTTGTCTCTTTTGCTGTCTCACATGCAGGGTTATCGTTACCATCTTTCTAAATTTCATGTATATATGCAGTGCACTCTTTGTCCATGTCCACTTCACATTCTATAATTCCTTGCCTTTTGCAATAGACTTTGTCAAATATATTGACATGAACATACAGTTATTTTCTTGTTTAGTTGCTGTGAGTGGTGAACTACACATTAAATTTTATCTTTAATTGGAATATAATTGCTTTACAGTGTGATTCAGCCGCACGTGTACCCATGTCCCTTCCCTTGTGAACTTCCCTCCTACTCCCTCACCATCCCATCTCTCTGGGTTGTTGCAAAGCACCGGATTGAGCACCTTGTGTTATACCACAACTCCCCATTAGCTATCTATTTTATACGGTCATGTATATGCTTCAGTGCTACTCTCAATTCGCCCCACCCTCTCCTTTGCCTGCTGTGTCCACAAGTCTGTTCTCTATGTCTGTGTCTCTCTTTCTGCCTTGCAAATATGTTCATCAGTACCATTTTCCCTAGATTCCATATATGTCATTAATATGTAATATTTGTTTTTCTCTTTTTGACTTACTTCACTCTGTATGGGACTCCCTGGTGGCTCAGACAGTAAAGTGTCTGCTCACAGTGCAGGAGACCCAGGTTTGATCCCTGGGTTGGGAAGATCCCCTGGAGAAGGGAACCTGGTGGGCTATAGTCCATGGAGTTGCAAAAGAGTCAGACACGACTGAGCGACTTCACTTCTCTCTTTCACTCTGTATAACAAGCTCTAGGTTCATCCACCTGGTGAGAACCGACTCAAATCCATCCTTTTTATGACTAAGTAATATTCCATTGCATATAAATACCACAGCTTCTTTATCCATTCATCTGCCACTTCCATATCCTGGATGTTGTAAATCATGCTGCAGTGAACATTGGGGTACATGTGTCTTTTTCAATTACGTTTTTCTCAAGGTATATCTCCAATAGTGGGAATGATGGGTCACTTCAGGCGAGAAATTAAAGGACATTTGCTCCTTGGAAGAAAAGTTATGACCAACCTAGACAGCATATTAAGAAGCAAAGACATTACTTTGCCAACAAAAGTCCGCATAGCCAAAGCTATGGTTTTTCCAGTAGTCATGTATGGATGTGAGAACTGGACCATAAAAAAGGCTGAGCACCTACGAATTGATGCTTTTGGACTGTGGTGTTGGAAAAGACTCTTGAGAGTCCCTTGAACTGCTAGGAGATCCAACCAGTCAATCCTAAAGGAAATCAGTCCTGAATATTCATCGGAAGGACTGATGATGAAGCTGAAGCTCTAATACTTTGACCACCTGATGCAAAGAACTGACTCATTGGAAAAGACCTTGATGCAGGGAAAGATTGAAGGCAGGAGGACACGGGGACGACAGAGGGTGAGATGGTTGGATGGCATCACTGACTTGATGGACATGAGTTTGAGCAAGCTCTGGGAGTTGGTGATGGACGGGGAATCCTGGCATGCTGCAGTCCATGGGGTCACAAAGAGTTGGACACGACTGAGAGACTGAACCAACTGATGGCAGTTTTATTTCTGTTTTTTGTTGTTGTTTTTTTTTTTTAAGGAATCTCCATACTCTTCTCCATAGTGGCTATACTGATTTACACTCCCACCAACAGTGCAAGAGGGTTCCCTTTTCTCCACAATAGCCATTCTGACCAGTGTCAAAACAGATATATTTTAAAGTGTTAAACTAACCTTCCACTAGAATAAGCCTGCTTGTTCAGGGTATGATAACCTTTTAAAAACAACATAGTGGGAATTGACATATATATACTTTTGATACTATGTATAAAGTGGAGATTGACACATATACTATTGATACTATGTATAAAGCAGAGAACTGTCGAGAACAGACTGTATAGTTCAGGGAACCCTATCCAGTGCACTGTGGTAACCTGAATGGGAAGAAAATCCAAAAAAGAGGGGATATATGTATATGTAAAGTTGATTCACTTTGCTGTACAGCAGAAACTAACACAACAGTGTGAAACAACTGTACTCAATAAATATTAAAAATAAAGTATTATTTTAATCGATTTTTAAATACTTTAGCAAGAAGTTTTGCATCCATGTTAATGAAAGCTATTGGTCTCTAGATCACTTTTCTTCTACTTTCATCCACTTTTGGTGTCAGAATAATGCTACTCAATATAGAATGTTAGGAAGCCTTCTCTCCTCTTCTATTCCTGAAGAAGTCTGTGTGAAACAGGAATTTGGTCTTTCTCAAATATTTGGTGAAAGTTTCCAGTGGAAGTACCTGCAATTTTCTTCATAGGAAGATGTATAACTGCATGCCCATTTATTTTATGTAATAGGTAAAGGACTATTCAGCTTTCTATTTCTTCATGCAAAGTGAATAACAAACTTTTTAATATAAATTTTAAATTTATAATACATTATTATTGATGATAATCAGAATGTTGTACATTAGATCTCCAGAACTTATTTATCTATAGGTAAAGGCTTGTGCCCTTGAACATCTTTTTCACAAACCTGGTTACAACATGATACTCTCTATTTTTATGGGTTTGGCTCTTTGAATGTTACATACATGTGACATCACATAGTATTTTATTTTTATCTCTGGTGACTTAGCATAATGTCCTCCAGGTCCATTTGTGTTGTCACAGATAGCAGGGTTTTCTTTTTTCTTCGTTGGGTAATAATCCTTTGTACATACAGACCATTTTTTAAATTCATTTATCCATTAACATCCACTTAGTTTGTTTCCATATCTTGGCTATTTTAATAATGCTGCAGTCAAAATGGGAGTGCATTTATCTCCTCAATATACAGTTTTAATTTTCTTCAGATGTATACACAGATGTGGGGTTACTGAATCATATGATATACTTATTTTAAATTTTGTTGAGGAATCTTCACACTGTTTTTCATAGTGGCTGCACCAATTACATTCCCACCACAAATGTAAAGGGTTCCCCTTTTCCACATCCTTAACAATACTTATTGTTTTTTGTCCTCTTGCTGATCATTTTTATAAATGATGTGCGGTGATATCTAATGGTGGTTTTAAAATTTACATTTCCCTGATAGTAATGTTGAGCATCTTTTCATATATCTATTGTCAGTCTTGATGACTTCTTTAAAAACACGTTTTGCTCCTCTGCCATTTTTTTAGCTGGGTTTTTTGTTTGTTTGTTTTGTTACAGAGTTGTATGAGCTTTTGTATATATTTTTTAATAAATTTATTTATTTTAATTGGAGGTTAATTACTTACAATATTGTATTGGTTTTGCCATACATCAACATGTATCTGCCACAGGTATACACAGGTTCCCTAGTCTGGTGTATGGTGTACAAATATTTTCTCCCATTTTTTAAATTTTACTTTACAATATTGTATTGGTTTTGCCACACATCAACATGAATCCACCATGGGTGTACACGTGTTCCCAATCCTGAACCCCGCTCCCACCTCCCCATACCATCTCTCTGGGTCATCCCAGTGCACCAGCGCCAAGCATCCTGTATCCTGCATCAAACCTGGACTGGCGATTCGTTTCTGATATGATATTATACATATTTCAATGCCATTCTCCCAAATCATCCAGTCTCCCATTTAATTTTGCTGCCTTTTCATTTTGTTGATTGTTTCAGATAAATTTCATTTGGGATGTGGATGCAAAAACCCTCAGTAAAATACTAACAAACTATATATGCATGCATGTGTGTGAAATCATTTCATTTGTGTCTCACTCTTTACAACCCTGTGGACGTAGCCCACCAGGCTTCTCTGTCCGTGGGGTTCTCCAGGCAAGAATACTGGAGTGGGTTGCTGTGCCCTCCTCCAGGGGATCTTCTCGATCCAGGGATCAAACCTTCATCTCTTGCATCTCCTGCATTGGCAGGCATATTGTTTACCACTAGCATCACCTGGGAAACTCCAACAAACTAAATATACCAACATATAAAATGATTATAATACAACCAAGTATTATTAACCCCATAAATACAGAATCAATTTAATACATATAATTAAATAATAAAATATAGCATATTAAAGATAGAAAGTTAAAAATCACAAAATTATGTCATTAGAGAAAGAGCATTTATCAACAAGTTGAACTCTTTCATAGTAAAAAAGCTTAATAAACACATGATAGAGTGAGACTTCACCCTGATAAAAAGAACATATGTTGTTTCATTTCATTTATTATTTTCTTTGCTATGTAGAAGCTTTTGAGTTTGTTGTAGTCCAACTTTTCTATTCTGATTTTGTTGCCTGTGATTTTGGTCATATCTATGAAATCATTGCCGAGACCAATGTCAAAAGTTTTCTCCTGATTTCTTTGAGGTGTTTTGCGGACCCAATTCTGTGTTCAAATCTCTCTTACAAATGAAATATTATTTGGCCTTAAAATAGAAGCCAATCCTGCCATTTGGGACAACACAGATAAGCATACAGATATTAATATAAGTGAAATAAGACAGTTACAGAAGGACAAATACTGAATGATTATGAGATTTTTAAATTATTCAAACTTATAGAAGCAGAGTAGAATGGCTGGTATTTGTCAGGGGCTGAGGGGTGTGGAGTGGGAACTCTCAGTAGTATGAGGTTTCTAGATACCTCTGTAGAAAATACCATATTGCATATTGCATTTGATGCATATTGCATCAAAAACGTGTCAAAGGAATGGATCTCATGTTAAATGTTGACTTAAAAAAGAACTTACAAAAGAACAAAACAGAAATTTTGGATGTGATCAATATATACCTTAATGTAATGATGATATCATAAATGTACATCTACAAACTCAAAATGTATATACTAAATGTGTGATAGTTATATTTCTATTATACCTCAATTATAATTATCTATTATACCTCAACCTATAAAAGAGCAGATATGAAGAACATACAGAAGTTTCATCCTAAATGATGAAAGGCCAATTTCTTCAAAATGAATTCAGTTACAATATAATGTCAACTATCACCACATATATTCAACAATTTATTGAAAGTTTTAGTGAGAATAATTAGATAAGAAAAAGAAATTATATTGGTTTTGCCATACATCAACAAGAATCTGCCACAGGTATACACGTGTTCCCCATCCTGAACCCCCCTCCCAATTAAAATAAATAAATTTATATAAAAAAATAAAATAAAATTGATAATCACTCTGAAGCGACTTAGCAGCAGCAGCATATCATACACCTGTAATTTATATAATATTGTACCTCAACTATACCTCAATAAAAAATAATATAAATTAAAAAAAGAAAAAGAAATTAAAGACATACATCCATTTTGGAAAAGAAGAAACAAAGCTATTTTTATTTGCAAATGGCATAACTTTATATGTACAAAATACCAAACATCCACTAAATACTTATTAGTAATAAATGACTTTACCAAATTATCATGTTAAAAAATAAATTGCAAAATAAGTTTTATATCTCTGGTGATGATGGTGAGTGCTCAATAGAGTATGACTCTTTGGGATCCCACAGATTGTAGCTCATGAGGCTCCTCTGTCCATGGGATTATCCTGGCAAGAGTACTGCAGTGAGTTGCCATTTCCTGCTCCAGGGAATCCTCCTGACCCAGATATGGAACCCATGTCTCCTGTGTCTCCTGCATTGCAGGCAGATTTTTTTTTTTTTTTAACCACTGGGCCACCTTGGGAGGCCCCCTGTTTCCCTAGACTAATCCCACTCCAGTACTCTTGCCTGGAAAATCCCATGGACGGAAAAGCCTGGTAGGCTACAGTCCATGGGGTCACGAAGAGTCGGACACGACTGAGCGACCTCAATTTCACTTTTCATTTTCATGCATTGGAGAAGGAAATGGCAACCCACTCCAGTGTTCTTGCCTGGAGAATCCCTGGGACGGCGGAGCCTGGTGGGCTGTCGTCTATGGGGTCGCACAGAGTCGGACATGACTGGGGTGACTTAGCAGAAGCAGGAACAATCAGTTCAGTTCAGTTCAGTTCAGAATGGACTGGTTGGATCTCCTCGCAGTCCAAGGGACTCTCAAGAGTCTTCTCCAGCAAAATAATTCAAAAGCATCAATTCTTCAGCGCTCAGCCTTCTTCACAGTCCAACTCTCACATCCATACACGACCACAGGAAAAACCATAGCCTTGACTAGATGGACCTTAGTCGGCAAAGTAATGTCTCTGCTTTTCAATATACTATCTAGGTTGGTCATAACTTTTCTTCCAAGGATTAAGTGTCTTTTAGTTTCATGGCTGCATTCACCATCTGCAGTGATTTTGGAGCCCAGAAAAATAGTCTGACACTGTTTCCACTGTTTCCCCATCTATTTCCCATGAAGTGGATGCCATTATCTTCATTTTCTGAATGTTAAGATTTAAGCCAACTTTTTCACTCTCCACTTTCACTTTCATCAAGAGGCTTTTTAGTTCCTCTTCACTTTCTGCCATAAGGGTGGTGTCATTTGCATATCTGAGGTTATTGATATTTCTCCCAGCACCTTGCCGACTAAGGTCCGTCTAGTCAAGGCTATGGTTTTTCCTGTGGTCATGTATGGATGTGAGAGTTGGACTGTGAAGAAGGCTGAGTGCCGAAGACTTGATGCGTTTGAACTGTGGTGTTGGAGAAGACTCTTGCGAGTCCCCTGGACTGCAAGGAGATCCAACCAGTCCATTCTGAAGGAGATCAATCCTGGGATGGTGTTGGAGAAGACTCTTGCGAGTCCCTTGGACTGCAAGGAGATCCAACCAGTCCATTCTGAAGGAGATCAATCCTGGGATTTCTTTGGAAGGAATGATGCTGAAGCTGAAACTCCAGTACTTTGGCCACCTCGTGCGAAGAGTTGACTCATTAGAAAAGACTCTGATGCTGGGAGGGATTGGGGGCAGGAGGAGAAGGGGATGACCCAGGATGAGATGGCTGGATGGCATCACGGACACGATGGACGTGAATCTGGGAGAACTCCAGGAGATGGTGATGGACAGGGAGGCCTGGCGTGCTGCGATTCATGGGGTCGCAAAGAGTCGGACACGACTGAGCGACTGAACTGAACTGAACTGAATCTTGATTCCAGCTTGTGTTTCTTCCAGTCCAGTGTTTCTCATGATGTACTCTGCATATAAGTTAAATAAGCAGGGTGACAATATACAGCCTTGACATTCTCCTTTTCCTATTTGGAACCAGTCTGTTGTTCCAGGTCCAGTTCTAACTGCTGTTTCCTGACCTGTATACAGATTTCTCAAGAGGCAGATTAGGTGGTCTGGTATTCCCATCTCTTTCAGAATTTTCTGCAGTTTATTGTGATCCACACAGTCAAAGGCTTTGGCATAGTCAATAAAGCAGAAATAGATGTTTTTCTGGAACTCTCTTGCTTTTTCCATGATCCNAGGCTTTCTTATCTCTTCTTGCTATTCTCTGTAACTCTGCATTCAGATGCTTATATCTTTCCTTTTCTCCCTTGTTTTTTGCCTCTCTTCTTTTCACAGCTATTTGTAAGGCCTCCCCAGACAGTCATTTTGCTTTTATGCATTTCTTTTCCATGGGGATGGTCTTGATCCCTGTCTCCTATACAATGTCACAAACCTCATTCCATAGTTCATCAGGCACTCTGTCCATCAGATCTAGGCCCTTAAATCTGACAACACAAAATTAAATCTGTAAAAACCAAATCAATTTACGATAGTATTACAGAGAATAAAATACATACAAAAAATTAATAGAAGGAGTGCAAGATCTGTCCATTGTTAACCACAAAACAGTGTTAGAAAATAAAGTGGATCTTAATACAGGAAAGGAGAAGGCACTGGTGACCCACTCCAGTACTCTTGCCTGGAAAATCCCATGGACAGAGGAACCTGGTAGGCTGCAGTCCATGGGATCGCTGAGTCAGACACGACTGAGCGACCTCACTTTCCCTTTTCACTTTCATGCATTGGAGAAGGAAATGGCAACCCACTCCAGTGTTCTTGCCTGGAGAATCCCAGGGATGGGGGAACCTGGTGGGCTGCTGTCTATGCCGAATCAAAACTGATGCTAATGAACTGGTTTTCAAAACAGAAAGAGATTCACAGACATAGAAAACAAACTTACAGTCATCAGAGGGGAGGGAGGGTGGAGAGAGGTTGGGGCTAACATGTACACACTACTATATATAAAATAGATAACCAACAAGCATAGCACAGGCATAGGAACTATAGTCCATATTCTGTAATAACATATAAGGGTTATTAAATAGTTTTTAGTTCTCTCTGGAGGCTCAGAGGTTAAAGCGTCTGCCTGCAATGCAGGAGACCTGGGTTCGATCCCTGGATTGGGAAGATCCCCTGGAGAAGGAAATGGCAACCCACTCCAGTATTCTTGCCTGTAGAATCCCATGGGGACAGAGGAGCCTGGTGGGCTACAGTCCATGGGGTCGCAAAGAGTTGGACACAACTGAGTGACCTCACTCACTGGTTCTTTGTTACAATGATCTGTGTTTTTTTTTTGATCACTTCAGTTCAGTCACTCAGTCGTGTCCAACTCTTTGCAACCCCATGAATCGCAGCACACCAGGCCTCCCTGTCCATCACCAACTCCTGGAGTTTACCCAAACTCATGTCCATTGAGTTGGTGATGCCATCCAGCCATCTCATCCTCTGTCTTCCCCTTCTCCTCCTGCTCCCAATCCCTCCCAGCATCAGGGTCTTTTCTAATGAGTCAATTTTTCGCATGAAGTGGCCAAAGTATTGGAGTTTCAACTTCAATATCAATCCTTCCAGTGAACACCCAGGACTGATCTCCTTTAGAATGGACTGGCTGGATCTCCTTGCAGTCCAAGGGATTCTCAAGAGTCTTCTCCAACACCACAGTTCAAAAGCATCAATTCTTCGGTGCTCAGCTTTCTTCCCAGTCCAACTCTCACATCCATACATGACCACAGGAAAAACCATAGCCTCGACTAGACGGACCTTAGTCGGCAAAGTAATGTCTCTGCTTTTTAATATGCTGTCTAGGTTGGTCATAACTTTCCTTCCAAGGAGTAAGTGTCTTTTAATTTCTATTGATACTCTTTCTTAATTTCTTTAGCATCTTTATTACTTTCTTTCAGAACTTGGATTATAGTAGACTGGTGAGGTCTATTTTGTTATGCATTCTTTCAGAAGTTTCCTCTGAATTTTTACTTTACTTAACTTTCTCTTTCTCTGAATTGAGGAGAAACAGTTATCTATTGTGCTGTTGAAGGGGTGTTTTAGGTGGGAGCATCCCTGGGAAGACTGTGTGTGTCCAATGTCTTTGGTGCAAGGACAGGTTTATAATGGATGCTAGCCTGTCTTCCCTTAGGATGTTGAATTTGTTTTGGGGTGACCTAAAGCCTGTCCCAAGTGAGTCAGGAATTCCATCTGCTCTATGCTTGTCAACATGCTCTCATGGACAAGTCTGACATGTCCCCAGTTTTTGCAGTAGAAGCCCTGAAAGTCATTTAATCAGGTTCCTTTCCCCATGAGTGCATGCCTGCCCAGAAGGGGAGTACTGAAGCGACAGAGGCCCATGTGCCCACAGAGAAAGCACTGCCTGTGTTGGCATCCACAGCTCTGCTCAGATGCAGCTCAAGGCTGCATCCCTTTCCCTGATGTGTCCATCTCAGAACTTAGTGCAAGGCTGCGGTGTGGAGTGTGCAGGCCGGCGCGTTTGCTAGGCTGGGGCTTGGGGTCATGGCACCGTGGTGGCTGCACTGCTTTCCAGTGTATGGGCTGCCTCCCTGGGTGTTTTCCCCCAAGATCTCTCTGCCCCAGATCCAGAACTAAACCATGCTGTGGAGTAATTGGGTCTGGGGCCTTGGCCCTGCTCAGACTGGGGAGTGTGGTGAGGAGGCAGCTGCCAGGGCAAAGCTCTCTGTCCATCTTCACTGTCGGAGCCAAAATGTGTGCTCCCTTGTGTGTAGCATCGAGACACCTCCAGCCCGTCTGTTTGTCCCAGTTGTTCTCCCAGCAACCAAGGGGTTTGTGCCATCCATGCAGGGCCCCTGGACTGGGATTTCCAGGCTGTGACTCAACCAGCTAGCTCCGCAGAGTGAGGGTCTGCCCCTGAAGAACTCTTATTTTAAGGCTCCTTTCCTGGGCTGAGATCCTGAACCTACGCCTTTCCTCTGTCCTCCTCTATTGTGCGGAAATCGGTCTTGCATCTTCGGTTGTATAGGAGTTCTTCTGACAATTTCTAGTTAATATTTTGTAAGAACTATCCCACATGTTGATGTATTTTTCATGTGTTTATAAGGACAGCTGAGCTCCACATCCTCTTACTATACCACTTTGATCCCTCCCTTCTATATAACAACTTTTATTTATTATAAACTTTTTTTGCATTTGAAAAAATTTTTCAATGATTTCATTTTTTAATATAAATTTATTTATTTTAATTGGAGGTTAATTACTTTACAGTATTGCATTGATTTTGCTATACATCAACATGAATCTGCCACAGGTATACACGTGTTTCCCCATCCTGAACCCCCCTCCCACCTCCCTCCCCGTATCATCCCTCTGGGTCATCTCAGTGCACCAGCCCCAAGCATTCAGTATCATGCATCGAACCTGGCTGGTGATTCGTTTCATATATGATATTATACATGTTTCAATGCCATTCTCCCAAATCATCCCACCCTCTCCCTCTCCCACAGAGTCCAAAAGACTTCTATACATCTGTGTCTCTTTTGCTGCCTCACATACAGGATTTTCGGTAGAAAGAAATATTATGATTGATCCAATAACTTCTCTTTTGATGGACATTTAATCTCATATTTCTGAGTTTTTATTATCATTTTTAAATTTATTTATTTATTTTAAATTTAATTTTATTTTAAAAAATATAAATTTATTTATTTTAATTGGAGGCTAATTGTTTTACAATATTGTATTGGTTTTGCCATACATCAACATGGATTATTTTTAATTGGAGGATAATTGCTTTACAAAATTGTGTTGGTTCCTGCCATACATCAACATGAATCAGCCATAGGCGTACATATGTCCCCTCCCTTTGGAGCCTCTCTCCCATCTTCCACCCCATCCCATCTCACTAGGTTGTCACAGAGCACCAGTTTGAGCTCCCTGCATTATACAGCAAGTCCCACTGGCTATCTATTTTGCATATGGTAATGTATATGTTGCTATTTAGTCACCAAGTTGTGGCTGACTCTTCGTAATCCTGTGGACTGCAGCACACCAAGCCTCCCTGTCCCTCACCATCTCTCAGAGTTTGCCCAAGTTCATGTCCATTGAGTTGGTGATGCCATCCAACTATCTCATCCTCTGTAACCCTCTTCTCCTTTCAAAGTTGTTATATACATTACCATTAGGGGAAAGAAGGAGAGGATGGTAATGTACATGCTGCTGCTGCTGCTGCTAAGTCGCTTCAGTAATGTCTGACCCTGTGATACCCCATAGACGGCAGCCCACCAGGCTCCCCTGTCCCTGGGATTCTCCAGGCAAGAACACTGGAGTGGGTTGCCATTTCCTTCTTCAATGCATGAAAGTGAAAAGTGAAAGTGAAGTTACTCAGTCATGTCCGACTCTTAGCAACCTCATGGACTGCAGCCTACCAGGTTCCTCCATCCATGGGATTTTCCAGGCAAGAGTTACTGGAGTGGGTTGCCATTGCCTTCTCCGGTAATGTACATAACAACTTTTAAATGACAGAGGTAAAATAACAGAAAACAGATTACTAGATGCCAAAGGTAGGAAAGGGAATGACAGGAGCAAGGGGAGGTGGCATATTTCTACAAAATTAAAGATTCCTGCGGAGAGGGAATTCTTTAGTATCTTGACTGTGGTGATGGGCACAGAAAGATACACAGATGATAAAACTATGGTACTAAGTACAAGAACACACAAATACAAGTACAAGAAAAACTGGGGAAACCTGAATAAGATCAGGAGACAGTGTAACTGTCAATATGTTAGCTGTGATTATCATATTATCATTTTATAAATATTACTATTGGGGGAAAGTGAGTGAAGTGCATCTATGTTATATTTTTCTTGCTCCTGCAATGAATCTTCAATAACATCAATAAACATTTCAATTAAAAGTATGAATGGGGAACTTCCCTAGTGGTACAGTGGGTAGGAAGCCACCTGCCAATACAGGGGGCATGGATTCCATCCCTGGTCCAAGAAGATTCCACACACTGTGGAGCGAGCCTAAGCACCACGACGGAACTGCTGTGCTGCCGCTGCTGAAGCCCTGGAGACCGTGCTCCCAGAGACACCACCACGGTGAACAGCCCACACAGCACTCCGAAGAGCAGCAACTGCTCACCACCGCTTAGAGAAAGCCTGAGGGCAGCAATGAAGACCAGCACAGCCAAAAATGAATAAGTGAATAAAAACTTTTCCAAACATAGAGGATTGGAAAGTGGTACTTGTAAACTGTAAGTATAAGAAACTTGGAATTGTTACATTGAAGTGAGTAAATACATACTCATGTAGGTATAGCAGAGCATTACTAGAGATAACAAGGCCAGGCACATTTTGATAAAATGATCAGTTCATCAGGGTTCTGACCGGTAGCACATAAAAGACCCTTAATATATTCTGTAAGTGAAAACCTCAGAAGATAAACCCTTGGGTGATCTTACCACTGTCTTTCTTCAGTATCTTTATTTGAAGGATTTTAAAATCATTGTGTATTCCTAGTGTGATTAAGACTGAAGCACAATAGCAGTTGCTAAAAGGTAGTAATTGTACCACAATTCACTTTGCTTTAATTAGAAACAAAGGATTATATTTTGTTAATTATTATAGCCTAAAGTCAGTATAAATAAGAAAAGCACTTGCTTTTTGTTCTTTCCACAGAAAATTCATAGAGCAGTTCATGTCTGTATCTCTCAAATTCTGTTTTCCAGAAATGACCAAAGACTGTGTAGCAGGTTTATTTTAGATTATTTAAAAACCATGTTCATGTCAAAGTCCAATGATGATTTAACAGAATGACTGAGGATAGGCACATTAAGTGAGTAAACCTTTAAACAGATTTAATGTTCATCAGATAGAGGAGTCTTTGGTAAATAATTTTCTCTATGACTTTACTAAAAAGCCAATACCTCGTGATTCCAGAAGGACTGAGGACACTGCTTCCACTGCTCTCTTACAGCAGCGAAGTGACGAGAACCGTTGATGACAAACTGGTGTGAGGTCACATAGATTCCATGTGAATTAATGAAAGGAAAAATTTCCTTCCCTTTGCCTCTTCACAATGGCTTTTGAGGAGCTCCTTAATGAAGTTGGTGGCCTGGGAAAATTCCAGATCCTTCAGATGGTTTTAGCTCTTCCTCTTGTTGGGATAGCAGCCTGTCATATACTGTTGGAAAACTTCACTGCTGCCATTCCTGGTCATCGCTGCTGGGTCTACATCTTGGATAATGCCACTGGGATCCTCAGCCCTGATGTCCTCCTGAGAATCTCCATCCCACTGGATTCAAACTTAAAGCCAGAGAAGTGTCATCGTTTCCTCCACCCCCAGTGGCAGCTCCTTCACCTGAATAGGACCTTCCCCAACATGACTGCCCTGGACACGGAGCCCTGTGTGGACGGCTGGGTGTATGACGACAGTTTGTTCTCCTCCACCATCGTGACTGACGTAAGGCCCCATTTTTCTCTTCTGAGTACTTGGTGTAGGTGTTTAGAATAACATAAAATAGACACTGTTCAAATCTTCAGTTACTGAGAAGATAATGTAATGAGTTCTCTTTTATTCTTTCAGTGGGTTTTTTTTTTTATTTTTTAATTGATTAATTTATTTATTTTACTTTACAATATTGTATTGGTTTTGCTTATCTTTTTAAATTGCCAAGAACTTACATTATAATCAAGCTTCCTTGTGGCTCAGATGATAAAGAATCTGCCCGTAATGTAGGAGACCTGGGTTTGATCCCTGGGTCAGGAAGGATCCCTGGAGAAGGGAATGGCTACCCACTCCAGTATGCTTGCTGGAAGATTTCACAGAGAGTGGAACCTGGTGCATGAGGTCACAAATAGTCGGACACAACTGAGTGACTAACACTTTCACTTCATTTTTAACTAAAATTGAGAATGAGGAAATCAGAAAACTGGATATGAATTTTACTGTCACCAAACTTAAAATTTAATGAGGAGGTTGATGTTTAGATAAGTACATGTTTGATATAATGTGTAAAAAATTGTTTTTAGTAGCATGTTCTCAGCCTAGTTGTATTTGGAAGTACTTCTATTAACTTAAAAACATTCCATTTCCTGACTAATTGTCAGAGAAACAAATCAGTGTATTTCACTCTAGGTGTGATCCAGATATCAGTGATAAAAAAAAAAATCTCAACTATTTTCAGTGTATGGAAAAGACTGAGAATCACTGAGGTATGCGTGCTAAGTGAATATAAAGATTGGTCCTGATAAAATCTGAAAGATTGAGTTGAGNTTTTCAGTGTATGGAAAAGACTGAGAATCATTGAGGTATGCGTGCTAAGTGAATATAAAGATTGGTCCTGATAAAATCTGAAAGATTGAGTTGAGAATTTCTAGAAAAGCCATGCTTAAACTGGGACTTAAATAGTATAGGCGAGTAAATGTAGGAAAGGAAAGCAGAATGTACTCACTGAGGGCTTTAAAATGGTGTGGCGCTCCTCTGTGCTGGTTTCCTTCTCTTCCAGTGGGACCTCATATGTGATCACCAGTCACAGAAATCAGTGGTTCAGTTTGTATTCATGGCTGGAATGCAGGTGGGAGGCTTCATATACGGCCATCTCTCAGACAGGTGAGTGTCTCCCAATCACCGCTTGCCCTTCCACTGTGTGTTTTCACAGTTTACGATTGTTTCATAGAGGAATCTTTACTGAGTTCCCATACACAATTTACACTGTGGGTTGTCTTGGTTCCCAGGAAGTTATAGATGGAAATGTAGAATTAGACTCATTCTGATGCATGCCATTTTGTTGCCACTGGGCTGTCTGTACTGGACACAGAAATGTCACCTGCATAACATCTGAGGGGAATTTCAGAATAATACTTACAGGTGAACTACCATAAACTTCATTTATAAAGTTGAGAAGGAGTTACCACTGGGAAGAAGAGGAAGGTGCTTCAAGACAGGAGGTTCTTGTTCTGTGAAAAATGCCATTGATAATTTGATAGGGATTGCATTGAATCTGTAGATTGCTTTGAGTAGTTTGAGCAAACTCTAGGAGATAGTGAAAGTGAAAGTGAATTCGCTCAGTTTTGTCCAACTCTTTGCGACCCCGTGCACTGTAGCCCACCAGGCTCCTCTGTCCATGGGATTCTACAGGCAAGAATACTGGAGTGGGTTGCCATTTCCTTCTCCAGGGGATCTTCCCAACCAAGGGATCAAACCCAGGTCTCCCACATTGCAGGCAGGAGATAGTGAAGGGCAAGGCAACCCGGCATGCTGCAGTTCATAGGACTGAGAAGAGCAGACACATCTTAGAGACAGAAAAATAGCAATGCATTAAGGAAAAGAACCTCAGAATATATGAAACAATCACTGACATAACTGAAGGGTAAAGTAGTTCTCTATTCATAGCTGAGAACGTCAGTACTTTAGTTTTAGTAATGGATTAAACATCTAAGCCAAATAATAGTAAGGAAATACAAGACTTGAGCAGCACTGCAAACTGCTAGAGCTAACAGACATGGATAGAACTCCCTTCTTAATGAAAGAATACACATTTGGTTCATGGAGTATTCTCCAGACTTGACCATGTATGAGGCTCAAAGCCAAAAATCAGAAAATTTTGCAAGATTTCTAGGCTTTTTAGATGTCCTGAGATGACAATGTATGATAAAAAGTAGGGCGAGTGAATTAACCAATCTGTAAATAGTTTTGTTCTAATTGATAAAAATAAAAGGCAACATCTTAGACGTGGAATTGTTAAGCCATCTCTGAGAAATGTGAGTCACGACTTATTCATTTGGGTTGGCAGCAGAGGAGCAGAAGCAAATACAGAGGGCTGTGTGTGGATGTGTTCATATTTGTAGTTTGATGATAACCATTGATGTGTGTGCATCTCCTGGCTGTACTACAGGAATGCATTGATAAGTAATTAATTCAATGAAAACACAGCTCCCTGCTAATACTTTAATAGCTGAGTTTGAATAATGAATCCTCTTAGAAGCATTATACTTTGTGTACTCTGTTGCTTTATGTCTCATTTTTAGCTGAACATGAAGTGAATGTAGTATTTCAATCACAGCTCTACCAATATCTTTGTCTAGAGGCCTGTTGCCATTTTTCTCTTCTCTGAAATTTTTGTCACCAAGAAAGGCATAATTACGTTTTTTCCCTTTAAAGATGGAGTGGTGGCTCAGACAGTAAAGAACCCGCCTGCAATGTGGGAGACCTGGGTTTAATCCCTGCGTCGGGAAGATCCCCTGGAGGAGGGCATGGCAATCCACTCCAGTATTCTTGCCTGGAGAATCCCCATGGACAGAGGAGCCTGTTGGGCTACAGTCCATGGGGTTGCAAAGAGTTGGGCATGACTGAACAACTAAGCACAGTGTATTTTTGGTTAATGGCAAATATTCAAGATGTGTGAAATAGCATGATACATAACTGTATGATCTTAATTACATAAAATGGATGCTGAGTTATGAAAATACACAAATGAGACCTAGAAGAACACATCAAATAGTAAACTGCTTGTGAATATGAATGACTTAGTTTTTTCACTTCTTTAGCACATGTTAACTTTTAGGAAACAAATGTTATTTAAAAAACCTTTTAAAAAATATTTTCTGTGATTACAACAGAATGAAATTATAAAACAGAAGCAGAAGGAAAACTAGAATTCTTACAAATACATAAAATTTAGTGTGACTCTTACATAAACCTTAACAACTTTGATGCATTGTTCACTGATCTTTTGCATCAGTTGCATCTTAACCTGTCTGGTTCTAGAGACCAAAGTATACTTTTAGACCTCTTGTGTCCTACACTGCAGGGGTTCACAGTCAGCCGCCTGTTGCTCTGGCTAAGCCATGAGAATATCACCATGGGAAAAGAATAAAAGCAAAATATAGCAATACAGCATAACCCAAATAAAAGTACATCGGGTTGATCAATTGGGGCTGTCATACCCTGCTAAACTAAGGAAAAACACAGTGTGGACCTTGGAACGCCGGGTCAGCGCCAGTTCAGAACACTGCTTGTGCACACACTAAGATGTTTTCCCAAGGCATATGCAGGTCTATGACCTCCAGTTAGGTGGTAGCCCTTGTACAAGAAAATAACAAAGACAGTTTAAAGTAATCAATAAAACAGGAGACGTGACCAGGGACACAGGAAGCTGACTTTATTGTAACACAAAAGATACTTTCTGCTTGCCAAGACGCTAAATAAAAGTGATGTGATCCAAGAAACAGAGCTCTTGATCCAAGAGATCTTGAGTCCCCCAGTCCCATCTTTAAAACTTTAATTCTGTCTCTAGTTTCTTTTTTCCAAACTGTGCGTCGACCGCTTTTGATCCCTACCTGCTGTGCTGGACACAGCATTACACACTATAGAGATTCTCTACTCTGCTAAATACATAAGTTAGTACAATGAGTGCTTGTAGTATATTATAATTTCCAACACTGTAGTTGTTTTTATGGGCTTCCCTGCTGGCTCAGATGATAAAGAATCTACCTGCATTGCAGGATATCTGGGTTTGATCCCTGGATCAGGTCTCCTGGTGACTGGGTAATGAAGTTTTGGTAATGTTTTTTTACAGAAAACATTATAACACTTGTTTAGGTAACATTATACCTACTTGTTTAGGTAATAAGGAGTGTTACCTTGAAGCGATTTCCATTGTTGACCTGGTTCTTGTGTACTCAAGCTTCTGGAAGCTTGAGTACACAAGAACCAGGTCAACATGTACACCTGTGGCGGATTCATGTCAATGTATGGCAAAAGCAATACAGTACTGTAAAGTAAAATAAAGTAAAAATAAAAATTAAAAAAAATAAAAACTTCAAAGTATGTCTTTTTAATTTTTCACCACAGATTATCACTACCCCCATAGTCTAAGCTGACTCTGTTTCTTAGGTTTGGGCGGAAGTTGATTCTCAGGTGCTGTTTGCTCCAGCTTGCCATCTCCGGGACCTGCACAGCCTTTGCTCCCACCTTCCTCATTTACTGCTTGCTACGCTTCTGGTCAGGTTGTTCTGCTGTGGCCATCATAACAAATAACTGGATGCTCAGTAAGTCAACAGTTTTGTTCTTCTTCATTTTCCAAGCCTTGAATTTGATCTTGAAATTTTACCCTTAGATGACATTAATATCCCAATTGGGTTTTCCTTTAGTTGCAGAGTGGACAAGGTCACAGTCTAAAGCCATGGTAATAGTGCTGATAACTTGTGCAGTTAGTATTGGACAGATGATGCTGGGAGGACTGGCTTTTGTCTTTCGAGAGTGGCGCACCCTGCAGCTGGTGGTGTCTATACCTTTCTTTGTCTTCTCTTTCTCCTCAAGGTATGAGCATCTCTCTCACTGTGTTTTAAGGGAACCTGGGATGAAAATGCTTGCTGAATTGGGATATATTGGTTTTCTTATTCCCTGAACCCTTTCTTATTGTTTCTGCCTAAACCAGGGTCTTTCACCTGTTTACTCTATTTAATTTGAGATTTGAGAAGCAGAACACAGAATAACAATGAGCTTTCTGCCTGGGAGTTCCAGGTATTTTCTGCCATTTGGCTTCCTAAGTCTTACCCAGTGTTGTGTCATTGAGTTATCCCATTACTATTTTTCTTAATATAAAATATATACTTAAGTATTTTTGAAAGAAAAAGCTTCAATTTTTTGGCTTTGGAATGAATATGATAAATCAAGTTCTCAATGATTTTCTATGTTGCAGATTAAATTGGATAAAGGAAGAGGCAGAAAATGTATTCATAGAGCAATTTAACAAAATAGCAGCTTAATTTCTCCAGAAGAGAAAATGACATGCAGATTGGATGATTTACATTATGTGTTCATCACTCTGTCTTCCCTTAAGTAATTTTAACGAACATTTATTTATGGATAATCTCATCCCTACACTTAAAACCATTCTAGGGAGAGTCATATTCAGTAGATCCCAGAAAGATTGCTATGGATTTAGTACAGTGACATGAGTACAGAGAAAGAGAAATAAAAAGGATAATCCATATCAGACTCATCTTCTAAGTCATTCTATCCTCTTAACCAGGAAGATGTGTTTATTGTCTCTGTTTATTGATAAGGAAACTGGGACAGATGTAAATAGGTGACCCCCATTTATGTAGCTGTTGTTGTTCACTCAGTGGTGTCCGACTCTTTATGACTCCATGGGCTTCCCTACATTTGCATTCCACTGACATTGCTGGAAATAGCAGGAGTATTGACAATATTTGTTGGCCTAAAAGCATACATGGTTGGATGTCATGACCAACTCAATGGACGTGAGTTTGAGCAGGTTCTGGGAGTTGGTGATGGACAGGGAAACTTAGCATGCTGCAAAGTGGGGTTGCAAAGTGTTGAACTTGACTGAGTGACTGAACTGAAATGCATTCAGGGGTTTCTTTTTTCAAGATAATATATATTATGAATATATGCTATGTGCACAAATGTGCTGGGTCTCATGCTTAGCTTTGGAGGGAATTATGCAAGTAAGGGACTCTCAAACTTAAGCTTCTTAGGCCTCTTGGAAAACCTTCTGCTGAGTAAGCAGAGAGGCAATCTGACTGTAAACTCTAAAATCCTTTGCATGTAGAACATCTTTTAGATGTACTACATAAAGTGGTCATTCTTGCATTTTCCTAGCAGTATGTAACAAAACATGAGCTCCTTTTCCTAACCCAGTACTTGAAGTGGTGAATATTGGATTGAAGGCAAAAAGCATATGCTGTAATTAACCATATGACAAATAAGCAAGAGGGAACTGGCTGCACTTGTGGGCCTTTCTTTCATCAGGTGGCTGGTGGAATCTGCACGGTGGCTGATTATCACCAATAAAACAGATGAAGGATTAAGGGAACTTAAGAAAGTTGCACGCAGAAATGAAATGAAGAATGCCGAGGCAACCCTGAACATGGAGGTGAGCAGAAAGGGAAGGTGGTTATTGCTGAATGGGAGTCATAAACTGATGCCTGCCTTCTCCTAATGAGATAGGCAAGCTGCTTTTCTAACAAGGGCAGCTAGTTGAGAATACAAATTCCCTGGTTCTTTATGGCCTTAAAGGCCATAAAGCTCATACAAAAGAAGCTTTGAGCACTGTACAAAGCTTCTTCCTTTAGCTCACTTCCTGATCTGACTGTATATCCTATGTACTCTCCAGGATGCCCTGACCCCTCTGTGCTCTCATTTTCAACATTTAATGGGTGCCATTTAATTTCCTGGAGTATCCCTTAACTCCTTACCTACTCCATCATATCAACATCACACCTGTGATTGCATGTGTAATATTGTTCAGTTGCTAAGTCATGTCCAACTCTTTGTGGCCCCATGGACTGCACCTCACCAGTCTTCCTTATCCCTCACTATCTCCTGGAGTTTGCTCAAACCCATCTCCATTGAGTGATGCCATCCAATCATCTCATCTTCTATCGCTCCCTTCTCCTCCTGCCCTCAGTCTTTCCCAGCATCAGGGTCTTTTCCAATGAGTCATCTCTTAGCAGCAGGTGGCCAAGTATTGGAGCTTCAGCATCAGTCCTTCCAATGAATATTCAGGGTTGATTTCCTTTAGGACTGACTGGTTTGATCTCCTTGCCGCCCAAAGGGACTCTCAAGAGTCTCTTGCATGCAATTCAAAAACATAAATTTTTCGGTGTTCAGCCTTCTTTATTGTCCAACTTTCACATCTGTACATGACTACAAAAACATAGCTTTGACTATATGGACTTTGTCAGCAAAGTGATATCTCTGCTTTTTAATGGACTGTCGAGGTTTGTCATAGCTTTTCTTTCAAGCAGCAAGTGTCTTTTAATTTCATGGCTGCAGTCACCATCTACAGTGATTTTAGAGCCAAGAAAATAAAAGTTGCCACTGTTTCCACTTTTCCCCAACTATTTGTCATGAAGTGATGGGACTGGATGCCATGATCTTAGTTGTTTTAAGCCAGCTTTTTCACTCTCCTCTTTCACACTTATCAAGAGGCTTTTTTGTTCCTCTTCACTTTCTGCCATTAGAGTGGTATCTTCTGCATATCTGAGGTTGTTGATATTTCTCCTGGCTATCTTGATTCCAGCTTGTGAGTCTTACAGCCTGGTATTTTGCATGATGTACTCTGCATGTAAGTTAAATAAGCAGGGTCACAATGTATAGCCTTGATGTACTCCTTTCCCAGTTTTGAACCAGTTCATTGTTCCATGTCCATTCTGTTGCTTCTTGACCTACCTATAGGTTTCTCAGGAGGCCAGTAAGGTGGTATGGTATACCCATTTCTTGAAGAATTTTCCACAATTTGTTGTGATCCACACAGTCAAAGGTTTTAGCATAGTAAATGAAGTGGAAGTAGGTGTCTTTCTGGAATTTCCTTGCCTTTTCTATGATCCAGCAGATGTTGGCAATTTGATCTCTGGTTCCTCTGCTTTTTCTAAATCCAGTTTGTACATCTGGAAGTTCTCATTTTGTGTACTTTGAAGCCTAGCTTGAGAGATTTTGAGAATCACCTTGTAGCATGTGAAATGAGTATAATTGTGAAGTAGCGTGAACATTTTTGGCATTGCCTTTCTTTGGGATTGGAATGAAAATTGACCTTTTCCAGTCCTGTGATCACTGCTGAGTTTTACAAATTTACTGACATATTGACCGCAGCATTTTAGCAACATCATCTTTTAGGATTTTAAACAGCTCAGTTGGAATTCCATCACCTCCACTAGCTTAGTTTGTAATAATGCTTCCTAAGGTCCACTTGAGTTCACACTTCAGGATGTCACAGTCTAGGTGAGCAAACACACCATCGTGGTTATCTGGGTCCTTCAGACCTTTTTTGTGCAGTTCTTCTGTGTAGTCACGCCACCTCTTCTTAATCTCTTCTGCTTCTGTTAGGTCCTTGCCATTTCTGTCCTTTACCATACCCATCTTTGCAAGAAATGTTCCCTTGGTATCTCCAATTTTCTTGAAGAGATCTCTAGTCTTTCCCATCCTATTTTCCTCTGTTTCTTTGCATTGTTCACTTAAGAAGTCTTCCTTATCACTCAATGCTATTCTCTGGAACTCTGCATTCAGATGGGTATATCTTTCCCTTTCTCCTTTGCCTTTCACTTCTCTTCTTTTCTCAGCTATTTGTGAAGCCTCCTCAGACAATCACTTTGCCTTCTTGCATTTCTTTTTCTTTGGGATGGTTTTGGTCTCTACCTCCTTACAATATTATGAACCTCCATCCATAGTTCTTCAGGCAAGCTGTCTATCAGATCTAATCCCTTGAATCTATCTTTCACCTCCACTGTATAATCGTAAGGGATTTGATTAAGGTCATACCTGAATATATTACACTAGAAAGAAAGGACACACATCTCTCCTATCCTACTGGCACTTATCACAATACCTGGCACTATACTAGCAAATGATACTTGTTTGCTTTTGTTCAAGGGTTTGAGAGTGATGATGCAGGAGGAGCTGGAGGGAGCACAGACCAAAACTACTGTGTTTGATTTTTTCCGCACACCCAACCTGCGTAAAAGGATCTGTCTCCTCCTCTTTGTGAGGTGGGCTACCCACAATGTATGACAACTTGAATGGGAACATGAATCTGTTTATTACAAAAGGTTATGATGGTGTTGTGAGAGGGAGGGCTTATTTGTGGTTAAAAGATGAGGAAGAGAGAACAAGATGGCAAAGGAGTAGGTGGATGTGAAGTACATCTCTCTCCATGGATATATCAGGAATATACCTTCAGACATAGAAATGCATGCAGAATACCAGTTGAGAGCAGACAGAAGTACCTGACCAGTGGAAAAGAATATATAGAATCATGCAAAACTTGGTAGGATGAAGGAACTAGGGGGAAAAATAGGAGTGTTAGTAGGACTGGGCCTGCCCTTGGTGGGAAGGGCAACTGAAGCAGGGGTCCAGTCCCCACAATGGGATAGTTGTCTGAGTCAGAGGAGAAACATTTAAGGCTGAGAGTGAAACAGCTGATCTGTGGCAGCCTAAATGGAATGAGAATCAGACAGTCCTTGCTGCAGCCATACATACCCTGGACAGGGATGTGGGTCCCCTGGAAGGCATAATGGCTGGGACCTGGAGTTTGGGGATTGTGGAGTGATCCCACGGGGAGGGCTGCTGTTGACTGTGGAGAGACAGATTGAGAGGAGGTTAGGCAGGGGGTGGATTGTGGTGGGGAATGCTGGTGGAGGAAAGCCTGGCAGCCATAGGAGCAAGGCGATACTGCTGAGTCACACATAGAGGGTGGAGCCATCACCGTAGCCTCTCTCTCCCCACACACCAGCATCAGTAGCTGAACAATAGAGAGCCTGGCCCATCAAATGCCTGGCACACTGAACTACAGAGCAGGACCCCACCCAGGGTGCTCCTTTCAGTGACTGATATGCCGATCTACAGAGTAGGACTCCAGCCAGGGGGACCCCTCTATGTGCCTGATGCACGGAACAAGAGAGAAGGACCCCAGGCAAGGGAGCCCTCCAAGGGCCTAAACGGGTGGAGCTACGAAGAAAGAATGGCCAAAGAGGCCTTCTGATCACCAGCTACAAGAGGCTTGAAGAAAGACTCTGATAGGGCCATAACTCCTGCAGCAGAGGCAGTCCATGTCCCTGCACACTTGGTGCCGCCAGGGTCCCTGCAAGCCAAGCAGCTGCACCACCTTCATGCTCAACTCTCACTGGGGCAGAGCTTCCACAGGCAAAAAAACTCTTGTGTCTATGCACACAAGGTCACTTCAGTCATGTCCAGCTCTTTATGACCCTGTAGACTGTGGCCTGCCAGGCTTCCCTGTCAGGGAGGGTGGTTCTCCAGGCAAGAATATGAGAGCATATTGGCCAATACTGATTGCCATACCCTTCCAGATCACTATATTTCCTGCTGCTCTAGCTGCCAACTTCCCTGAGTACCTGGTGCTGCCAGAACCCCTGTGATCCAAGCAGCTGCACCACCTCCACACCTGGCCCTTACAGAGGCAAACCCAAAACCTCCAGGGCAACCTCAGAGGCAAACCCAAGTGGATGACCCACATGTAGAGGTGGGAATAAAACCACAGTTGAAACCCAGGGGCAGTGTGGCTAAGGAAAGTGAAAGTGAAGTCACTCAGTCGTGTCTGACTCTTTGCGACCCCATGGACTGTAGCCTACCAGGTTCCTCCATCCACGGGATTTTCCAGGCAAGAATACTGGAGTGGGTTACCATTTCCTTCTCCAGGGAATCTTCCCGACCCAGGGATCAAACCTGGGTCTCTAGCATTGGAGGCAGGTGCTTTAACCTCTAAGCCACCAGGGAAGCCATGTGGCTAAGGAAGAAGACCCAAAACCTTCCCACCAGCTGAACAAACTGCAGATTAAATCCACACGATCAACTAGGTGGACTCTGTGTCTATGGAGTATATAAAATGTTGTTGAGAGCTCTCACAAAAGAAAATGCACTAGTTCTGATAGCTGTGGACCTTGGAAGCAAGAACACATAGGAGTAAGACCAGATTAGAATCTGAGCTGCCCCCACAGCAGGTCCAGAGGTCAGCACAGTGTTGGAGAGCATCCTAGGGAGGTGGACTGTGACTCCCAGCGAGGGAAAGGATTCTGACAGCAGTGACTCAAGAAAAACATTTATTATTCTTACGTTTTGACTTGTTCTGTAGATTCTTTTGGATTTTTTCTTTTTTCATTTTCCCCTTTCCCCTCCTCTGCTGTAGTTGTCGATTTTATTGGCACTATGAAACCTAATAAAGCTTTTGAGCTTTTTTTTTTTCAGTGACATTTTTTTATTGTTGATATAAACCTCTGCCTCTATATTGGGCTTTTGCAGTTCTGTGATGTTTTCCTTTTATTTTCCCCCTTCTTTTTAAAATGTTAATCTTTTAAACCTATAACTATTTTTCTACATTTATTCCTTTGTTTGCTTTTCCTACTGTTCTTTTCCCCTTGCAGTTAATCGTTACTGTATACAAATCTTCTTCATCTACCTCTATTTAACTTTGCATATCTATTCTTTCTTTCCTGTCTCTCTTTCCTTTCCTCTCAACATAATTGTTAGTTNATATCTATTCTTTCTTTCCTGTCTTTCTTTCCTTTCCTCTCAACATAATTGTTAGTTTTGTTTTCATTGCTTTATTCCCCACTTGGCACCTTGCTTTAGTTTTGTTTTCCAGTTTGTCTTTTAGTTAGTTTTGTTCTTAACCGGTAAATATAATTTTTGATTTCTTTGTTTGCCAGGTCAATCTACTGTACTTTATTTTTGTTGGACTGTTTTCACTTTGCTTATGGGTGTATATATATATGTGTGTATATTCCATTATTTTGATTATTATTTGCCTGATTTTCTAACTGCCATTTGTCTGAGGTTCATCTTTGGTTTCTCATTTTTGCATTTTTGTTTTAATCTCACTTAATTCCATAACAAGCCACTTGTGGAATCTTTGTCCCTGGCCAGAGGTCAAGCCCTGAGCCTTTGGAGTGGGAACACCTACTCCAAGACCCTAGACTTGTATCAGAGAACTAAGCCGAGGGAGTATCAAACAGTGAGAACTTACACAAAGGAAACCACTTGAATACAGGACCCCGCATCACGAAACCACCAGTAGCACCTTGTGAGTGCTACAGTGTTTAGATGAGGATGCCTCATCTAAACAACAAACAGAACAACAATAAAAACCCAATCATCAGCAGACAGGATTACCACTTCACTCAGCCTTGCCCATCAGAGGAAAAACAAACAAACAAACAAACAAGCAAACAAAAACTCATCACAAATCTCAACCTATATGAAGCTTACGTANACATAAACCAGTACACCAACCTTAGGAGGGCAGAAACCAAAACGAAGAAAGAATTCAACCTGGAAGTCTGGGAAAAGGAGACCTCAAACACAATAAATTTAAAAGATTAATGAAAAGGCAGAGAAGGAACAAATGAAGGAACAAACTAGAAACACAGATGTCTAAATAAATGAAGAGGAAATAGGCAAACTACCTGAAAAACAATTCAGAATAATGATAGTAAAAATGATCAAAAACCTTGAAAACAAAATGAAGAAAATACAAGAATCAATTAACAAAGACCTAGAAGAACTAAAGAATAAACATACAGAGACAAACAACACAATTACCGAAATTAAAAATACTCTAGAAGGAATCAATAGCAGAATATCCAAAGCAGAAGAATGAATCAGTGAGCTGGAAGATAAAATGATAGAAATAACTTCTGAAGAGCAGAATAAAGTAAAGGAATGAAAAGAATGGAGGAAAGTCTCAGAGACCTCTGGGACAATATAAAATGCACCAGCATTTGAATTATAGGGGTCCCAGAAGAAGAAGAAAAAAACAAAGTTTATGAGAAATTTTTTGAAGAGATTATAGTTGAAAATTTCCCCAACATGGAAAAGGAAATAGTCAATCAAGTCCAAGAGGCACAAAGACTCCCATATAGAATAAACCCAAGGAGAAACACACCAAGACACATACTAAACAAACTAACAAAGACTAAGTACAAAGAAAGAATATTAAAAGCAGCAAGGGAGAAGCAACAAGTAACATACAAGGCAAACCCCATACACCTAACAGCTGATTTTTAGCAGAAACTCTGCAGGCCACAAGGGAATGGAAGGATATATTTATAGTACTGAAAGGGAAAAATCTACAACCAAGATTACAGTACCCAGCAAGGATCTCATTCAAAATTGATGGAGAAATAAACTTTTCAGACAAACAAAAGTTAAGAGAATTCAGTATCACCAAACCAGCTTTACAACAAATGTTAAAGGGACCTATATAGTCAAGAAATACAAGAGAAGAAAAAAGATCTACAAACTCAACCCCAAACAATTAAATAAATGGCAATAGGAACATACACATCAATAGTTACTTTAAATGTAAATGGATTAAATGTCCAACCAAAAGACAGACCAGCTGAATGAATACAAAAACAAGACCCATATATAGGCTGTCTACAAGAAACCCACTTCAGATCTCAAGACACATATAGGCTGAAAGTCAGGGGAAGGAAAAATATATTCCATGCAAATGGGAAGCAAAAGAAAGCTATAGTAGCAATCCTCATATCAGATAAAAACAGACCTTAAAGAATACTACAAGAGATACAGAAGGACACTACATAAAGATCAAGGGATCAATCCAAGAGGAAGACCAACAATTGTAAATATCTATGCACCCAACATAGGAGCACCTCAATACATAAGACAAACACTGCTGCTGCTGCTGCTAAGTTGCTTCAGTTGTGTCCAACTCTGTACGACCCCATAGACAGCAGCCCATCAGGCTCCCCCACCCCTGGGATTCTCCAGGCAAGAACAATGGAATGGTTGCCATTTCCTTCTCCAGTGCTTGAAAGTGAAAAGTGAAAGTGAAGCTGCTCAGTTGTGTTGGACTCTTAGTGACCTCATGGACTGCAACCTACCAGGCTCCTCCGTCCATGGGATTTTCCAGGCAAGAGTACGGGAATGGGGTGCCATTGCCTTCTCTGAAGACAAACACTAACAGACATAAAAGGAGAAACTGACAGTAACACAATAATAGGGGAAGAATTTAACACCCCACTCACACCAATGGACAGATCATCAAAACAGAAAATTAATAAGGAAACGCAAGTCTTAAATGATGCATTAGATGAGATGGATCTCATTTATATTTTCAGGACATTCCATCCAAATGCAGAAGAATAAACTGACAAAGGACTATTTTCCAAAATAAACAAGCAGCTCATACAACTCAATGCCAGAAAAACAAACAACCCAATCAAAAAGTGGGAAAAAGACCTAAACAGACATTTCTCCAAAAACATACAGATGGCTAACAAGCACATGAAAAATCCTCAACATTGCTCATTAGTAGAGAAATGTAACTTAAAACTACAATGAAATATCATATCACCTCACACTGATCAGAATGGCCATCATCAAAAAGTCTACAAACAATAAATGCTGGAGAGGGTATGGAGAAAAGGGAACACTCTTTCACTGTTGGTGGGAATGCAAATTGATACAGCCACTGTGGAAGATGGTATGAATAAAACCTCCATATGACCCAGCAATCCCATTTCTAGGTATATACCCTGAGGAAACCAAAATTGAAAAAAACACATGTATCCCATTGTTCATTGCAGCACTGTTTATAATAGCTAGAACAGGGAAGCAACCTAGATGTCCATCGACAGATGAATGGATAAAGAAGTTGTGGTACATATACACAATTGAATGTTATTCAGCCATAAAATGGAACCCATTTGAGTCAGTTCTGATGAGGTGGATGAACCTAGAACCTACTATACAGAGTGAAGTGAGTCAGAAAGAGAAAGATAAATATCGTATTCTAATGTATATATATGGAATCTAGAAAAATGGTACTGAACAATTTATTTACAGGGCAGCAATGGAGAAACAGACATAGAGAATAGATTTACAGACACGGGGAGAGGGAAGAAGAGTGTGAGATGTATGGAAAGAGTAACATGGAAACTTTCATTACCATATGTAAGATAGCCAACTGGAGTTTGCTGTATGGCTCAGGAGACTCACCAGGGGCTCTTTATCAACCTGGAGGGGTGGGGTGGGGTGGGAAATGGGACAGAGGTTCAAAAGGGAGGGGATATGTATACCTATGTCTGTATCTTATTGAGGTTTGACAGAAAACAACAAAATTCTGTAAAGCAATTATCCTTCAATAAAAAAATTTAAAAAGAAAGATGAAGAAAACATAGCAAATAAGACTCACATGGAGCTGACTATATTATGAACAGTTCATTATGTCATATCACACTATCAGTCTCCTCAATGATGTTGAGAACTTCTATTGCAGTACAGATTTGCATACTTAATTGTCTTTATTTTTTTCTTTCAGTTTTCATTGATGCAAGTGTTGCAAACAGAAACATGAAGAGATCAGGAATATATATGTAAATCAATGAGTATGTCAATATGTAAAAATGTAACCAACATACAGATCAAGATAGAAAATCATAAATCCCATGGAGTCCCCCAGTACCACCACCAGCAGCACTACCCCTATTCTCTCCTCAACCACCCTCTCCTTTGCCAAACAAAATTTAACAGCTGTTCTGCTCTCCCTCACTATAGACGATTGTGCCCTGATTTCAAGCTTCACATAATACAAATTATAAAGGGAACGGCCCCTACGTCTCATGCTCACTCATGTAGATTCACGCATTCAGTTGCATGTAACAGTAGATTATTCTCCTCCCTAGTGTTTTTTTTTCCATTCCATGAATACACTACAATGCTTATATGTACTTCAATATTGATGGACTTTTGTTTACAATCTGGATACATTTTTTGTGTGTGTTAGCACATGGCCTTCTGTGAAAGTCTTGTTTGTTATCTCTTGAGGGAATGCTTTGGTAGAGTCAGGAGGAGAAATTTTAGATTTTGAATTTTGAAGATATATGCACATGGACCAAAAAAGCACACAGGACAGTATATATCACTGCCAAACTTAAGAAAGTGACTATTGAACAGTATATTTTATCTCTTCCCAGACCTATCTCAGTAGACTGCTGATTCACTTAACTACATTGTGCTTTTTTGACCTTTTCATATCCACTAGGACCTGAACTTACATTTCTGAATCATAGATGATCAGAATGGAAGGGAGAAGTACAGATAATGGTCAAGAGAAGCCCTGTTTGCAATTGCTCTAGTGGTTTCTTCTCTTGCAACGTCTCAGTCTAGATCTCTCTGGTGAAGGAGATCCTTAAAGTGGATTCCATTCCCTTAGGTACTCCTTGGTTAAAAGGTAGATCCTCACCGGGGATCTTTGATTCCATATCTGGTGGTACAGTAGGTGCATGTTTGCTTTCCTGCATTCTTGCATCTTCTTTTAGCCCCATGAAATCTGATATGAACTTTAAATTTCCCAGAATTCTGTTTGGACACCAGCATACTATGCTGCCAAGTCAAGGGGACACAGGTAGCTTCCTTGCAGTTTCAGTCACTAGTTGAGAAAAAGGAAGTGCTTTACAGTATTGGCTTTGGGGGAAGAAATGGAGGACTCTCTGTGTACAGACAACCCTCAAAAAGAAGTTATTTCCCTAACTTTTTAGTTTTAATGCTTATGTTTTCAAATTCTCTGTTACATCCAGTTTGGCGATTGAGTCACATTATATTTTTACTGACAACTCTTTGCTTAAAGACTCCAAAAAGGACAAAAGGAATATTGTTTTCATTTATAGCCATGTAATTATTTATGGTAACATTACCATCTAAAATTGAAGAAACTAGGTTGAAACTATTCTTTAGCCGCCTGGGTGGATAAAATCATCAGCTGCAGCACCTGGGCGCTAAGTCTTACGGCTTGCGTCTTTCTTCTTTTGTTCACTGCAGGTTTGCTTTCACAGTACCCCTTTATGGCATCTCCATGAATCTACAGCACTTTGGAAGCAATATATTCCTGTTCCAGGTCATCTTTGGAGCTCTCACCACCTTAGCCCGATGTCTCACACTTGTAGTACTGAATCACAAGGGCCGTCGACCAACGCAGATGTTTTTCTTGTTCCTGGTGGGACTTTCCATTTTGGCCAACACTTTTGTGCCCCAAGGTGAGAGGAGAGTGGACTTTGGGGAAAGGAAGGGTCTTTTCCCCATCCTTCAGGGACTGTAACTGGTCACATTTGTCTGAAATTAGGTTTAAAGAGAGGTTCATGTTTTGAGCTAAGTATTCCCCCAGAACAATCTGATGATTTATGAGATTTTCTGTTAATATTTTTTGGGGAAAAAAATAAAGGTCAGTGAAGGGCAAATAAGGCATATATTCATCTTCATCAGATCATGGAAGTGTCTATAAACTGGTAGCATTTATTCCAGACTATCTCCCTAGGGAGCACTTGTTCTCTTGCCCTTTGTCCATTCACACTTTGAATAACAAGTATGGGGGGAGGGCTGAGGCTTTGCACTTATATCCCAGATGATGATCACTTATATCCCAGTATGATCACCCCTTTTTTTGCATTCTTTGTTAGCACCTTTGATGACTGGTCCACTTTCCCATCTCTAGTATACACATGTGAATGGGCTGTTAAGTCACCATGACTACAGCTTTTGCTTATGGTATTCTCCCAGGAAATGAAAAAAAAAATCTTTTTCCAAGGAATGAAGGAGTAAACAGCAGGAACAGGATTTAAGCAGATTAAAATCTCTGTCCATTCCATGTTAGATTACTTTATAAGTTAATAGAATGAAAATATGTATTGATTAGGAGAACCATAATGAACACAATACTTCACCATCTCCCAGTGCAGGAATGTGCTGCACAGCATTAGAAATGGGTGGGCTCTGCTCCTCAGAATGTCACTAATGACACAAGCTTACTCCCTTACAAGAGTGTTCTTTACAATGTTATAAAGTCATAACTAGATCTCTTTTTATACTGTGCAGAGAACTGTTTCTCCAATTTTTTTCAATGGTCCCATTATCCAAACAGAAGTTTCCTTTCTTGGTTCCTCATGTCTAACATTGATGTAGACCTGGGTTCTCTTTAGCCTTTCCACTAAATGAGCGGTCCTGTCTTCCTATTACTCTCTGGTTCTACACTAGGTCAACTGACTCACTGAGGTTTGCCTAAAGAGTTTCCTGATTTTTTCCACGAAAATCCCACATTGCTAAAACCTCCTAAATCCTGAGGAACCCAGGATAACTGGTCACTTTAAATTCTACACTTTAACTGTGAAGTCCTTAACTTTAGGGCTGTCTTCCACATGACAGTCCTACCTTCTACAATAAAAATTTAACAAGTATGGGACAGAATAAGTAGATGCAAATTTCTGCCAGACTCACCTTTTCTTCCTGTTCTCTGGCAAATCTCAGATATGCAGAGAGATTTACTATAATTAATCCAGATCATTTTACATACATTTTACAACCTATGTTGATAATTTTATATCTCTCAGATTACAAAAGACTCCATGATCTCTGCTATTGTAATATTTTCTACAACCAGCGTTCAAATAGTCTGTAAAGCTGTTGGTGTTGATTAAGCTTGCTGGATGCTGATTGGTTCCACACAGTTGTCTTAACCTCTCTCCAGAAATGCAGGCTCTGCGTGTGGCTTTGGCAAGTGTGGGAATCAGCTGTGTTGCCGCTGCCGTCACCAGTTACTGCGTCCACTGTGATGAGCTCATGCCCACTCTTCTCAGGTATAAGACTTTTTATATCTTGGGAAGCCTGGTTAAAGTTTGATATATAGTGTCCAATAGTTTAATAAAATTTGCGGTTTAGGGAAGGGACCAGGAAAATGTTCTAATTCCATATATAAGAAGGTAGTAGTTTATCATTTGTAAATTCCAGTTATGAGTGTAAAACAGAAATACAAAATACCGAATCAGTCAGTTCTAGTGAGGTGGATGAACCTAAAGCCTGTTATACAGGCTAAGTGAGAAAGAGAAAGACAAATGTCATATACTAAGGCATGTATAGGGCTTCCCTGGTAGCTCAAGGGTCTCTCCAAGGTGGGAGACCCACGTTTGATCCCTGGGTCGGGAAGATCCCCTGGAGAAGGAAATGGCAACCCACTCCAGTACTCTTGCTGGAAAATCCCATGGACTGAGGAGCCTGGTAGGCTATAGTCCATGGGGTCGCAAAGAGTTGGACATGACTGAGCAGCTTCACTTCAAGGCATGTATATGGAATCTAGAAAAATGGTATTGATAAACCTCCTTGCAGGGAAGGAATGGGGATGCAGACATAGAGAACAGACTTGTGGACACAGTGGAGGAGGAGAGAGTGGGACAAATGGAGAGAGTAGCATAAAAATACATACACTACTGTGTGTAAAATAGGTATCTGGTGAGAAGCTTCTATATAACACAGGGATCCCGACCTGGCGTGTGATTATCTAGAGGGGTGGGATGAGGGGAAGGGAAGGAGGCTCAAGAGGGAGAGGATATATGTATAATTATGGCTGATTTGTGTTGTTGTATGACCAAAACCAATACAACATTTTAAAGAAATTTTCCTTCAATTAATGTTGATATATGGCAAAACCAATACAATATTGTAAAGTAAAAATAAATAAATAAATAAATAATAATAATGAATGAAAATAGGTTATAGANAACACATTGCATGGGTCTTTCAGATCACTGGGGGAGATAAGCCTTGCCCGGGATACTTCCATCTTGGGCCATTGCCTTCTTGAGTGGTGAGGTCATGTCTATCCATTACAAGTTCCAGTCTAGACTGCAGAGATCCTCTATACCTTGTTCTCACTGGTAGTTTTAGTCCTAAAGAGATGATAATTAGCTCTATTGTGATGGCATATCCTCCTGCCCTCATGATGGTATTTAATGATACTCAGATCCACAAGAAAGAAAATATTAGTTGCTCAGTTGTATCTGACTCTTTGTGACTCCAAGGACTGTAGCCCTCCAGGCTCCTCTGTGCATGGAATTCTCCAGGCAAGAATACTGGAGAGTATAGCCATTCCCTTCTCTAAGGGATCTTCCCAACTCAGGGATCCACAAGAGCCCGAGATATAAAAAAGGAAATTTTAATCAGGAGGCATGATCACTCATACAGAATGACTGGGAGTGTCATGCTATATCAACAACAACTTGACCAAAATATTTAGCTAGACAAGTCTTATCTCAGTGGAAAAACATGGCCAGAAGTCTGAGAAGATTGAATAAATAATGAGAGATGAGGAAGTGGAAACAATAAGTGTAAACAGCACTTTAGAGAAATCTCACTGTATGCATTTGAGATTAGGAAAACCACCTGAAATGGCTGATAGTTGGAGAGGGACAGAGGACAAAAGCGAGAACTTAAAAAAATAAGAACAAGCAATATTTCACAGAGTTTCACTACTGGTTAGAAGTAATGAACTGAATTCTTTGAGGTTTTGGTCATTTCTTTAGTGTTTCCCATTCTCATTTGAGTACAATGTGTTAGTCATTCTATGCTGTATCATTCAGTGCCCAGAGTCAAATAGATCTGGGATATGAAAATAACTCATATTTAAATGTATGTGTTTCCAACATCATATATTTTATTGTTTGCAATGAATGGATTCTAACCTCATGAAGAAATTTAGATTTTTTGTTTTATAAAACAATTTTCCTAATTTGAATTAAGGAATTTCAACTAACTAGATAAGATCTCTTTCTCTGAGCAAGAGAGATTCAACAACTTTGAGAGAAAAATTAATTATCATTAAAAATGGAACAAGCTGTAGAAATTATGCTATTACAATGATTATTACACTTTTTTTGGTATGAAATTATTGGTATTTATTATAGTTTAAAACAAATAAATCATATTATAGAAAAAAATGAAACAGTAATAAAGAAATTAATCTTGTTTATGAGCCTGTAAGATTTAGGCAAATTTTGTCACTATATTTCAGGGAAAGTATCAAGGATAGGAGGAAAAAGAAACTAGTAGAAGTATTTCAATGTGAGAAATATGGTATCTTTGCAACATTGGGCTTCTATAATCAAGTTCCACAAACTGAGTGAATCACACAACAGAAATGTATTTTCTCACAGTTTGGGAGCTTGGAAGTCCAAGCTCAAGCTGTTGGCAGGGCCATGCCCCCTCTGAAGGCTCTAGGAAAGGGTCTGATTCAGGTCTCTCCTGGCCTCTGGTAGTTCCTTGGCTTGTGGCAGCATAACTCCAATCTTCATATGGCATCTCCCTGGTATGCCTCTATGTCCAAATATCCTCTTTGTATAATGACACCGGTCAAATTGGTTTAGAGACATAACCTACTCCAGGATGACCTCATCTTCATTAATTATAACTGCAAGAACCGTGCTTCCAAATATGATAATGTCACATTCTTAGATACTGAGAGTTAAGATTGGATATATGATTTTTTTTTATTTCCAGCTTTATTGAGGTATAATTGACAAATTAAAATTGTTTATTTAGGATGTACAATGGGATTTTTAAAAGGTGTACAATGTGATGATTCAACATATGCATTGTTTAAGAAACTTTTTCTTTTATTAACACAACTTTTTAAATAACATATGAATTTTTGAAGGGACACATTTCAATGCATAACAAATGGGGTTAACATTTCCCATTTGCCTCTTGACTTTCCAAAGATGTCATTGGCCAGAGATCTAAAGAGACAAGTGAGAGTAGGATCCTTCAGATTTGCTTTCTTGTCAACAGCTTTTGCAGCATCAGTGTCAGTCTCTCATGGATTTTACTGGATTATAAGAAGCTGATGGTTAGAGGATCAGTTTGTACTTGTGCAGGGAGGGCATCCAAACTTATTTTTTTCTGTTTTTTAATGTTTGTTTCTATTTGTTAATTGGTTGGTTGATTTGCTTCTGTTTTGTTTTTCCAGCAAAACATTCTCAAGAGAAGCAAAAGATTTCTACATAAAAGTGACAAAATTTTAAGTGGATTTCATGAGATGACTGGTGAGGAAAATAAAAAAATGAAGAAAAAAATGGGAGTTTACCTTTATCTTTACATACTAACAAGAAAATATACTGTAAAATGAATCCCATTTACAATCATGGCATTAATTTGCAATTAAACAGGAGACATGGGTCCATTCCCTGGGTTGGGAAGATCCCCTGGAGAAAGGAGTGGCTACCTACTCCAGTATTCTTGCCTGAGAAATCCCATGGACAGAGGAACCTGGTGGGCTACCGTCCATGGAGTCACAGAGTCAGACACAACTGAGCAACTAAGCATACACACACACACAAACATAATTTCTTAGAATATAATTCCATGATCAGAACAATGGTGCCCACATAGAATGAATGTTAGAAAACATTTTTTTCTCTTCTATTCCTGAAGGAGTTTGGGTAAAATGAGTTATATGTCTTTCTTAAATAATTGGTAAAATTTCCAGTGAAGATACCTGTAGTTTTCTTTGTGGGAGGATGTTTAACTGTAAGTTTATTTTGTGTAACAGATGTAAGACTATTCGGTTTATCTTTTTTCTTCATTTATAGTTTCTATCATCATAATGTATCCTATTTTCCTATAACTTTACTTACCTGGTAATGGTTAATGGACGCCAAGTATTGTGACTCAACTTCTGGGATGTTAGATAACATTTTTATTCCTAAAAGCACTGAGCTGTTTGGGATATGCCTAAGTTACTTGAAAACATTGATCTTCTTGGGTCTGGGGGAAATCTTGGGCAGTGTGTACTGGGAAGCTGCTTGGATTCATCCATAGGCTATCAATACTGTCAAGGGGCCCAGGAACCATGGACAAAAGGGCTCTCTAGACATATCTCCTGGCTTGCTCGTCAAATTTGTAATCCATCTAGGTTTGCCCACTGCAGAACAAGTCAAACACTGAGTCACTGAAGTTTGCCACAGAGAAAGTGTTATTTGTGAGGTAGCTAAGTGAGGACACAGAGAACAAATCTCAGCTCTGCATCCCCAAAGGCCAAAGATCTGAGATATTTAGGATACAAAGAAGAGGCGTGGTCTCAGGCATTTGGAAAGGTGATTGGAGGCTGGGAAAATGTGAGGTAATTCATTTCTCTGCAGGCCCATGTTTAGGGTCAGTGGGCTCAACTAGTTTTGGGCAGGTGTGCTGGACAGGGCATGCCCAAGTCACTTCAGTCATTTCCAACTCTGTGTGACTCTATGGACTGGAGCCTTCCAGGCTCCTCTATCCATGGGATTCTCCAGGCAAGAATACTGGAGCGGGATGCCATGCCTTCCTCCAGGGGATCTTCCCGACCCAGGGATCGAACCCTCGAGTCTCTTTAGTTTCCTGCATTGGTAGGTGGATTCTTTACTGCTAGTGTCACCTGGGAAGCCAAGTGGGTATTGGATAGGAGCTGACTCCAAATTTTTGGAAAACAACTTAAGCCCCCATTACAATGGTGATTCATACATCAGAAGTATGTGGTTAGAAGTCTGATGATAAATTACATATGGTTCATGAAGCCGGGAGGGTTTGTAGTTAGAGACAAGGGAAAAAAATAANGGAGCCTTCCAGGCTCCTCTATCCATGGGATTCTCCAGGCAAGAATACTGGAGCGGGATGCCATGCCTTCCTCCAGGGGATCTTCCCGACCCAGGGATCGAACCCTCGAGTCTCTTTAGTTTCCTGCATTGGTAGGTGGATTCTTTACTGCTAGTGTCACCTGGGAAGCCAAGTGGGTATTGGATAGGAGCTGACTCCAAATTTTTGGAAAACAACTTAAGCCCCCATTACCATGGTGATTCATACATCAGAAGTATGTGGTTAGAAGTCTGATGATAAATTACATATGGTTCATGAAGCCGGGAGGGTTTGTAGTTAGAGACAAGGGAAAAAAATAACTAAAGCAGGCTTAACTAGTAAAGGCAGGTTACAAGTAGAGGGTTTTCTAAGAAACTATCCCCTTTTCTGCTACTCTGTAAGACATGTTCAATGAGTTCTGTTAAGTGCCAGCTTCCATTAATCCTATGGAGCATGATTTCACAATTTCTCCCTCTTCATTTTCTTTCTCTGTCTTGTTACCAACTGTATGTGTTTCTCTGCTTCCTGGTTACTTCCCTTATCCTATTTTTTATTTTTGCCTTTAAAATTTCTTTTTTTAATAAGGAAAAGTATTTGTTTGTGCCTTGCACAATTTTTGAAAGCCATTATTGCTATTTAATTTTTGTTATTTACTACAATATTGCGTGCAAAGTTAACAAAAGAAACGCTTACTGAATAAATGAATTTCAGGATGAATGAACTGATAGTAATTTCTTGAGAGCTCAAATTTCATTACAGTGACCCTTCTAAGTAGCCCCATAGGGGTTCAGCACAAGTCACAAACATGCTTGATCTGCTGCAAAGTACATTCATTTTTAAGAATGTAATGCTTACATGAGGCAAAACTTGGAGGTCACTACCCAAAAACTAACATATGCCAGCCTGCACTAAGATAAATATCAAAAAATCTAACTGCTCAGTGTTAAATTAACCAAGGGTTCATATAGGTCCCTCAAAAGAAAAAAAAATGTTTGAGGAGTATGTGAAACAATCATTTTTAGAAGAATGAAATGACAGAAATCACAATCAGTACAAACTAATAACTAAACAATAGTGGAATCAGTTCAGTTCAGTCTCTCAGTCATGTCCGACTCTTTGCGACCCCATGGACTGCAGCACACCAGGCGTCCCTGTCCATCACCAACTCCCGGAGTTTACTCAAACTCGTCCATTGAGTTGGTGATGCCATCTAACCATCTCATCCTCTGTCGTCCCCTTCTCCTCCTGCCTTCAATCTTTCCCAGCATCAGGGTCTTTTCCAATGAGTCAGTTCTTTGTATCAGGTGACCAAAGTATTGGAGTTTCAGCTTTAGCATCAGTCCTTCCAATAAATACTCAGGACTGATTGGAAGGAATATTCATCAGAAGGAAGAAAAAGATATCTTTCATGAAATGAACAAATTCCTAGAAAGACAAAATTTACCAAAACTGACATGAAGAAGGAATAGAAAATCTAAATAAGACTATAAAGGTTAAAGATCTTGAGTTAGTAATTTTAAAACTCAAGCTCAAGCCCATTTAGCTTCACTGGTGAACTCTACCAAACATTTCAAAGGAATTAACATGAATCCTTCACAAACTCTTTTAGAAAATAGATGAGAAATGAGCAATAGAAGGAGACTTCACCCTAACAAAGAGCATGTATACCTTTTCATTTTGTTGATTATTTCATTTGCTTTTTAGAAGTTTTCAAGCTTGGTGTAGTCCCACTTTTCTATTTTTGGTCTTGTTGCCTATGATGTTCATGCCAAATCCTAGAAATCATTGCCAACAATAATGCCAAAGAAGGTTTTCCCTATCTTTTTCTTCTGAAGATTTTTAGAGTCCCAAGTCTGTGTTTAAGTCTTGCTTAAGATGCAATATTATTTGTGCATAACAAAGAAGTAAATCCTGCCATTGGGACAACGTGTATAAGCATATAGACATTATGATACCTGAAATAATCTGATTACTGAAGGACAAATACAGCATAATTCCACTTATACAAGGTTTTAAAATAGTCAAATTCATAAAAGAAGAGAGTACAATGAAAGGTAGTTGTCAGGAGCTGAAGGGATAGGACAAGTTGAAAATTATTTTCCAATGAGTATAAAGTTTTTTATTCAAGATGAATAAGGCTATATATAGTTAGTTATTTAGTTAGTTAGCAACACTGTAGTGTGCATTTTATAATATGTTAAAGGGATGGATCTTATGTTGTGTTCATTTAAAAAGATTACAAAAGAACAGAAGGGAATTTCTGGAGTCAGTATGCTAAGTCACTTCAGTCGTGTCTGACTCTGTGCGACCCCATAGATGGCAGCCCACCAGGCTCCCCCATCCCTGGGATTCTCCAGGCAAGAACACTGGAGTGGGTTGCCATTTCCTTCACCAATGCATGAAAGTGAAAAGTGAAGTTGCTCAGTCGTGTCTGACTCTTAGCCACCCCATGGACTGCAGCCTACCAGGCTCCTCTGTCCATGGGATTTTCCAGGCAAGAGTACTGGAGTGGGGTGCCATTGCCTTCTCCGGGAGTCAGTATGGTTAGTTCCTTAGTGTAGTGATGGTATTGTAAGTGTATGCATATGTACAATCTCCACAAGATGTACAATTATGGAGTGTATCAACTATATCCCCTAGTAAAGAGCAAATATAAGGAACCTACAGAAATTCTCATCCTAAATGCTGAAAGACTGATTTCTTCACCATAAATTCAGGAAAAATATAATGATGTCAACTATCACCATGTATATTCAACAAAGTATTCAAAGTTTTAGTGAAGGTAACTAAGAGAAAGAAAATAAATAAAAGATATATATATTGGAAAATAAAAAATACATCTGTCTTTATCTGTAGATGACATAATTTTGTATGTAGAAATTCCCAAGGATCCACTAAATATCCATCAGAAATAACAAATAAGTTTACCAACTTTGCAGAATACTAAATAAATTGTAAAACTCAGTTGTATTTCTCTACACTAGCAATGTGTGTGCTGTGCTTAGTTGCTCAGTCGTGTCCAACTCTTTGTGACTCCATAGACTGTAGCCTGCCAGGCTCCTTTGTCCATGGGGATTCTCCAAGCAAGAATGCTGGAGTGGGTTGCCATGCCCTCTTCCAAGGCACCTTCCCAATCCAGGGATCAAACCCAGGCCTCCCACATTGCAGACAGATTATTTACCATATGAGCCACACTAGCAATAGACAATCCAAAAATAAATCTTATAAAAATCTATTTAAAAGAGGATGGTAATGATAACCCTGTATGCGAGACAGCAAAAGAGACACATGTATAGAACAGTCTTTTGGGCTCTGTGGGAGAGGGAGAGGGTGGGATGATTTGGGAGAATGGCATTGAAACATGTATAATATCATATATGAAACAAATTGCCAGTCTAGGTGTGATGCATGATACTGGATGCTTGGGGCTGGTGCACTGGGACGACCCAGAGGGATGGTACGGGGAGGGAAGAGGGAGGGGGGTTCAGGATGGGGAACACGTGTATACCTGTGGCAGATTCATGTTGATGTATGGCAAAACCAATACAATATTGTAAAGTAATTAACCTCCAATTAAAATAAATAAATTTATATTTTTAAAAAAAGAGTATCACAGAGACTAAAATACACAGAAAAAATTAATAGATGAAGTCTGAAGATGGTACCACAAGGTGAGACTTTGGAGGTAAATGATTGTCCTCCACCCTCCTGGAAATCCTGTCCTTTCTGAATGGATGGTATTATGCTACCTATTTCCTGCTAGAACTCTTTGTATTGCTGTATAAAGACCTCCTGCTCCCATGTCCAACAGCCAATCTAGTACTGGATGTGATGATGCTCTTCCTGTATCTTGGAACTGAAGTAATTTGACTACTTTTTGGTGCAAAGGGAAGTCTCTGCCGATAGAAGATGCCACATGCAATTAATCTTGACCTTCCTGTCCACCATGGTGGCCTCCTATTACCTGCCGCTGCAGACCTCTGTGATCCACTTAGAAGCCATCATGAGTGGCATCTTGCTCTTCTGTAGCTCAGAGCTGCTGCTTGAGGTGCTAACCCTGGCCACTTCCTCCAGTATGGACAGGACATAAAGTACAAAAATTTCAGCCAGTAGCCCTCACAGGCTGAGACCACACATACATCTGGTACCTCAGCCTCACCAGTGAGAAGTGGCAGGCCATGTTGGAAAAAGTTGTAGCTTTTCCTCAGCACAGATACCTGGGGAACAAACCCAGCATAAGGCCACTGGGCACCATCTTCTCAACCAGGACCATCAGCCCGGGAGACTCTTCTATACTCCAGAATAGGGAGGGGCAAGGCTATAGCCTTCCTGGCCCCTCTAGGAACAAATTCCCTTCTGACCTCATGTTTTTCTCTTTGACCATCATGGCCAGAGCATCTTGGGCAGGCCGTGCAGGCTCCCTGGGCTTCCAGCAGGACCTGAGCCGCACGCTCCCCGTGTGTGCTGTGCCCCACATGTCCTGCAGGAGCATAGGGTGCCTCAGGAGGGTGTGCTCCCAGAGTGATGCAAAAGCTGCTCATCCCATTTCTCAGACTGAGCTCCAGAACTTTTTAAGTGACTCACAGTGTTAGTTTTCTACTCTCATCATGAAACAAACATTGTTTTATAATATGTATTTTCTGTTAACAAATAATAGGAGTGGAAGAATTGTCAACTATAAACCAAAAAAAGTGTTCTGAGAAAATAAAGATCTCTAATATATAAATGGAAAGATAGCTCTAGAAGGCTTAGCGTTCCCAATCCTGAATCCCCCTCCCACCTCCCTCCCCATAACACCCGTGGTGGATTCATGTTGATGTATGGCAAAATCAGTACAATATTGTAAAGTAATTAGCCTCCAAGTAAAATAAATAAATTTAAATTAAAAAAATAAAATAAAAAAGAAGGCTTAGTGTTGTCAATAAGGCAATGCTTCTCAAGTTGATCTATAGCTTCAATTTCTATCCAAATCTCAGCTGACTTTTTGGGGCAGAAATTGACTTTAATTGTCAATTCTATCATTAATTGTCAATTTGTAATATCTTTGTTATTAATGTTAATATGGATTCAAAGACACAGATTAGCCAAAACAATATTGGAAAAGAGAAACTTAGAGGACTTTCACTTTTCACTTTCAAAGATTACTGCAAAGCTATAGTACGGTGTGATTCAGGCATTAGAACAGAATTTGACATAAGCGAATAAAATTGAGAGAACAGAAATAAACCCTAAAGCTATGGCCAACTGATTTTTAATGAAGGGGACCAGAAAAATCAGTGGGAGAAAGGCATTCTTCATAGATAATGCTTGGAGAAAAAGATATACATACACTTAAAGTTTTAGGACCTCTACTGTATACCATGGGGCTTTCTGGGTGGCTCAAATGGTAAAGAATCTGCCTGCAGTGCAGGAGACTGGGATTCGATCCCTGGTTCAGGAAGATCTCCTGGAGAAGGGAATGGCTACTCACTCCAGTATTCCTGCCTGGAAAATCCCATGGTCAGAGGAGCTTGGTGGGCTATAGTACATGGAGTCACAAAGAGTCAGACATGGCCATAAACAAACAAGTTTCTAAATGAATCCTGGACTTGAATAAAAGAACTAAAACTGTGAATTTTCAGAAGAAAATATAAGATTACATAGTCAAGGTTTTGGTTAGTGAATGGTTTCTTAAACATGGTATGAAAGTCCAAATGATAAAAGAGATCAGCATCAGAGAGATGGCAGAAGAGGATGTCCCAGCCTTCCTGTTCCATGGAAACACCAATTTAACAACCGCCTGTGGATGAAAGTTCCTTTTTGAGGCACCTGGAATCCAGGTAAGAGGTTTCATCAGCCTGGTGCAGCACAGAAATGAGAAAAGACTCATTTCAAAGGGTAAATAGAAAAGCTTCACTTTCCTCCTGTCATTCTCCTCTCAACAAAACACAAGCAGCGCTGAGAAAAATCCCTTTAGCCTAAAAGTTCTTTCATGGCAGAAAGAAAGGGAAAGCCTGTCTGTGGATTCTGACATCAGGCTCTGCCCGTGGACCTCACCAGGCAGCCCACCCAGGGTCCCCGACAACTGGCCTGTCCAGAGTTTCTTGCCAATGTGACTGGTGTAGAACTTTCCCTGCCAAAGCCAGTCTGTAATGACTGGAAAGGGTGACTGCTTCTTCAAAAATGCAAGGTTACAAGGATCATGAAGACTTGGAGAAATATGATACAACCAAAGAAACAAAATACTGCTCAAGGAACTGACTCTAAAGAAATGGATATCTATGAACTGTCTGACAAAGAATTCAAAATAATCGTTTCAGAGAAGTCCAGGTAGCTCTTTAAGTTGCAAAGAAATAATGCTAAGCAGCAACACAAAAACATAAGAAAGGACAAGTCTCACTGGTAAAGGTAAATGTAAAGACAAATAATAATATAACACTGGGATGGTGGTATGTAAGTTACCTTTTAGCCTCGACATAAAAGTTAAGTACAAAAGCATTAAAAATTCATGACCATAAATATTCTTATAAATATAGAATAAGAAAATGTAAATTCTGACACCAATGTCACATGCCCTGTGTTTTTGTGGCAAGTAAATTCATAGAGCTTTTGTATGCAATTGAAGTTAGTTGTTATCAGGTTGAAATAAACTGTCCAAACTAGAAAATGTTTTATGCAAGAATTACGGTAACAAGAAAGGAAAACCTGACAGTTGATACAAAAAGATAAAGAGGAAAGTATCAAAGTACATACCACACAAGCAAAAAGACCTTTTCATTGACATGCTACAGCTCACTTCATTGATTTGATCTCATTGAAAGCCTTCAACACCATAAAGGGGCAAAACCAGAGTTCATATCCATGTTTGCTTATAAACTTCTGATGAACCCACTTTCTGCTTAGTGGAGACAGACTGCACCTAGACCATGTGAGAAATTTCTACTAGGCAAGACTGTTCTGAAAATTGAGGCCTTCTCAAAAGTTTTCCCGAGAAAGATGCCCCAGAAAGATGCTACCTTCATCCTAAAGACATATTCTACTAAATCAGTGGAATCAGATCTGCCCCAACCTTCAGTGAGACAAGGAAATACAGGACATAGAAGAATTCTGTAGCATGAGATAAGCTTTATCTAAGAATTATCAGGCTCCTGATGTACAAACAAGGAGTGAGTTATTCCAACTTAAACAGAAAACAGAATAAACTTCTGATGAACCCACTTTCTTCTTCAGGTACTGCCTTATTCTCTGATTTCTTTCATAGAAAAAAATTCTTTCTCATTTTCTTTTCATCTATTTATATTTTTAACCATTCCTATAATACATTCAATTATTCAGTTGCAGGAGGACTTCCCTATAGCTCAGATGGAAAGAATCTTCCTGCAATGCAGGAGATCTGGGTTCGATCCCTAGGTCAGGAAGTTCCCCTGGAGAAGGAAATGGCAACCCACTCCAGTATTCTTGCCTGGGAATCCCATGGACAGAAGAGCCTGGTGGGCTACAGTCCATGGGGTACCAAAGAGCTGGACATGACTAAGCAACTAACACACACACAAAACGCATTCCATAGGGCAGTTCTCCTGGGTTCCCTTATCATATCACTCTCCCCCCGGTGGCCCTTCCCAATAAAGCCTTTTGCTTGGTCAGTTTGTGTGTCTCCTTAGTCAATTCATTTCCAAGTGTTAGATAAGAGCCTACTTTCGGGTCCTGGAAAAGGCGTTGCCCTTCCTACAACAAATGGCGACTCAGATGGGGACTCTTCTTTGCTGCAACTGACATCCTAATCACTTGGGATACTCAACAATGGGCTTGCCTACCGATGGACTGGACGCAACTGGGATCCTCTTGTCCTTGGTCTCCTTCTAATGCAGATGACTCCCCAGAGTGCCCCGATTGAATAAGGAACAAGAGGCTTTATTGATCTTTCTCCCCTTCCTTCTCTCTTTCATCTTCTTAATCCTTCCTATCCTTCCATTTTTTTCTAGTGCCCCGGTCCTGGACCCAGGAGTCTGGTCAAAGGGCCTCAGCCTGAGATGAAGGTCAGAGCCTGATCACCTTCAGTTGGCAGAGAACTCAAATTCTGATTGTATTCTGGTCTGGTCTGGTTTCTGGTTGAGCCAAGTTCCAGCCCTCCCTTCCCTGGAAGCCCAGTGTAAAGTCTCATAATGCCTGGGTGTCGGCAGGTGGCAGGAGACGTCTGTAAGGCCACCCCTTTTGACTCTCTCCCATGGAAAATCCCCTGAAGAAGGAAATGGAAACCATTCCAGTATTCTTGCCTGGAGAATTCCATGGACATAGGAGCCTGGCAAGCTACAGTCCATAGGTTTGCAAAGAGTAGGACACGACTGAGCTACTGAGGACACACACATACACATAGTACATTCAGCCCCACCAAATTTCTTAAAGTCCTAATGTTTTCTGTATTTTCACATCCAAATGTTTGTGTGTTTGTTGCTCAGTCATGTCTGATTCTTTTGTGACCCCGTGGACTGTAGCCCACCAAGCTACTTTGTCCATGGGATTCTCCAGGCAAAAAAACTGGAGTGGGTTGCCATTCCCTTCTCCAGGGAATCTTCCCAACCTAGGAATCAAGCCTGGGTCTCCCACCTTCCAGGCAGATTCTTTACTGTCTGAGCCACCTTCTTCAAGTGACATTCAAAATCTGACTGCCCTTAACGACCTGCACTATTACTTACCAAGTCTAATTCACTCTCATTTCTCATCTGGACTATTCTCCCTTCTCCAATTCACACATAATTTTTCAATGAAGTCTTTTAAAATTCTTCATGTGATGCCAGATCTCAGCTCAAATATCTCTTGTGGGTTCCATCTCATGCAGAATGAAATTCAACACTCTTACCTTCAATATTAGATCTAGCCTCCTCTATCTCTTTACCTCTCTAACCTTATCTAACTTTTTATAGCCTTTTTGCAACCCCATGGCCTGCAGCATGTCAGGCTTCCTTGTCCTTCGCTATCTTCAAAGAAAAGTATATAAAACGTGTGTATGTGTATATATATATATGTATATTTAAATTATTATTAAAAAACAGCTATTAACTACTATCAAAATTACAAACTGCAACACACTAGTAACTAAGAAGACACATATTTGTCCCTCCAGAATAATATTTTATTAGAAACCACCCTCTAGATGTTTGTAGTAATTACTTTCATACACATCACTTTGTTATTGTTCACAGTTCCTTCATTAGATAAAATTCACACATGGTCACATGTATGAATTCTAAGTTCAAAATTCAATGCATTTGATGAGATTGGGCACGTTCAGGATTGTATGGAGTAGACAAAAAATTCAGTGTATTTGGATAAATTCATACATCAGTATCAGTCACAATTCTATAAACAGGCAGATTAATTCCATCAGCCTAGAAAGACCTTTTGTGTTCATTCGTTAGTCAGAATTGTCCCCTAGTTCTCATCTCTCCTCTACTATATATTTCAGTAGGTATTACTTTTGCTGACTCTAGAACATCACATAAATATAATTATAGACTAATTTTTTTTTTGCATTTGGCTTTTGCTTTTCTTTGTATCACTACTGTATTCCTGTTTACTGCTAAGTAATGTTACATAGCACAGATGGGAAAATATTTGCAAACCATAGTGCAATGTGCTCTGCATTATACATTAACCAGACCTCCAGAAAAGTGATAAAGCCTGTTTGATCATAAACATCAGTGTTATTTTTTGTTTTTCTTCCAATGTCAGCAACCCTTTAGAAGATTAACTTCTGTTTTCCTAATTCTATAAGGGATCATAGAGACCTGCTGCTCACTTCAAATGTGCAGATCTGAACTAGGTACCTTTTGTGAACTTCATAAAATGTCTGTATTATTTTCATGTATGATCCTTTGTCTCAAAAGTGTATAGGACTGTGCCTTTGACTTCTAACAAGTGAAACACTTCTCAGCTTTCTAAAGACTGTCTCCGAGATTACAATCCTCTATTTGGCTGAAATAAAATTCTTTATTTCTCCTTTGATTTGATGTTTAGTTAATAGCTATCATCAGGAAGACATGAGATAGTAAGTGCTGGTGAGGATGTGGACAAGGGCGAACTTTTGTACACTATCAGTGGCAACGTAAATTAGTACAGTCATGGAAAACAGCAAGGAGTTTCCTCTGAAAACTAAAAATAGAATTGCCATATGATCCAGTAATCTTGCTCTTGGCATATATCCAAAGGAAGTGAAAAGAGGAAATTAAAAAGATAACTGCGCTCCCATGTTTATTGAAGCACTATTTACAGTCTCTAGGATATGGAAACCATCTAAATGTCAATCACTTGGTGATGGATAACCATGTATATATGCACACACACATGTCCACTGCATACATCTAATATATATGATGAAATATTGTTTACCCACAAGGAAAGGGAAGCGTGACAACATGGGTGGACCTTGAAAACACTGTGCTAGCTGAGATGTCAGAGAGACACATTCTGTGTATAACGGATGTCAGATCTAAACCCGTCAAACCCGTGGAAACAGGGTAGAACGGTGGTTACTGGGGCTGGAAGTTGGGGGAATTCGTGAAAATTTTAATGGTATAAACTTGCAACTAGTAGATAAATAAGTTCTGCAGGTGTAAGGCACAGTTAGTGATTTTCATAGTCCACGATTCGTTTCTGCGCTCATACTCAGTGGTGTCCAACTCTGTGACCCCGTGGACTATAGCCTGCCAGGTTCCTCGGTACGTGGGATTTCCCAGGCAAGAGTACTGGAGTGGGTTGCTATTTCCTTCTCCAGGGGATCCTCCTGACCCAGGGATCAAATTGTATCTCTTGGGTCTTCTGCATTGGCAGGTGGGTTCTTTACCACTGAGCCACCAGTCCATAATACTACATTATAAATTTCGAACTTAGTAACAGCCTTCATCTTAATTGTTCTCATCATAGAAAGGAAATGATAATTTTGTGACGTGAATAAAGTGTTAGCTAACACTATGTTGGTGATCATATTGTAATATACAATGTATCAAATTAATACATAGTATATCTTAATCTTATAAATTTTGTCTATTATATCTCAATTGTGAACAAACAAATACAAAACCTGAAAACTATCTAGATGGCTTTCATCAGGTGATGGGTTAAACTAACACTTGTATCTACATTTCATGTATTCAGCAGCAGAAGGAAATAAGCTATTGATAGCAACTTCAATGAATATTTGTATAATTTTGATTGGTATGAAAGCAAACTTCAAAATATTACAATATTATTATTTGGTTAAAATTACAATTTTCAGCTTCATGAGATAATGTAAGAGATATGTCTTACATTAACATTGTGTATGTTTAAGATGTACAGCATAATAATTAAATATATGTATGTATTGTGAAATAATAAAATAACCTTAGTTACCACATACAACACCTCACATAGTTACAATTTTCTGTGATGAGAACTTTATATGTAAAGCACATATTCTTTATCCATCCATTGATAGACTGCTAGGCTGTTTTCATGTCTTGAGTATAGTAAATAGTGCTGTAATGTACATTGGGGATGAGATGCAGATATCTCTTTAAGACAGTGACTTCATTTCTTTTGATTTTGTACCCAGAAGTAGGAATGCTAGATCTTATGATAGTTATATTATTATTATTTAGAGGACTTTCCATATTGTTTTCTATCATGATTGTTCCAACTTACTTTGCCACCAGCAGCCTACATGCCTTTCGTTTCTGTCCTCATGCTTACTGGCACTTGTTACCGCTTATTCTTTAATGATTATATGGTAATTGTTTTAACAGATGTGAGGTAGTATCTCATTGTAGTTTGGTTCACATTTCCCTGTTAATTAGTGATATTGAAATGCTTTCATTTATCTGTTTGCCTTTTGAATATCTCCCTTGGAGAAATGTCTATTCACGTGCTTTGTTTATATTGGTAGGATTTTTTTTTTTTTTTGCTATTAAATTATGTGTGTTTCTTAAGTATTTTGGATGTTAATTTCTTACCAGATGTGCAAATGGAAAGTATTTTCTGTCATACCATAGTTTCTATTTAATTTATGGATCACTTCTTTAATGTGTAGTAGCTTTCTAATTTGATATAGTCCCACTTGTCTAGTTTTGCTTATATAGCTTGTAGTCCAGTATCATCAGTAAACTCATTGCCAAGACCAATGTCAAAATGCTTTCCTCCTATGTCTTCTTCTAGGAGTTATGCATTTTCAGGCTGTATGTTTAAGTTCTTAATCCATTTTGAGTATTATTTTTTTGTAAGCGCTATAACAGAGGGGTCCAGTTTCTTTCATGCATAAATATCTAGTTTTCCAGCACCATTTACTGAAGAGACTATGTTTTCTCCAATAAGTATTCTCGGCTTCTTTGTCAAATATTGCTTGCATGCTAAGTCGTTTCAGTTGTGTCTGACTCTTTGCGACTCTATGGACTGTAGCCCACCAGGTTTCTCTGTCCATTGGATTCCCCAGGCAAGAATAGTGGAATGGGTTGCCATGCCCTCCTCCAAGGGATCTTACTGACCCAGGGATCAAATCCTCATCTCTTACATCTCCTGCTTGCAATGCAGAGTTCAATCCCGGGGTTGGGAAGACCCCCTGGAGGAGGAAATGGCAACCCACCCCAGTATTCTTGCCTGGGGAATTCCATGGACAGAGGAGGCTGATTGGCTGTTATAGTCCATGGGGTCACAGAGAGTCAGACATGACTCAGCAACTAACGCTTGTCAAATGTAAGTTGATTCTATATGTAAATGATTTATTTCTGGGCTTTGTACTGTATTGCCAGGAGTGTCACAGCCTGAGACAAGCTCCCCTGAGGAGACACGTGGCCCACTTGGGACTGTGCCCTCACGGAGCCCCTGGAAACCTGAGCAGCTTGGATCTGGGAAGTACACAAGGCATATGGCCCACCTGGATGTAAAAATAAATTATCATATAATAAAGTGTAATGAGAAAGAGTATATACAGCTCAATCACTCTGCTGTATAATAGAAATTAACACAACATTGTAAATCAACTACACTTCAATAAGATTTTTAAAATCTACATTCTATCATGACAGAGCACACAGTCTGCATACAGAAAAGAATCGGTTGAGTGTCCATCAGCCTCGTCAAATCTTGTCAGCTACCCGGCTCCAGGTAGCCTTTCAGTGACAGCTTTGCTTGCCACTAAAGAGGAATCAACAGGAGGCCAAGGAATTTATATTTCATTGTCTAAAAAGTGATCCATTGAAGACAAGTCACCAAGCAGAGTTTGTCAACCTCGGGAAATGACATTTTTTAATGGGGGGTGGGGGAGACAAAAATCATTGCTGTCTAAATTGACAGGCTTGGTTCTCTAAGGCGGGGACTCACATTTGAAAATCCAATGAATCCTGCCTTAAATAATAAAGTGATCCAAAAAACGCAGAGAGAAAAATTTTTTAAATCTGATCATAATGTTATGGGAACTCTCTTTCAAGTTAAAGCCACTTTTCTGCTGCTGCTTTCAAACTTTTTTCTTTGTGTTTGACTTCTGACAATTTAATAATATGTGTCTCAGTGTAAATACCTTTCAGGTTTAATTTATTTAGGGTCTGGGCGCCATGAATCTGATGTTCATTTATTTTCCCATGCCTGGAATTTTTAAGACATTTTTTTCTTGAAATTAATTTTCTGTCCCTTTCTCTTTCCCTTCTTGGATTTTCATAAGCATATATTGTTTTCTTTGTGCTGTCCCATAAGTCCCATGGCTTCTCTTCACTCTTTTCCATTCTTTTTTTCTTTCTTTCTCTTCTGACAGGATAATTTCAAATGACCCATCTTCTGGTTCACTGATTTCTTCTGCAATGTTTCGTCTTATGTATAAGTTCTTTATTAAATTCTTTAGTTCAGTTGTATTCTTTTTTTTAATATAGATTTATTTATTTTAATTGGAGGTTAATTACTTTACAATATGGTATTGGTTTTGCCATACATCAACATGAATCCACCACAGGTATACATGTGTTCCCCATCCTGAACCCCCCTCCTACCTCCCTCCCTGTACCATCCCTCTGGGTCGTCCCAGTGCACCAGCCCCAAGCATCCAGTATCATACATCGAACCTGGACTGGCAATTCATTTCTTTTAGGTCAGTTCCTGGAGCTTTAACTCCTTTGGTGGTTTAATGTCCACTTGATTTTCTGTGACCCTTGGTTCCTTGTATTGATATCTATGCTATGAGCAAACAGTCTCCTCTGCTAAACTTTAAAGATCTGCTTCAGCAGGGAAAGTCACTGTACAACCTTCCTTGTGTGGGGCTTCAGGCTATGTTCTACACTTGGGTGAGGTTTTTGGAAGAGGGATGAATAAGGCTGCAGACTATGTTCAGTGATCAGGCAGGGTCATAGGCTGGGTTGTGATATGAGGTGAGGCTGTTTTCTAGGCTTTGCAGCTAGGTAGTACCATAATTGGGCTCTGAAGATCACTGTTCAAGGTGCTTGGTTATATGGGTTCAGAGATTATTCTTAGCAGAACTTCTGGCTTGACTTGCTGTCCACAGATGGGTACTGTGGCTGCCTGTGTTCTCTGGGCAGGTTTCCTGATTGGGTGGAAATGGAAGCTATACTCAGAAGTTAGGCAGACTTGTGAGTTTGCTTCCCTGCTCAGGCAGGGCCAGAAGCCAGCACCATGCCTAGTACGGCTTATAGGCTGGAAATCCAAATAAGGTAGAATTTCCAACTGAGCTCTTTGGCTACCAGCTCAGTTCTGCAGATGAACAGAACCACTGGCTGGGCTCTCTACTTGGCTTCCGTGGCAAGCAGAAGTGCAGCCCACCAAAACTTGAGTGCTGGTTACTGTGAGCTCTGCCCATCTCTTCATCTCAATTTGATTCCAAGTGATTGAACCTGGGAATTCCCTTAGTGATTCCCACAAAGGCAAACCTGAGTAGGCCTCCTGGGAAGCCTGCCATAATTCTGTGGCAGATGACTGTCCACTTGGATCCTGTTTTTCTCGCTGAAGAAACTGTAAGCTCAAGGGGGCCCTATTGGTGTGGTGCTGTGTTGGGCTGGGGAGGAATAATTGGTCAGAGTGTAGTCACTCTTCTTGTCCTTAAGTGTTTTTCTCTATCTCTGTCCTTCAGAGATTGCTTCATCCTTTTCCTCAAGTTCTGGAATTTTCACAGTGATGACTTGTCTGAGGATAGTTGCTGCTGCTGCTGCTGCTGCTAAGTCGCTTCAGTCGTGTCCGACTCTGCAACCCCATAGACAGCAGCCCACCATGCTCCCCCGTCCCTGGGATTCTCTAGGCAAGAACACTGGAGTGGGTTGCCATTTCCTTATCCAATGCATGAAAGCAAAAGCTCAGTCGTGTCTGACTCTTCGTGACCCCATGGACTGCAGCCTACCAGGCTCCTCCGTCCATGGGAGTTTCCAGGCAAGAGTACTGGAGTGGGTTGCCATATGGTACCAAGTACCTTCCCCCCACACACATACACAAATGTACAGGTAAAACTGACTGGGGAAGTCTGAATAAGGTTAGTGCACTGTATCAGTATCAATAAGTTAGTACCAATATACTATACTTTTGCAAATATTTCTATTGGGGGAAAATGGGTACTGTGCAGACAATTTCTCATTACATTATTTCTTGCTGCTGTATGTGGCTCTACAGTTATCTCATTAAACGTTTTAATAAAGTATATAAAGAATTGGTAAGGTATAGCTTGTGAAAGCTAAATATAAGAAACTTAGATGACTATATGAAAATGAGAAAATATATACTTGAAATCAAAGAGTATTACCAGAGATAACTAGGCCAGTTTCATAGTGATAAAAGGATCGGTTCATCAGTATTCTGAACAATTGCACATAAATTATACTTAATACATTATGTAAAGTATTAGTTGCTCAGTTGTGTCCGACTCTGTGACCCCATGGACTGTAGCCTGCCAGGCTCCTCTGTCTGTGGAATTCTCCAGGCAAGAATGTTGGAGTCGGTTGCCATTCTCTTCTCCAGGGGATCTTCCCAACCCAGGGATTGAACCAGGTCTCCTGGATTGCAGGCAGATTCTTTCTGTCTGAGCCATCAGGAAGTCCATATGTTATGTAAACCAATAATATATTATGTAAACCAATAAATAAATCCAAGAAAATAAATTCACATGAGTTTACCACTGCTTTTCCCCGGTACCTATATTTCAAGGAACTTAAAATTATTGTGAGTTTTTTGTGTAATTTAAACTGAAGCATGATATCAGCTACTGAAAACTAGTAGGGCTGTGTTTTGTTAATTATTTTAATCAAATTCAGTGTTAAACAAGAAAACATTTGTTTCCTATTCTTTCCACAGAAAAATCATAAAGCAGTTTACTTCAGTGTCTCTCCAATTCCATTTTCTAGAAATACTGAAGACTGTAGCAGACTTATCTTAGATTATTTAGAGACCATGTTCATGTCAAAGTCCAATGCTGATTTTACATAACCACTGAGGACAAACACATTCAGAGAGTAAACCTTTAAACAGATTTCACTGTCAACAATCGAAAGTATTTTGGTAAATAATTATCTCTATAACTTTACTTTAAAAAAGAAGAGTATTATATCCTGATTACAAAAGAACTGGGAAAACTACTCTGTTGCAAGTAAGGTGACAGGACTGTCTAATGAGAACCTGGTGCGAGGTCACATAGATAGTTTGAATTAATGTAAGAAAACTTTCTGTGCCTCTGAACTTGTCTCTGTAAAGTCATTGTATCTTCTCTTGAATATCACCTTTCACAGTGCCCTTTGAGAACCTCCAGGACGAAACTGGTGGCCTGGGGAAATTCCAGATTCTTCAGATGCTTTTAGCCTTGCCTTCTCTCATGATGTTAGCACGCCATGTACTGCTGGAGAACTTCACTGCAGCTGTTCCCGGGCATCGCTGCTGGGTCCACATCGTCAATAATGACACTGTCTCTGATAATGACACTGGGACCCTCAGCCTTGATGTCCTCCTGAGAATTTCCATTCCCTTGGATTCTAACTTGAAGCCAGAGAAATGTCATCGCCTCCTCCACCCACAGTGGCAGCTCCTTCACCTAAATGGGATCTTTCCCCACGAGTGACGTAGACACAGAGCCCATGGATGTGTGTGGATGGCTGGGTGTATGATCGTTGCTTGTTCTCTTCTACCATCGTGACTGAGGTAAAGCCTCATTTACTATTGTGAGTACATGGTCTGGGTGTTCAGAATAACATAGCATAAATACTGTTCAAGTGCTTAGTATTAGTGTAACCACCTGTCTTTCATTCTTTCAGCAATAATGGTTGCTTACCTTTTTAAAAGCCAAGCACTCAAAATTGAGGACAGTGAAATCAACAAACTGGATATGAATTCTAACATCACGAAGCTTTACTTTTAGTATAAAGACTGGTGATTAGACAAGTAATTACTTGTGAAAAGTTATTCTTGCTCACTTGTTCTCAATCTAGTTGCAAACTGGAAATATTATTTTTGATTAGAACATATTTCACTACCCTGATTATTTGTTAGAGAAACAGACTGGAGTATATTTCACTCTAGCTGTGAAATCTAGACTTAAATGTTTTTTAAAAAACTCAGTGTTTCCAATGTGTGGCAAAGATTGAGGACCGCTGGGGTATGCATTGCTAAGTGAATGTAAAGACTGATCCTGTTATAACCTAGAAAACCTGGTTGAGAAATTCTAGAAAAGCCATGCTTAAACTGAGACTTGAATCATATCGATGAATAAACATATTAAAAAAAAACCAGAATGTGTTCATGAAGGGCACATTGAGGGATTATGAGATGCTGTGATGCTCGTTTGTGCTGGTCTTCTCTTCCAGTGGGACTTTGTGATCATCAGTCACAGAAATCAGTGGTTCAATCCCTAGTCATGGCTGGAATGGTGGGGGGGGGGGCCTCATATATGGCCATCTCTCAGACAGGTGAGTGTCTCTGCTTCACTGCTGCCCTTCCTCTGGGGTGAGTTGCCTTGGTTCCCAGGGAGCTATGGATGGAAATGCAGAATTTAACTCATTGTGATGAATGATATTTTGTTGCCACAGAGTTCTGTGTACTAGACACAGAAATATCATCTTCACAAGATCTGGGGGCTATTCCAGAACAGTATTTAGAGGGTAAGTATCATAATACTTCATCCAGAAATATGAGGAAGAGTTATCTATGGGAACAGAAAGGAAGGTGCTTCAAGACAGGAGGTCCAGCTTCTTTAAAAACACAGATACAGAAAACAGCACTGCTGGCCTTTGCCATGATTTCTGTGTTAGGTCCCTACTGGACTCAATGAGCTAAATGCCGATGGGTTCCCACACTGGTCATCATGTCTTGGTTGCCCCACCATAACTGATAGGCATTTCTATAAAACCTGGTGCATAGTGAGGTAATACTGGAATTGTAAAATAACTGTGGTTGTAACCTGGATGTTTATCTTGCTTTTAAAAGCCTTGTATTAAGTATTCTTGCAACCATATATTATCTTAGTATAAGATAATTAATCTTTAGATCTCAGGAGTCACAATTTGTTGTGTGAGAAGTTTGGGTTATCCTGTGCCAGCAGTGTGCATCCTGAAGTAAGAGACAGCGATGGCAGACAGACACTCAAGTCTTTCACAGGATAAATGAGAGACTTAAAGTATCTCTTCTCATCCATAAGCCTAATGTCATTTATCTTTCACCTGAAAATTGTGAACTTTGTATGCAATTACCCCAAATGTAATTCACAAAAGAGTTGACCAGTATTCTGACCAAAGCCTTTATGATAATTCACAGTAAAGTGCTTTTTGATGCTATTGTGAGTGGAATTGTTCTCTTTAATACTTTTTTTCACATATTTCATTGTTAGTGTGTAGAAATGCGATTGATTTCTGTATGTTGATTTTGTATCCTGTAACTTTACTGAATTTGTGGACTAGTTCTAACAAATTTTTGGTTGAGTCTTTAGAATTTTCTGTGTATAGGATGATAGCATCTGCAAACAGCACTTAATTCTTCCTTTCCAACTTCTATGGCTTTTTCTTGCCTGCTTTCTTTGATTACAACTTACAGTATTATGTTAAATGTGACCTGTGTGAGTGGGCACCCTTGTTTTTTCCTAAGCTTAGAGGAAAATCTTTCAACCTGTCAGTGTTGAGTATGATATTAGCTGAGGATTTGTCATGTACGGCCTTTATTATGTTGAAGTACATTGCTTCTATACCCAATTAATTACTTTTATCACTAAAGGATGTTGGATTTTGTCTACATCTCTTGAGATGATCATACTAATTTACCTTTCACTCCATTATGTGGTTTTTCACATTTGTTAATTCATATATCTTGAGTAATCCTTACATCCTAGGGGTGAACTCCACTTGATCATGTTTTATGATCCTTTTAGTGTGCTATTGAATTTGGTTTACTAATATTTTATTAAGAATGTTTTGCATCTGTATTCAGCAGAGATGTTGGTCTGCAGTTTTCTTGGAGTGTCCTTATCTGACTTTGGAATCAGAAAAGTGGTGAATTTCTAAAATCAGTCTGAGAGTGTTTCCTCCTCTTCAAATTTTTTGGAAGTGTTTGCGAAGAACTGGTTTAATTCATTTTTAAATGTTTGGTAGAATTCACCTGTGAAACCTCTTGTCCAGGTTTTACATTTTCTTTCTTTCTTTTTTTTTTGTGTGTGTGAGAAGGGGTGGTTTATATTACTGATTTAATCTCCTTAGTCATTTTTCCATTTCTTTGTGATTCAGTCTCAGTAGATTGTATGTGTCTAGGAACTTATCCATTTCTTATAGGTTAATCTTTTTTTTTATTAAAGGTTTTATTTTATTTAAAGGTTTTATTTATTTTATTAAAACACAGAAATATTTAAGTAGTGCCTTATAACCCTGTGTCTCCTCTTTCATTTTTAATTTTTTATTTGAGTCTTCTCTCTAACTTTCTTAATCTGGCTAAACATTCACGTATGTTAGTATTTGCTTAATATATTGCGGTGCTCTGGTGTTAGGTGCATAATTATTTATTACTGATATATCATCTTGATAAATGGTTCCTTTATCATTATGTAATGCACCTTTTTGTGTCTTCTTACCATTTTTGGTTGGAGTCTATTTTGTCTGATGTAAGTACCAGGCAAAAAAATTCTCATTTAATTGTGCTGTGCATAGAGTATCCTTTCCTGTCCCATCACTTCGAGCCTATGTATGTATTTAAAACTGAAGTGAGCCTCTTGTAAGGAGAATATAGTTCAGTCCTTTTCTAAAAAAATCCATTTAGTGACTCTCTCTTTTGATTGGAAAATTCAGCCCATTTCCTTTTTTTTTTCCGCTTTTTTTTTCCTTTTTATTTATTTATTTTTTTACTTTACAATATTGTATTGGTTTTGCCATACGTCAACATGAATCTGCCATGGATATACACGTGTTCCCAATCCTGAACCCCCCTCCCACATCCCTCCCCGTACCACCCCTCAGTCTTTTGGACTCTATGGGAGAGGGAGAGGGTGGGATGATTTGGGAGAATGCCATTTGCTTTTAATTGTTAATAAGTTGGCTTCCCTGGTGGCTCAGTGATAAAGAATCCACCTGCCAATGCAGAAGACACAAGAAACATGGCTTCATCCTTGGGTTGGGAAGATCCTCGGGAGTAGGAAGTGGCAACCAACTTCAGTATTCTTGTCTGCAGAATTCCACGGGCAGAGGAGCCTGGTGGGCTACAGACCATGGGGTCACAAAGAGTTGGATGTGACTGGGGACAATAACAGGGAACAATGCTGAAAATGTTGCTTTTTCTCTTTCATCTTCAATATTGAAATGGCTACACACAATTTACCAATTTTGATAAGTTTTTAAAATGCACACTGATATGGCAGCTGTTAAAATCCCAGGTAACAAAATTATTCTGAATGAAGTTAAAGACAACTAAGCACTACTAGAGCCATCTTATGGGGAAAATGAATGACCCTTTGACCAACCACCGTGAACACCAATTCTTCTTGAACTTTTCCATGAAATGGAAGAGGAGGAAAGCTCCCTAACTCACTCTATGGGGCCAGTGCTGCTCTGATATCAAAGCCAGATAATGGCATCACAAGAAAACAACAGAGCAACATCCCTTATGAATGGAAAATCTGCAACAAAATGCTAGCAGACTGAATCCAAGTGCATATTTAAAAAATTATATACCATGAACAAATAGGATTTATCCCAGGAATGCAAAGGTAGTTGACCATAATAAAATTAATCAATTAAAATAAATAACTTTGTATTTAAAAAAATAA
>SJYQ01004608.1:421026-439269 GCA_006410935.1 Redunca redunca
AAACCTCCTAGAAGACAACATAGGCAAAACACGCTCCGGCATAAATCACAGCAGGATCCTCTATGACCCACCTCCCAGAATACTGGAAATAAAAGCAAAAATAAACAAATTGGACCTAATTAAAATTAAAAGCTTCTGTTGGTGGACTCTTGTTTCCAATTTGGGGTGTTAACACTAGAGCTTCTGTAGAAAATCATGTACATTATCTCTTGGGATATAAGTACTTATTTTGAGATCGGGGGAACATTTTATATTTAATTCTGAATTTTTCAAGTGTTACTTTTTAAAAAAATCCCATACAGGACAATATAGAGCCAATACCAAGTTTAAAAAAATTAACTACTGAATTATACAGTTTACCTCTTCCTAGGCATATCCTAGCAGAAAACTTCTGGATTTAACTGCATTGTGCTTTTTCAATCTTTTGTCTACCCACTGGGCTATAGACATGGGTTTCTTAATCTAGACAATCAGCTTAAGTTTTCGTTACTCTAGACAATAAGAATAGGGAAACAAAAAGTAGAGATAATGGTCAAGAAAGGACTTAAATTCTTGGGACTGCTGTGATCTGTGGTGTTTCTTCTGTTGAAATGTCTAAGTCTAGCTTTCTCTGGGTGTAGCAGATCTTTAAAGTGGATTCCTTTCCCTTAGATCTTTCCTGGATAAATTGTAGATCCCCAGTGGGAACTTTTGATTTCCTTTCATATCATACAGTTGATGCATGTTTGTTTGCCTGAATTCTTATATTTCTCTTGGCCATAAGAAATCAGACATGAACTTAAATTCCCTAGAATTCTGTTAGGTACCCCGACACTGTGCTCCCAGGTCAAGGGGACACAGTAGTATCTTTGCAGCTTCAACCACTAGTTGAGAAAAAGGAAATTATTTATAGTACTGAGGTTGGTGAAGGAAAGGGAGGACTCAAAGCATACTGATAACTCTTAAGAAAGAAATCCTTCTCTAAGTTTTACCCTTCTATTTCCAACTTCTATACACCATCCAATATGGTAACTTGATCAAGTTCTGCTTTTGTTTCACTGCCAACTCTATACTAAGTGACTCAGACAAAAGAATGACAGGAGTATCATTTTCACTATTGTCATATAATTATTTATGGTAGCTTTGTAATTACAACCTTAAAATGACATATTATAAAGGCTGGGTCTTTATGCTTTAAGCTTGACCATTGCCTGCCTGAGTCAATACAGTCATAGACTGCGGCTCTAAAGCTGGGCTCTAAATCTTATGGTTTGTGTCTTTCCTATTCTGTTCACTACAGATTAGGAAGCACAATACCTTCATTTGGCATCTTTATGAATCGACAGCTCTTTGGGAGCAATATTTTCCTGTTCCAGGTAATCTTTGGAACTTCCACTGTCTCAGCCTGAAGCCTTACATTTTTACCACTGAATCATATGGGCCATTGACCAACCCAGAAGCTGTTCATGCTCCTGGTGGGACTTACCAATTTGCTCAAAACCTTTGTGGCCCCAACGTTAAAGAAGACTGGACTTTGGGGAAAGAAAGTGTCTTTTTCTCATCCTTCAGAGTTATATTGGTCACATTTATCTGAAGCTAGGAGTAAAGAGAGGTCCTAATTAAAGGCTAAGTATTCCCACAAGCCAAACTGATGAGAAATTCTGCTAGTAAGTTGTTGGGGGTAGAGCCAAAGGTCAGTAAGGGACAGCTGATACATGTATTTATCTTCATCATATCCTAAAATATCTGTAAACTGGTACCATTTCTTCCTCACACTTCCTCTAGGACAGTTGTTATTCACTTGCCTTTTGTCCATTCACATTGCTAATAACATAGAGGGGTGAGGCCTTGCAATTATAACCCAGGTTGAGGACACAGTAGGATCACTCCTTCTCTTTGGGCTCTTAATTACCAGCTTTGAGGACTGGTCTACTTCCCCGTCTCTGATGTATCCACATGAGACTGTGGGGTTAAGTCACCATGACTAGAGCTAGTGCATATTATAGAGGTCTTCCAGGAAATGAAAGAAAGTCCCCCCTTTTCAAGGAATGAAGCAGTGAATAGTAGGGATAGTATTTAAGCAGTTTAAAATCCTTGTCCATTTCCTGTTAGATTACTTTGTACATTAATAGAATGATGACATGCAGTGATTACGAGAAACTTAGTGGGCACTATGCTTCACCATCTCCCAGTGAAGGAATGTGCTTCACAGCATTAGAGATGGGTGTACTCTGCTCCTCATTAATGATGGAGGTGTAATCCCTTACCATTGAATTCTCTCCTATATTAGAAAGCTATAATTATATTAATTTGTATACTGTAAAACTTCCTCTGAAACTTTTTCAGGGGGTTCCAAATTCTGACTTTTTTTTTCCATATAGAAGTTTCCATTCTTGCTTCCATGTGTGTAACATTCATGGAAATCTGGCTTCTCTTCAGCCTGTCCAGTGACAGACCAGCCCTGTCCTTCTATTGCTCTCTGGTGCCCTACTCACCCATGGCAATGCTGTAACTGCACTAGCCTCACTGAGTCATTTAGGTTCACCTGGGACTTTACTAACTTTATCAGTGAAAACCCCACATTGCTAAAGCCTTCTAATTCCAAGGAAAACCGGATGACTGGTCACTTTAAATTCTGCACTTTAATTTTAAGTTTCTTAAGGTTGGAGCTGAGCCTGAGACTCAGTAATTGTCTGCATGACAATCTTACCTTCTACAATAAGGATATTGCAAATAATGGCAACCCACTCCAGGATTCTTGCCTGGAGAATCCCATGGATAGAGGAGGCTGGAGGGCTACAGTCTATAGGGTTACAAAGGGTTGGACAGGACTGAAGCGACTTAGCACTCACAAACAGACAGAATAAGTAAAAGCAAATTTCTGCCAGACTCACTTTTTCTTCTCCTTCTCTGGCACACATCCAATATGCAGAGAGATTTCCTGCAATTAATCCAGATAATTTTATATACTTTTTACCATCTACATTAGTAATTCTACATTTCTCCATTTATCAATCACTCCATGATCCCTAGGGATCACCTGGTTCCCAGGTGGCACTAGTAGTAAAGAACCCACCTGCCAATGCAGGAGACATAAGAAATGCAAGTTTGACCTCTGGGTCAGGAAGATCCCCTAGAGGAGGGGGTAGCAAGAATTCTCTATTCTTGCCTAGAGAATCCCACAGACAAAGGAGCCTGGTGGGCTATGGTCCATAGGGTCCACAAAGAATCAGGCATGACTTAAGCGACTTAGCACCCACCATGCTCCATGACACTGTACAATTTTCTACGTGTTTCAAACATACAAATAATATATAAGGTGTCTTTTGTCCTCATGGAATTTGGTGGATGCTGATTATTCAGCCCAGATTTCTTAATCTCCTTGGTCTTCCTGTTTCCAGAAATGTAGACCCTGCATGTGACTTTGGCAAGTGTGGGAATCTGCTGTGTTGCTGCTTCTGCTGCCAGTCTTTCTGTCCACTTTGTTGAACTCATCCCCACTCTGCTCAGGTATATGAGTTTGTGGGTGCTCTGCCAGTATACAAAGTAGGACTTTCCCAGCTAATTGCAGCTTATTGCAGGAATATACACAATAAGATCAGTTAACTGTAAAACAATCATTTGTAATGGTAATAGCAGCAATATACTAACAGCTATTATAACCAAAGTTTATTGAAAAGGCTGACTTGGTGCCTTGTACTGTGCTGAGCAGTACTTCAGTGTGTTCTCTCATTGATTTTTTTTAAGGCTATTTGTCAGAATAGGCGCACTCTGTAACTTTCTGTTTAAAATGATGATGGTGAGTCTTAATACACTTTGACTTCGAGAAAGGCAGGCAGAAAATCATAGAGCAAAATCTCAAAAAACAAGTGTTTTTCACCAAACCCATGTATTTAACAGTTGTGTTTTATTGTTTTCCATGGTTTAGTCACTAAGTCATGTCTAGTAGCATGCCAGGCTCCTCTGTCCATGGGACTCTCCAGGCAGGGAAACAGAAGTGGGTTGCTATTTCCTTCTCCAGGGGATCTTCCCAATTCAGGAATCAAACCCACATCTCCTGCATTGCATGAAGATTCTCTACTGCTGAGATGTCAGGGAAGTCCTCTGTCTTCCATAATCAAGTCAAAATAAAATATCACAAGTTTCATGTGCATATTATTACTGCATTATTACATGTTGTCGTCTGTTCTTCAGGGCAAAAGCTGTGGGATTAGATATGATGGTAACTTGGTTTGTGGCACCACTGGCTCCCCTCTTGATGACCCTAGTGGTGTATCTACGCAGTTTACCCTGGATCATCTCGGGACTGTGTCCCATCTTTTCTGGTCTTGTCCTTCTCCTACCTGAAACAAGAAATATGCCTCTGTTTGACACAATCCAGGATATGGAAAATAAGTGAGTAAACCTTCTACCGTCCCCTTGGAGGGACTGTGTGCTTTGAATCTTGTGGGTGAGAAAGGCAACACACTGAGTGGGTCCCTCAGATCGCTGGGGAGGCTGAGCCTTGCCTGGGATACTCCCATCTCGGCCTATTACCTTCAAGAGTGGCAAGGTCATTTATACCCACTGTGTGTTCCAGTCTAGACTGCAGAGATCCCCTCTACCCTGTTCTCATTGGTAGCTTTGGTACTGAAGTGACAACAATTAGCTCTATTGTAAGGGCAAATCCTACCTGCCCTCATGAAAGACACATATTCCTGATGGTATTTCATGGTCCTCAGATCCACTAGAGCCTGGGATATAAATGGGAAAGAAATGAGATTTCTAATGAAGGAATAATGTTAGGACACCCAGAGTTAAAGTCTCTCTTTGAAAATATAATAAAGAGAAGGTAATGGCAACCCACTCCAGTACTCTTGCCTAGAAAATCCCATGGATGGAGGAGCCTAGCAGGCTACAGTCCATGGGGTCACGAGAGTCTGACACAACTTAGTGACTAAACCACCACCACCACCACAGACAGTAAGGGTGTTCGTTATATTAAATGTCCCACTTGCATAAAATGATGCATACAAAAATGCCAGGTAAAAAGTTCTCATCTATTTTGAATGGAGGTGTAAAAAACAAAACTGTAAATGTGGAAAGCTCCAAACTTACTTTTATGTCTAATAAATTATGAATAGTGCACAATGCATGTATTTTCAGATCTTTATGCCTGGATAGGAAAGATTCGTGTGTCAGCTGAAACATCTCCTCTAAGTGCCTTCCCTGAGCATTCAATTTAAAACAGCCCAGCCAGTTATAACTCCATTTAACATCTTAACACATTATATCGACAGAACTTACCACTCTCTAAAATAAAGTATATTTTAGATTAAAAAAAAGAACATATAATAAAGAAATCAATAATTCTTGTGGTCGCCTCTGTAAGATTTGGAAACTTCGCTACCATAACTAATAGAAATATTGAGGGTAGGGAAACTAAGAAACCAGTAAAAGGTATTTTAAAATAATAAAAATGATATCTTAGTTTTCTAGTGCTTTCATAATAAATAAAGCTCCCGAACTGAGTGACTTTAACAACAGAAATGTATTTGTGTCATAGTTCTAGAGGCTCAAGTTATTGGCAGGGCCATGCTTTCTTCTGTAGGCTCTAGGGAAGGGTCTGTTCCAGGTCTCTCCTGGGGAAGAAAACAACATAAGTTAGGAAAGCAGGGAAAAATGAAAGTATGTAATAGGACTCTATTCTTGTGGGGAAAAGAAATGTCTAGGTATTAGTCAAAATATTAACATTAGTATCTATGTGTATTACTACTGCCAAGAGCTTTCATGAAGTAATTTTTTCTGTTTCTAACTTTTTATGATGAATGCTTAGTTCAAAATTAACCTGTATCTATGCTGTTTATAAGAGACCTGCTTCAGGTCTAGGGACATGTACAGACTGAAAATGAGGGGATGGGAAAAGGTATTCCATGGAAATGGAAATAAAAAGAAAAGTGGAATACTAATACTTATATCAAACAAAATATACTTTATTTATTTTTATTTTTAAATTAATTTATTTTATTTTTAATATAAATTTATTTATTTTAATTGGAAGCTAACNAAAATAGACTTTAAAATAAAAACTGTTACAAGAGATAAGGAAGGGATCAATCCAAGAGGAAGATATAACAATTAGTCACTCAGTCAACCTCATGGACTGTAGCCCACCAGGCTCCTCTGTCCATCGGATTCTCCAGGCAAGAATACTGGAGACGGTTGTCATTTCCTACTCCAGAGGATCTTCCCAACCCAGGGATTGAACCTGTGTCTCTTGCATTGGCAGGCGGATTCTTTACCACTGAGCCACCTGGGAAGTCCCATGCACCTAACATATGAGTGCATCCAATTTATAAGGCAAATGCCATTGTGATCAGAGAAGAAAAGGAAATAAAAGCAATCCAAATTGGAAAAGAAGAAGTAAAATGGTCACTGTTTGCAGATGACATGATACTATACATAGAAAATACTAAATATGTTATCAGAAAACTACTAGAGCTCATCAATAAATTCAGTAAAGTTGCAGGGTATAAAATTAGTACACAGAAATCTCTTGCATTCCTATACACTAACAATGAAAGATCAGAAAAAAATTAAAGAAGCAATTTCATTTGCCATCATATCAAAAAGAATGAAATACCTAGGAATAAACCTAACTAAGGAGGCAAAAGACCTGTACTCCCAAAACAGTAAGATACTGATGAAAGAAATTGAAGATAACACAAACAGATGGAAAAACATACCATGTTCCTGGATTGGAAGAATCAGCATTGCCAACATGACTATAATACCCAAGGCAATCTACAGATTCGGTGCAATCTCTATCAAATTACCAACGGCATTTTTCACAGAACTAGAAGAAAAAATTTTTAATGTGATAGAAGCATAAAAGGAAATCCTGAGAAAGAAAAATGTAGCTGAAAGAATCAGGTTCCCTGACTTCAGACTGTATTACAGAGCTGCAGTAATCAAAACAGTATGTGGTACTAGCATAAAAACAGAAATATAGCTCAATGGAACAAGGTAGAAGGCCCAGAAATCAACCCATGCACCTGTGGTCACCTAAGCTATGACAAAGGAGGGAAGATTAGGGAAGAATATACAATGGAGAAAAGACAGTCTCTTCAACAAGTTGTGCTTGGAACACTGTACAACTACATGAAAAATAATGAAGTTAGAACATTCTCTAATCCCATACAGAAAAATAAATTCAAAATGAATTAAAGACCTAAATGTAAGATGGGATACTGTAAAATCCCTCTAGGAAAATACAGGCAGAAGACTCTGACATAAATCATAGCAATATTTTTTGGTTCCACCTCCTAAAGTAATGAAAATGAAAGCAAACAAATGGGAACTAGTTAAATTCAAAAGCTTTTGCATGCAAAGGAAGCCATAAACAAAATCAAAAGACAATCCACAGAATGGAAGAAAAATATTTGCCAATGAAGCAACTGACAAGGAATTTACTTCCACCTATACAATACAGCTCACAAAGCTCAATTTCAAAAAAAGAAAAGAAAACAATGAACAGAAGACCTAAATAGACATTTCTCCAAAGAAGACATACAGATGGATTAACAGCTCATGAAGATGCTAAACATCACTAATTATCAGACAAATGCAAATCAGAACTTGCAATGAGGTATCACCTCGCTCTGGTCAAAATGGCCATCATCAAATTCAAATAACAATAAATGATGGAAGTACCTCTCCCTTACTCACCATAGTCTTACACTTGAAGACCTTATCTTATACACTGCCATATTTCTAGAACAGAAAACATCCTCACAAATGTTATCTGAGTGAATCAATAAGCCTGTAATAAAGTGGTAAACGCACTTACCACTGGCTCATCCCTCTGCCCTCCATCATTACTTGTCCTGACCCCATTGCAAGTACTTTATTTTCAACAGGAATTCATGGTTTGATTTGACTTGAAGCAGAATAATATCATTTACCAAAAGAAAAATATTGTACTATATTTCACTTGCTATAAATTAACTCAGGACTATTTTCATTAACTTTTTTAATGAAAATTCATTACTAAACAAGCAAAACACCTACTTTCAGTAATTTTTACAGTAAAATAACATTTCACTTTCTAGTCTGGCAAATGACATGTTCTGAAACAGGCTGCAAACCATGTAGCAGGTTTATTTTATTTACAGATGTGGCGCTCAAAGTCCAATGCCACTTTGGGGCACTGCTGACAAAAAGAATTTTCACAGAGTAGACCTTTAAACAGTTTTGTCAATTACTGGAAGCATCTCAGCAAAGTATTTCTCTGTGACTTTAAAGAAAACAGTTACCAACCTGATCCCCAAACAAGCTGGAGAACTGGTTTCCATGCCCTTGCTGTGGAGGTGACCCAGGACCCACTGAGCTAACATTGAGATCAGGATCAATACACACTTAGTGCGTGACATAGTGAAAGTTTTCCTCTCTTTGAACTCCTCTAAATAGTCATTTTGCTTCCTCTTGGGGATCACTGCTCAGCCTCGATGGCCTTTCAGGACCTCTTGGATCAAGTTGGAGGCCTGGGGAGATTCCAGATCCTTCAGATGCTTTTCCTTTGTATCTCCAGCCTCACCACCTACCCTCATATTCTATTGGAGAACTTCACTGCAGCCGTCCCTGGTCATCACTGTTGGGTCCACATTCTCAACAATAACACTGACTCTGCTAATGACAGTGGGACCCTCAGCCCTGATGCCCTCCTGAGAATCTCCATCCCACTGGACTCAAACCTGAGGCCAGAGAAGTGTCGTCGCTTCAGCCGCCCCCAGTGGCAGCTCCTTAACCTGAACAGGACCTTCCCCAACATAACTGACCTGGACACAGAGTCCTGTGTGGACGGCTGGGTGTATGACCAAAGCATCTTCACCTCCACTATTGTGACTAAGGTAAGAGGCCTCATTTACATCTTGTGAACATGGTCTGAGTCTTTAAGGGTAACTGAGTAACAAATAAGTTTCTAGCCTTTTTAGTCACTATTAGGTGCCCATTCTTCAATCTTTCAGCAAATATTAATTACTTCTTTATTGAATGCCAAATACCTATATATTTAATAAATTTAATGAGCTCAAAAGCAGATGTGACCTTGCTATTATATGGCTTTTATTAAGATTAAGAAAGTAATTTGTGTGATGTGTTTAAAAGATCATTAATGTTCAGCCTTGCTCGTAAGTTAGAAATATCAGAGATATTGATGGAAACCTCCAAGCACTGTATCCCAAAGCAGCCATATAAGAAGATCTGTGATGAAATTCTAGCATCAGGAAACTTTTTAAGGCCCTCAAATATTGCATGCTATGGCCAAGATTGAAGACCACTTAATATGGAACAAAACAAGGCATTGTTAAATCTAACAGGTTTAGAGAAGGCTTCCTAAAAGAAGTTATATTTAAACTGAGACCTGAATAGTAAAAATCAGCTAATGTGAAAAAGGAAGCTGGAGAGGGATAAGGGAATAAAATAAACAACCATGCAAATTGTTTAAACTGCTTCAATCAGGTTTCTATTGAGAGGTTATAAATCATGAAGCTCTCCTTTACTGCTTTCTTTCTCTTCCAGTGGGACCTGGTATGTGAATCTCAGTCACTAAAATCAATGGCCAAATTCTTATTCATGGCTGGAATGCTGGTGGGAAGCATGGTATATGGCCATTTATCAGACAAGTGAGTGTCTCTGAATCACAGCTCTCTTTACTCAGGTATTTTCAAGAACTCATAAATATTCTTCCATTAAGAAATATTTATTGCAAATTACACTGTCCTGGGGCTTCCTTAGTCCCCAGGGATCTAGAAACACAAACAAATGGAGAATTACTGTCAGTGTGGTAAGTGCTATTTTATCAGCTGTGAGCATTGTGTATGGGATACAGAAACAACATCTCCATCAGACATGGGAGCAGTTTTAGGATGAGGTTTGGAGCAGAGGTGCCACATCATAGCTTATAAAGATAAAAAAGGAGGTTCCTATGGGAACAGAGAGGAAGATGTTTCACGTCATGAGATTCAACTGTGTTCAGTCCCTCCTGACCTCTCTTATCTGAATGCTTGTGGATTTTTAGAGTATGGTTATCATGTCCTTATTTCTCAAATATGCTGGTAGACATTCCTATGAAACCTGTATTATACATAGCATTGTTCTTGATGGTGTATAAAAAAAGTATTTCAGTGGCCTTGATTTTTATTTTTCTAAAACACTACAATAAACATAAAATTTTTAACCATGTAGGGGAATTAATCTAATGACAAATTCTGTCACAATTTGTGGTCTTAGAAATGGAAGTATCCTGTACCTGACAGTACACTTCTGAACTAGACAACCCAACCAATTCCACCAACCACCCTAGTCTGTCTTCTCTAAAGGGTATGGGGGAATTAAGGTGCTCCTAACCATCTACTAGCACAATGTTATCTATTATCTCAGCAGAAAATCATGAATTCTGAGTGTATGATCTTATAAAAGGTAAGATTATTTTAAAAGATACCTTATAAAAGTGTTCAGAGTCACAGTGTTCATTTCTAACAGTTCTGTAATACATATGAAAGTGAAAGTGAAAGTCGCTCAGTCTTGTCTGACTTTGCGACCCCATGGACTGTGTAATCCATGGAATTCTCCAGGCCAGAATACTGGAGTGGGTAGACTTTCCCTTCTCCAGGGGATCTTCCCAACCCAGGGACTGAACCCAGGTCTCCCACATTGCAGGCAGATTCATTACCAGCTGAGCCACAAGGAAGTCTGGATACGAAGCCCTATTCCATTGATCCATTCAGTAATGCAGAACTGTTAGATTATACATACTATATAAAAGTGTTCAGAGTCAGAGTGTTCATTTCTAACAGCTCAATTACACAGAACTGTTTACCTTGCAAAAATAAAAATTAAACAATATATCTGTGCTGACTGATTTTTGAAAAATTTCCAAGCCCGTTTAATGGGTAAAATATGCCATTTAACGAATGGAACAGTGCCAATTAGACATACACATGCAAAAGATGCAAGTAAACTTAAAACCATAGCAAATATTAACACAAATTGATTCGCAACTTTAATAAAAGAGCTAAAACCATAAAACTCTTAGAAGAAAACAGGGGTAAATCTTCTTGACTTTGGGTTTGACGATGGATTCTTAGATATGACATCAAAAGTGTAATAAAAGAAGATATAAATAGGTGGGCCTTCATCAAAATTAAAAACTTCAGCACATCAAAGTGTATTATCCATAAAGTGAAAAGATAACGTGTTTAATGGGAGAAAATATTTGTAAATCATATATAGAGAATAAAGATAGGTGAATAGACCAATGGAATAAGATTTAATATCCAGACTATATAAAAACTCTTACAACTCAACAACAAAAAGACAAAGAACTCAATTTTTAAATGAGCAAAAGACTTGAATATACATTTCTTTTATAAAGTTATATATATGGGGCATAAGCATATAAAAAGATGCTCAACATGATGTCATTTTAAAAATGTAAGTCAAACCACAATAAAATGCCACTTCACACGTACTAGGATTGTTATAATCCAAAAAAGAAAAAAAAAGGAAAATAACATGCTTTTACAAGGATGTAGAAAAACTGGAATCTTGTACATTGTTGATGGGGAGGTAAGTTGGTACCACCACTATGACAAATGCTTTTGGAGTCTTCAAAAAATTAAATTTAGAGAAACCACATGACCTAACAATTTCATTGCTAGGTATAAAATCAGATGAGTTGAAAACAGGGACTCAAACAAATAGCTTATAAAACAATGTCATTGCAACATTATTCACAATAGCCAAAAGGTGAAAACTATACATATCCATCAATAGATAAATGGGTAAAATGTGATCTGTACAGCCATAAAAAGAAATAGTTCTGTATATCATGCTAAAACTTGTAGGACCATGAAAACATGTAAACTAAAATGACAGACAAAATACTTATGATCCCACTTACATAAAATATATAGACTAGGAAAATTTGTGAAGAAAAATGCAGATTAGAGATACCAGAAGCTGGGAAGAAAAAGGAATGAGGAGTATTGCTTAATGGGTGCAAAGTTTCTACTGAGGATTTTGAAAAGTTTTGGCAGTAGATAGTGATGATGGTTGCCTAACATCATGAATGTAATACCAGTGAGTGACTTATATAATCAAAAGTGGTTAAAATAGCCAATCATATTTTATGCATTATACTACAACTAAAAAGAAATATGAGGCTTCCCTAGTGGCTCAGATGGTAAAGAACCACCTGCAGTGTGGGAGACCTGGGTTCAATCCTTGGGTTAGGAAGATCCCCTAGAGAAGGGCATGGCAACCCACTTCAGTATTCTTGCCTAGAGAATCCCCATGGACAGAGGAACCTGGAGGGCTACAGTCCATGGGATTGCAAAGAGTCAGACACGACTGAGCAACTTAGCACACACAGCACAAAAAGAAATATAACCAAAAGAATGAGAAGACAAACCACAAACTGGGAAAATATACTTGCAAAAGACACCTGAAAAAGAATAGTTAGCCAAAATACACAAAGAACTCTTTTGGAAATTTATTTATCTATTCTTAATTGGAGGATAATTGCTTTACAACATTGTGTTGATTTCTGCCATATATCAACATGAATCAGCCATAGGCATATGTATACAAAGAATTCTTAAAAAAAGAAAAATGAACATTCTAATTAAAATCTAGTCAGAAAATTTGAAAGACATCTCCAAAGAAGTTGTACAGATGGCAAATAAACATATGAAAAGATGCTCCACAACATTTATCTTTAGGGAAATACAAACTAAAACAATGGTATACTACTACATACTTATTAGAATGACAAATATAGATAGATAGATAGATAGATACACATCAAATGTAAAGATGTAGAGCAGCATGAAACTCTCTCTTATTCATTGCTGATGGGAATGCAAAATGATATAGCCGCTTTTGAAGACATATTGACAGTTTCTTACAAAATTGAGCACATTCTTGCCAAATAATCTAGGAATCATATACCTTGGTAATTAACAAGGAGCTGAAAATTTATCTCCACACAAAGCCTACCCAGGGATGTTCATAGCAGCCTTATTCTTATCTCCTAAGCCAAAACTAGAAGATGAATGCATGAATAAGTGCATTTATTTTAGCAAATGCATACATAAATAAATTGTGGTACATCAAGCCATAAGATCTTATTCAATGCTAAAAGGAAATGAACTATCAAGCTATGAAAAGGTATGGAAGAACTTTAGATATATACTGCAAAGTGAAAGAAGCTAATAAAGTCTACATACAGTATGAGTCCAACTACATAACATTTTGGAAAAAAAAGAACTATGGAAACAGTAAAATGATAAGTGGTAGACAGGAGGAAAATAGGGCTTCCCTGGTGGCTCAAATGGTAAAGAGTCCGCCTGCAAAGTGGGAGACCTGAGTTCTATCCCTGGATTGGGGAGATCCACTGGAGGAAGGCATGGCAACCCACCCCAATGTTCTTGCCTGGAGAATCCCCATGAACAGAGGAGCCTGAAAGGCTACAGTCCATGGGGTCTCAAAGAGTCAGACAGGACTGAGCTACTAAGCACACAGCACACACAGGAGGAAAATAAAAGAATAGGCAGAATACAGAGGTATTTTAGGGCAGTGAAACTACTCTTTATGACACTGTAACAGTGGGCACATGTCATTACATATTTGTCAAAACCCATAGAATGTACAATAGCAAGAGTGTATCCTAATGTATTCCTAATGAACCTTGGAAAATAGTGACATATCATTGTAGGTTCATTAGTTGCATCAAATGTGTCTATTGGTGCAAGAAGGTAGGGACACTACATGAGTAGGGGCAGGGTATATTGAGAAATCTCTGTATCTTCCTTTCATTGTTGCAGTCAACCTAAAACTGCTCTAAAAATTAAGTTTTTTAAAAAACACCAAATTAGGAGCACCTAAATACATAAAGCAAATATTAACAGACATAAAGGGAGAAACTGACATGACACAATAATAACAGGGGACTTCGGCACCTTGGTTATACCAATGGAGAGATCATCCAGACAGAAAATCAATAACGGCATTAAATGGCACATTAAACCAGATGGTCTTAATATATATACATATGTATATATAGATCAGCTCATCAAAAAACAGAATACACATTCTTTTCAAGTACACATGTAACATTCTTCAGGATAAGTCATATGAGAGGTCACAAAACCAGTCTTAGTAAACTTAAGAAAATTGAAATCCTATCAGGCATCTTTTTTGACCACAATACTATGAGACTGGAAATCCACTACAAGAAAAAACTGCCCAAAACACAAGGATATGGAGGTTAAACAAAGGCTACTAAACAACTAATGGTTCACTGAGTAAATCAAAGAAGAAGAAAAAAAGAAAAAAACCCTAGAGACAAGTGAAACTGAAAACACAGCAATCCAAAATCCATGGGAATCAGCAAAAGCAGTACCAAGAGGAAATTTATACAGGTCTGTGGATCACAATCAACTGTGGAAAATTCTGAAAGAGATGGGAATACCAGACCACCTGACCTGCCTCTTGAGAAATCTGTATGCAGGTCAAGAAGCAGCAGTTAGAACTGGACATGGAACAACAGACTAGTTTCAAATAGGAAAAGGAGTATGTCAAGGCTGTATATTGTAACCCTGCTTATTTAACTTATATGCAGAGTACATCATGAGAAATGCTGAACTGGAAGAAACACAAGCTGGAATCAAGATTGCCAGGAGAAATATCAATCACCTCAGATATGCAGATGACACTACCCTTATGGCAGAAAGTAAAGAGGAACTAAAAAGCCTCTTGATGAAAGTGAAAGAAGAGAGTGAAAAAGTTGGCTTAAAGCTCATCATTCAGAAAACGAAGACCATGGCATCCGGTCCCATCACTTCATGGGAAATAGATGGGGAAACAGTGTCAGACTATTTTTTGGGGCTCCAAAATCACTGCAGATGGTGACTGCAGCCATGAAATTAAAAGANCTGAAGGAGATCAGCCCTGGGATTTCTTTGGAAGGAATGATGCTAAAGCTGAAACTCCAGTACTTTGGACACCTCATGCGAAGAGTTGACTCATTGGAAAAGACTCATGCTGGGAGGGATTGGGGGCAGGAGGAGAAGGGGAGGACCAAGGATGAGATGGCTGAATGGCATCACTGACTCGATGGACGTGAGTCTGAGTGAACTCCAGGAGATAGTGATGGACAGGGAGGCCTGGCGTGCTGCGATTCATGGGGTAGCAAAGAGTCAGACATGACTGAGCGACTGAACTGAACTGAACTGAACCTCAGAAAACAAGAAAAATCTCAAATAATAACCAAACCTTATACCTCAAGGAACTAAAAAGAAAAACAAACAAAACCCAAAGTTAGCGGAAAGAAAAAAATAATAAATATCAGAGCAAAAATTCAATAATACATTAAAAGGATCATACATCATGATTTAAGTGGAATTTATCCCAGAGTAGGGATGCAACAGTGGTTCAGTATCTGCAAATCAATCAGTGTAATAAAACACATTAATAAACTGAAGAATAAAAATCATATGATCATCTTGATAGATGCAGAAAACCTTGAAAAAATTCAACATTTATTTATGATAAAAGCTCTCAACAAAGTTACATATCTCAACACAATAAAGGTCATATGTGACAATCCCACAGCTAACTAACATCATACTCAATGGTGAAAAATTGATAGCATTTCCAGTAATATCAAGATCAAGACAAGAACATCCTCTTTCACCTCTTTTATTCACTTTTATTTTCATAGTACCAGAAGTCCTAGCCACAACAATCAAATAAAAAAAGAAAGAAAAGGAATCCAAATTGTAAAGAAAGAAGTAAAACTCTCACTGTTTTTAAATAACATGACACCATACACAGAAAATCCTAAAGATGCTACCAAAAAGCTACTAGAACTCATCAATGAATTTGGCAAAGTTGCAGGATATAAGGAGAAGGCAACAGCAACCCACTCCAGTACTCTAGCCTGGAAAATCCCATGGACGGAGGAGCCTGGTAGGCTGCAGTCCATGGCGTCGCTAAGAGTCGGACACGACTGAGTGACTTCACTTTCACTTTTCACTTATCCCAGGGACGGCAGAGCCTGGTGGGCTACCATCTATGGAGTCACACAGAGTCAGAGATGACTGAAGCGACTTAGCAGCAGCAGGATATAAAATTAATTTACAGAAATCTGTTACATTTCTATATACTAGCAATGTATATATTAACAATCAGAAAGAAAAATTAAGAAACCAATCCCATTTACAGTTGCATCAAAAAGAATAAATATCCTAGGAATAAGTCCAAATGAAGGGGTACAATATCTGTACTTGGAAAACTATTAGTCATTGATGAAAGAAATGGAAGACAACAACAAAAGAGGAAAGATAAACTGTCCTCAAGGATTAGAGAATAAATATTGCTAAAATGAACATACTGCCCAAGGTGATGCCCAAAATCAATGCACCCCCTATCAAATTACCAAAGCTATTTCTCACAGAACTAGAATAAATAATTCTAAAACTTATATGGAAGCATGAAAGACCCCTCAATAGCCAAAGAAATCCTGATTGAAAGAAGAGCAAACCTGGAGTATCATGCTTTCTGATTTCAAGCTACACTACAAAGGTACAGTAATCAAAGTTTTATACGAGCTGAAAACCAGACACACAGATCAATGGAACCCAATAGAAAGCCCAGAAACAAACTCATCACATGTATATAGGCAATTAAAGAATATACAATAGAAAAAGATGGCCCTCCTCGGGAACCAGTATTGAGAAAACATGTCTGACTCTTTGCAAACCCATGGACTGTAGCTCTCCAGGCCTCTGTCCATGGAATTTTCCAGGTAATAATACTGAAATGGGTTACCATTTCCTGCTCCAGGAGATCTTCCCAACCCAGGAATCAAACCCACATCTCTTGCAGCTCCCGCATTGGCAGGCAGGTTCTTTACCACTGTGCCACCTGGGAAGCCCTAAACTGGAATATTTCTCAGCCATGAAAAAGAATGATATCTTGCCATTTGTGACAACATGGATGGACCTAGTGGGTATTATGCTGAGTGAAACAATTCAGACAGAGAAAGACAAATGCCAACTTCACTAATATGTGGAATATAAAAAGAAAACGATGAACAAAACAGAAACAATTATAGATAAAGAGAAAAAACAGGTGGTTCTAGAGGGACAGGGATGTGGTGGTGGGGGGGGAATAGATGAGGGAGACTAAGAGGTTTCAACTTCCAGGTGTGCAATAAATGAGTCAAGGGTATGAAATGTACAGTGTGGGGAGTACAGTCATTAACTATGTAATATCTTTGTATGGTGACAAACTAGACTTACCATGGTGACCATTTTGATATGTATAGAAATACTGAATCACTATGTTGTATAATAGGAACTAACCTAGTATTGTAGGTCAGTTAGACTCCAAAAGCAAACCAACTCACAGGAAGCTTTGTTACCAGAGGCAGACATGAGAAGAGGGGAAATTGGATGAAAGCAGTCAAAAGGTAGAAACTTTCAGTTATAAGTACTAAGGATGCAATGTATAACATGATGAATATAATTAACATGGCTGCGTGTTATATAGGAAAGCTGTTAAGATAATAAATCCTGAGTTCTCATCACACAGAAAAAAAATTTTCCCTTTCTTTAAACTGGCATCTATATGGGATGATGAATGTTCACTAAATTTATTGTGATAATCATTTCATGACATAAGGCAAATCATTATCCTGTATACCTTAAACTTGTCCAGTGCTGTATTTCAATTATATCGCAACAAAATTTCATTGCAGCACTGTTTACAAAGCTAGGACATGGAAGCAACCTAGATGTCCATCGGCAGATGAATGGATAAGGAAGTTGTGGTACATATACTCAGTGGAATATTACTCAGCTATAAAAAAGAACACATTTGAGTCAGTTCTATTGAGGTGGATGAAACTGGAGCCTATTATACAGAGTGAAGTAAGCCAGAAAGAGAAATATCAATAGAATATATTAACACATATATATGGAATTTAGAAAGATGGTAATGACAACCCTATATACAAGACTGCAAAAGAGACACAGATGTAAAGAGCAGACTTTTGGACTCTGTGAGAGAAGGCAAGGGTGGGATGATTTGAGAGAATAGCATTGAAACATGTATATTACCATATGTAAAATAGATGACCAGTGTGCGTTTGATGCATGAAGCAGGGCACTCAAAGCTGGTGCTCTGGGACAACCCAGAGAGATGGGGTGGGGAGAGAGG
>SJYQ01004608.1:439328-453818 GCA_006410935.1 Redunca redunca
GAAGGGCACTCAAAGCTGGTGCTCTGGGACAACCCAGAGAGATGGGGTGGGGAGGGAGGGGGGAAGGGGGTTCAGGATGGTGAGACACATGTTACATCCATGGCTGATTCATGTCAATGTATGGCAAAAAACCATCACAATATTGTAAAGTAATTAGCCTCCAATTAAAATAAATAAATTTAATTTAAAAAAAAACAAGGTAGAGGGAAGAAAAACAGAAATTTTTAAAAAATAAAATAAAAATAAGAAAATTAGAAAACATCCCCTAAATTTCAAAGTGTGTATTTTTTTTTTTCATTTCTACTATACTGTTGTTACTACTACTGTATCTAACCTGTTTCCATTTCTCAGGTTTGGGAGAAGGTTGATTCTCAGATGCTGTTTGCTCCAGCTTGCCATTGCTGACACCAGTGCAGCCTTTGCTCCCACCTACCTCATTTACTGCTCACTACGCTTCTTGGCTGGGTTTTCTACCATGAGCATCCTGACAAATTGTACCGTTCTTAGTAAGTCAAAACTTTGGGTCTTTGACATTTTCCAAGCCTTAAATTTTATTTTTAAATTCTAACTTTGTCTGAAGTCAAGATCCTGTTTGTGTTTTCTTTCAGTTGTAGAATGGACAGTGCCCCGATTCCAAGTCATGGGAATGACCCTGTCGATCTGTGCTGCTTGCTTGGGCCAGATCATCCTGGGAGGACTCGCTTTTGCCATTCGAGACTGGCTCACCCTTCAGCTGGTGTTTTCTGTACCATTATTTGTCTTCTTTCTCTCCTCAAGGTATAAAATTTCTTTCTTTATCTGAGAAGATCCTAGATCCAAGGTACATGGAGTTAGGATGCAAGAATTCTGATTGGTCTTAGTCAATATTTGAACACATGCTTAACTAATCTGTGCCCTGTGTACAATTAAAGAAGTAGAACAGTTAGTGTTACAAGATAATATCAAGGACATTCAGGTAAATGTGAATTTTAGATAAAACATGAAATTTTTATATAATAACACCAAATATTGAATGGAGCCTAGTTACACTAAAAATCACTCATTGTTTACATGAAATTTCTACTTACTTGAGAGTTCTGTATTTTTATTTGGGGTTCTCTGGTGGCTCAGATGGTAAATAATCTGCCTGCAATGCAAGAGACCCGGGTTTGATCCCTAGAACAGGAATATCCCCTGGAGAAGGGAATAGCTACCCACTCCAGTATTTTTGCCTGGAGAATTTCATGGACAGAGGAGCCTACAGTCCAAAGGTCTCAAAGAGTTGGGCATGACTAAAATCTAACACTTTCACTACTTTTCTGTATTTTTATTTACTAACCTGATAAAAATATAGTATCTCGTTAAAGTAAAATTTCAAATAAACAGCAAATACTTTTTAGTATATGTACAAAATACTGCATGGGATGTAGTGGTACTCAAGGTTTACTCATATTCACTGTTAATCTAAATTCAAATTTAACTAAACACACTATTTTATTTGCTAAAATTGATACTATCCCTCTGAATCATAGGAAGGGAACACTATGACTCCAAGTCTATATTCTGGCAGTAAAGGTCTCTGAATGCAGAGGTCTTCTTCACTGTTTCCTAGTTATGGTGAAAGTGAAAGTCGCTCTGTCATGTCTGACTCTTTGCGACTCCATGGACTATACAGTCCATGGAATTCTCCAGGCCAGGATACTGGAGTGGATAGCCTTTCCCTTCTTCAGGGGATCTTCCCAACCCAGGGATCGAACACAGGTCTCCCGAATTGCAGGTGGATTCTTTACCAGCTGAACCTCAAGGGAAGCCCAAGAATACTGGAGTGGGTAGTCTATCCAGAGGATCTTCCCAACCCAGGAATCAAACCGGGCTGTCCTGCATTGCAGGTGGGTTCTTTATCAACTTAACTATCAGGAAAGCTCCTAGTTATGGTACGAGAGAATATACATTGTATTTTCTGGTGTAACAAAACAAGAGATAGGTATTAGGGAGAAGGAGAGGAGAGGTATTTCAGGGAAAAAAGGTATGTGAAAAAATGAGGAAATGAGAGTTGGTTACAGCTCTGTTCTCTTTGATCAGGTGGCTGGCAGAGTCTGCTCGGTGGCTGATTATCACCAACAGACCCGAGGCGGGCTTAAAGGAACTTAAGAAAGCTGCACACAGGAATGGAAGGAAGAATGCTGGAGATGCCCTAACTATGGAGGTGAACAGGAGAGGGGATTGGGATGACGTGACCTGACATACACTCTAGTCGGTGTCCAAGTGAATAAAGGGTGGGAATACAGGTGTGGTTGGAGTCTACTTAGCTCATTGTCCTGGTCTTCCATAGCTGCCCACATTGTTTGAGTGAATATTAAGAGAGAGCATGATGATGCTGAAGGGACTGAATGCAGATATTTCACTCAACAAAGGCAGAAAGCACTTCATATGTATGATTGTAAAGACTGTGTATTGGCCACCCTTTGTGTTAGAGAAAGTTAAAAAAAAAAAACCTAATCCATTTCTTTCCAATTAATGTTCCAATGGCTTTTTTGTCAAGATGGTAAGGCAAGAAGGGCAGCTTAGTGACCATGCAGAAAAGCGCATGTGAAAGTGAAAAACAGTCATGTCTGACTCTTTGCAACCCCATGGACTATACAGTCCCTGGAATTCTTCAGGCCAGAACTCTGGAGTGGATAGTCTTTCCTTTCTCCAGGGGATCTTCCCAACCCAAGGACTGAACCAGGGTCTCTCACATTGCAGGTGGATTCTTTAACAACTGAGCTATGAGGGAAGCCCATTATTAACTTTTCTTGTTTTCAATGATACGAGAATGGAAAGAATGCTAATAGAGACAAGGAGAAATCATTTGCCCTCGTTAATAGGAGAAAGAGAAGGTTAGGGGCTAGACAGTCAAACAAGAACAATAAAACATTTCTGCAAATTTCCTCATTGGCACATCTGATCAATTTTTTGAAACCACTTTATTGAGGTTTTAGCATACAAAGAGCTGTACCTATTTAATGTACAACTTGATGGATTTGCAAGTTAGTATACATCTGAACAGCATCACCACAGTTTATACAATAAACATATCCATTACCTCCTAAAACTTTCTCCATCCTTCTTTATTATTTTTTGTGATAACACAATATAAGACCTCCCATCACAGCAAATTTTGAGCACACGGTACAGTATTATAACCCTAGACACAATGCTATAGAGTCCTTTAGGATTGATTTATCTTGCTCAACTTAAACTTTGTACTCTATGATAAATATTGCCCCATTTCTCACATCCCCCAACACCTGGCAAGCACTATTCAGAAACTCTCTGTTTCTTTGAGTTTAACTATTATAGATTACTTATATAAGTGGTATCCTGTAGTATTTGTTTTTCTGCACATGGCTTATTTTTTTATAGCATAATATCCTCTAGGTTAATCACATTGTGACAAATGGCAAAATTTCTTTACTTTTATTGTTGAATAATATACCATTTTGCATATATATAGATGGCACTTTCCTTTTCTCTTCATCCATGGATGGACATTTGTTTCCATATCTTAGCTATTGGGAATAATGATCCAATGAATATATGAGGGCAGATATCTCTTCAAGATCCTGATTTCAATTCCTCTGAATGTATATTCAAAAGAAGGATTACAGGATAACATACTAGTTCTTGTCTCAATTTTTTGAGGAACCTCCATACTGTTTCCATAGTGGCCACAGCATTTCACATTCCCAGCAACAGTGTACAAGGATACCCTGTTCTCCACATCTTTACTAATACTTATTACTTTTTTTTAATAATAGCCATTCTAACTGGTGTGCAGTGGTAACTTATAATTTTAATTTGCCTTTCCCTAACAATTAGTGATGTCAAGCATTTTTTTATGTACCTGTTGGCTGTTTGTATGTGGTCTTTGCAGAAATGTCTATTCAGTTTGTATGCCCATTTTTTGTTGCTGCTCAGTTGCGAAGTCATGTCCAGCTCTTTCCAAGCCCACTGACTGCAGCATGCCAGGCTCCCCTGTCCTTCACTATCTCCTGGAGTTTGCTCAGACTCATGTCCATTTAGTTAGTGATGCCATCCAACCATCTCATCCTCTGCCATACCCTTGTCCTCTTGCCTTCAATCTTTTCCAGCATCAGGGTCTTTTCCAATGAGTCGGCTCTTCACATCAGGTGGCCAAAGTATTGGAGCTTCAGCATCAGTCCTTCCAATGAAAATTTAGGGTTGATTTCCTTTAGGATTGACTAGTTTGATCTCCTAACTGTCCAAGGGATTCATCAAGAGTTGTCTCCAGTATCTTCTAAAGCATCAGTTATTCATTGTTCAGCCTTCTTTATAATGCAACTCTCACATCCGTACATGACCGCTGGAAAAACCATAGCTTTGACTAGACAGAACTTTAATTGAGTTATTTGGGTTTTTCACTACTGAGTTGTAGGAGTTTCCTATATATTCTGGATATTAACCCTCTATAAGACACATGGCTCGCAAATATTTGCTTCTAGTCTGCAGGCGCTTTTTCATTTTGTTGATTATTTCCTAGCTGTTTAAACGCTTTTCAGCTTGATAAAGTACCATTTGTCTATTTTTGCTTATTACCTGTTCTTTTGGTGTCAGAACCAAAAAATCATTGCCAAGACCAATATCAACAAGCTTCTCTCTTATATTTTCTTTAGCAATTTTATAGTTTAGGTTTTTAGTCTTTAATCTATTTAAACTGATTTTTTATTTTCCTTAACTTTATTTTAATTGGAGGATGATTTCTTTACAATATTGTGGTGGCTTTTGCCGTACATTGACATGAATCACCCACAGGTGCATAGTGTAAGGTAAGTTTCCAATTTCATTTTTTGCATGTAGATATCCAATGTTAATAAACACCACTTATTAAAAACAATCTTGTCCCCATTGTGAATTCTTGGCACAATTGTCAGAAATCAATTGTCTGTATATGCATGAGTCTATTGCTGGGCTCTTTATTCTGCTCTATTGGTCTATATGTCTTTATTCCAGTATCACGCTCTTGGTTACTGTGGCTTTGTTATATATTTTGAAACAAGAATATGTGATGCTTCCAGCTTTGTTCCTGTTCAAAAATGCTTTGACTGTCAAGGGGTCTTCTGTATTTCCAAGTGAATTTTAGGGTTTTTTTTTTTTTTCTATTTCTGTAGAGAATGTCAATGGGATTTTGACAGGGCTGTATTGAATCTGCATATTGCTTTGTGTTGTATGGACATCTTAACAATACTAATTTGCTTAATCCATGAGCTTGAATGTCTTTTAAGTTTCTAGTATCTGCCTTAATTTCTTTCTTCAATGTTTTGAATATGCAAGTCTTTCACCTCCTTGGTTAAGTTTATCCCTAAATGCTTTTTTGTTCTTGATGATATTGCAAATAAGACTGTCTTCTTAATGTTATTTTTAGATAGCTTGTGGCTGGTGTGTAGAAATACAATTGATTTTATATGTTAATTTTTTATCTTGCAAATTAACTGAATTCACTTTTAGCAACTTTTTGGATATGTGTTTAGGTTTTTCTACAAATAAGATCATGTTGTCTAAAAAAAAGATCATTTTACTTCTTTCTTTCTGATTTGGATGCCTTATTTTTTTTCTTACCTGATTGTTCTGGCCAGGACTTCCAATTCTATGTTGAACTGAAGTGTGATCCTTGTCTAGTTCCAGATCTTAGAGGAAAAATTTTCAGCTTTTCACCATAGAGTATGATGTTAGCTGTGGGCTTTTCATACATGGCCTTTAATGGAAGTTCCTTCAGTACTTAATTTGCTGAGAATTTTTGCCATGGGAGTGTGTTGAATTTTGTGAAATGCGTTTTCAGCATTTGTTGTGAGAATCATATGATCTTTAGCCTTCATTCTGCTACTTTGGTGTATCACATTTATTTGCTTGTACTGAACCATCCTTGCATCCCAGGAATAAAGTCCACTGGGTAATGGTGTATGATCTTTTCAATATGCTGTTGAATTTGGTTTGCTGACATCTTGTTGCTTATTTTTTCAACCGTATTCTTCAGGAATATTGTCCTGTATTTTTTTTCTTTTCTTTCCTTATGGTTTCTTTGTCTCACTTTGCTGTTAGGATCATAGTGGCCTGACAAAATTAATTTAGAAGGATTTCTATCTTCTATTTTTTGGAAGAGTTTGAGAAGATTCATATTAATTCTTTAAGTGTTTGGTAGAATTCACCTGTAATGCTATATAATATTAGGCTTTTATTTCTGGAATTTTTAATTACTACCTCATGCTGTTTATTAGTTTTTCATCTATTGAGGCTTTCTAGTTCTTCTCAATTCAGTCTTTGTAGGTTATATGTCATATATTTGTGTCAGATTGATCCTTTTGCCATTATAAATTACCTTCTTGGTCTCTTGTGACAGTTTTTGATTAAAGTCTATTTTATCCATACAAGGTGACTATCCCTGCTCTGTTTTGGTTATCATTTTCATGGAATGTCTTTTTTCATCCATTCATTTAAAGTCTATGGAGTATACCTGTGGTGGATTCATGTTGATGTATGGCAAAACCAATATAATATTGTAAAGTAATTAACCTCCAATTAAAATAAATAAATTTTAAAAATAAAAAAATAAAAATAAAAGAAATGGAAAAACCTTCTAAATTCATTTTGTCAGGCCAATATGATTCTGACACCAAAATGAAACAAAGATACCATGAGAAAAGAAAAGAAAAAAATATAGGCCAACATTCCTGAAGAGTATAGTTGAAAGAATCATCAACAAGATGTTAGAAAACCAAATTCAACAATTAAAAAGATCATACACCATTACCCAGTTGATGTTTTTGAACTGTGGTGCTAGAGAAGACTCTTGAGAGTCCCTTGGACAGCAAGGAGATCAAACCAGCCAAACCCTAAAGAAAATCAATCCTCAATACTCATTGGAAGGATTGATGCTGAAGCTGAAACTCCACTACTTTGGCCATCTGATGCAAAGAGCTGACTCATTAGAAAAGACTCTGATGCTGGGCAAGATTGAAGGCAGGAGAAGGGGATGACAGAGGATGAAATGGTTGGATGGCATCACTGACTCAATGGACATGAGTTTGAGCAAGCTCTGGGAAATGGTGAAGGACAGGGAAACCTGGAGTGCTGCAGTCCATGGAGTCACAAAGAGTATGACACAACTGAGTGACTGAACAACAGCAACCTGAAGTGATTTTCTTACAGATACGTTTGGGGTGGTTGGGGGCAAGCCAGGGTGTGCTGGAAAATGTTTAACACTTTAGTTACAGGAAGAAAAAAATCCATAGGTCTCAGATTTGTGGCGCTGGTCAATTGCTGTGATGTGAATATTACCACCATAGTCAGTTTCAAGCCACCAACAGGATGGTAACTGCTTAACAAACCATCTAAAAATTTAGCAAAGGGCTTTTATGAATTTTCACACTGATTCCAGGACACAACTGGGTAAGGGTTCAAACAGAGGCTGTTTCATGCATTTTAATCCAGGGTAGTGTTATGAGTAGTATGAATATTTAGAAAAGGTCAGATATTGAATTGCCAACAACTGCTGGATCATTGAAAAAGCAAGAGAGTTCCAGAAAAACATCTACTTCTGCTTTATTGACTATGCCAAAGCCTTTGACTGTGTGGATCACAACAAACTGTGGAAAATTCTGAAAGAGATGGGAATACCAGACCACCTGACCTGACTCCTGAGAAATCTGTAAAGTGTCAGACTTTATTTTGGGGGGCTCCAAAATCACTGCAAATGGTGACTGCAGACATGAAATTAAAAGATGCTTACTTCTTGGAAGGAAAGTTATGACCAACCTAGATAGCATATTAAAAAGCAGAGACATCACTTTGCCAACAAAGGTCCATCTAGTCAAAGTTACAGTTTTCCCAGCAGTCATGTATGGATGTGACAGTTGGACTATAAAGGGAGCTGAGTGCTATAAGAATTGATGCTTTTGAACTGGGTCCTGGAGAAGACTCTTGCGAGTCCCTTGGACTGCAAGGAGATCCAACCAGTCCATCCTAAAGGAAATCAGTCCTGAATATTCATTGGAAGGACTGATGCTGAAACTGAGACTCCAATATTTTGGCCACCTGATGCAAAGAACTGACCCATTGGAAAAGATCCTGGTCCTGGGAAAGATTAAAAGCAGGAGGAGAAAAGGACGACAGAGGATAAGATGGTTGGATGGCATCATCACCTCAATGGACATGAGTTTGAGCAAGCTCCAGGAGTTGGTAATGGACAGGGAAGCCTGGCCTACTGCAGTCCATGCAGTTGCAAAGAGTCAGACAAGACTGAGTGACTGAACTGAACTAAACTTACATTATCATCCATGATGCAATCCTGCTCCTCTCTTCTGAAAGCCTAAGTCCAATATTTTCACTACTCAGGTTATAACTGAAAGGATGTTATTGCATTTGTAGGTTCTCAGTTAAGGTGGCCTTTCATTTCCCTGAATTCCTCATGAAATTATTCCAACTGACTTTATGGTATTTTTTCATTTGTAGAGGTGGGATAAGAATTAAGACTATATTGTTTGAATAACTGATAAATAGGTATCTGAGAGAAATTGGATACAATTCCATATGCACATTTATAGCCTCATGTATGGTCCTGGAAATCCTTGTGAGAGAAATGCTATTTTTTTCTCCACCTACTCTGCTCCTACTCTGATTCCTCTACTCGTTCTTTTTGTTGTTGTTGTTAGGTCACTAAGTCGTGCCCAAGTCTTTGTAACTCCATGGACTGTGGCACTCCAGGCTCCTCTGTCCTCCACTGTCTCCTGGAGCTTCTCAAATTCATGTTCATTGAGCTGTTGATGTGAATTGAGTTTTATAAACATTTATTTACATTTCTCAAGGTATATACCTAGCATATTGCAAGACTATTAATAACTTCATATTATAACCAGTTCTGAATATAAATCATCCTACTCCAAGATCTCTCCTGATTTCGTCCTCAGATTTAACTTTAGGCATCTCCTTCATGGAGGCACAACATGCCAGAAATTCCCTAAAAGTGACTGAACAAAGAACCAAAACAAATAATCTCAGGAAATGTTCTTTTCCCTGAGATAAACAGTTTTTCTGCAAGGGACAGCCAAGCTTAGTTTCCAGGTCTTTCATGCCCATCTGGCACAAATGGAGCTTTGGACCATTATCCAAGTAAGCCTGATTTGATTCCCTTTCTTATCTGCATATCTGACATATAATCCCTTTCTAATGCCCTGCAGCCCTCTCAAATCTTGTGTTTAAATATTTTTGTTGCTACATAATTTCCTTCAGTCCCTTTAAACTCAGCAATTCTCTGTTCATATCACTTTTACACCCATTGTTGCATTTTCAATGACTATATTTTCCAGTAGACAGAAAAGGAAGTTGTCTACCTTGTCCTCTGTTGGGGGCCTCACAATGCCTACCACTGTGTGACAACTGAACAGTTTGTTGTTGTTGAAGGTCCTGAGATCTGCCATGCAGGAGGAGCTGGAGGCAGCACAGATCAAGCCTTCTGTGTTTGACTTGTTCCGCACACCCAACCTGCGTAAAAGGATCTGTCTCCTGTCCTTTGTGAGGTGGGCTTTACACAGTGCACGAGAGATGTTAAAATAGTGGAGACATGAATCTATTCCTTATCAAAAGAGCAACATGGTGGGAACAGATCTGAGATAAAGCAGAGAGAAAGCCATAATGATAACTGTCGTGTTGAATAGTCAAAGGGTTATGAAAAGACTGACCCAGAGCTAGGTATACAATGTAGAGTTCTGTTCATCATATCACCCTACCAAGTTCATCACTGGAAACAGGCTGAGAACTTCCGATGTTCTCATGATACAATGTTGGCTTTAACTCTCTTCACTTGTTTGTTTTCATTTTAATTAAGGCAAAATTACAAACCATAAAATGAAGAAGAATACATAGCCTGATGAATATTTCCATATGTAAATATGGAACCATCACCCAGATAAAGATAACAGAAAAACTCTAAAGCCCTGGAAGGTTCCATCATGTGTCCTCCACAAAAATACTCCAAATCCTCCTCCAAATCTTAACAATAATTAGGAGCTCCAAATATATAACTATCTTATGGTTTTAAAATCATCACTGTGTGAGGAAATATTTCATAAAACCTATCATGTTTTTATACTTTAAAACAAACTACTGGCTGCTTGGTTAATAGTTATGATCATCATTTGTAAGACAAAGGCTCTAAACCTTATGGTAATGTCGTTCATCTTTGTTCATCACAGATTTGGAAACTTCATGGCATTTTTTGGTCTGATTCTCCATCTCCAGTATATGGGGAGCAATGTTTTCCTGTTCCAAGTTCTTTTTGGCGCAGTCAACCTCCCAGCCAACTGTGTTGCTTTTTTGGCACTTAATCACCTGGGCCGTCAAGTAAGCCAGACACTCTTCCTGTTTCTTCTTGGAATCTCCATTCTGACCATCACATTTGTGCCTCAAGGTGAGAAAAGAGCACAGGTTGAAGTAAGAAAATGTCTTACCCCGGGTATTTGAAAACAGAATCTGAAGCAGTAGGAAGTGAAGGCTAGGTTCTAAGGATTCTCCAAAACTAGTCTGAGGATTTAGGATAGATTCTGCCATTAAGTGGCTGCAAAATAGCTCAGACAGTTCAGACAACTAGTTGTCTTCATCATATCTGACATGTATTTGGTAATTGGTACTTGGGACAGCAATTGATTACTTACCCTTTGGCCAATCACACTTGTAACTGTAAATGGTAATATTATGTCATATATTAAATTGTATCTCATGTGAGGACACAATACTGCCACTTCCTCTGTTTGGTCTCTTTCCTATTATGACAGTGTCAGTGACCCTTTACTACCTGACTCTATGTATCCACTCATGTGTCCAGAATTAGGTGACCATAACTTCAACCTGGTTCCAGGTTGTCATCTTGACTCTGAGGTATTTTTAATCCCTTCCCTTCAAGCATAGTAGATGTGTAGAATAGGGGAAAATTCATTAAGCTGTTAAGAGCCTCTCTTAAGATCCATGTTACTAAATTGAATGACCATATGCAATGAATAGGGGAAGTCAGATGGTCACCACGCTTCAGATAACTTCCAGTACACTGCATGTACACAGGATCCCATCTTGAATATCAGCATCAATGCAAATTTGCTGCCTTTCAACATAGCCCTCTCCAATGTTGTAACACTTTCATGATTTTTTTTTTAATGGGATAGAAAACTGACTGTCTGAAACATCTTTTCAGAGGTTTCCAAAGTCTATTTTTCCCCTAAAACAGGCCCTTATTCTTGAATCTTAAAATATTATTCTAGATCAAGCAATTTTCCAGCTTATCCATTAAGACAAGCCCCATTCTTTTATGATTCTCTACTGCATTACTAGCCCTATGTCAATATTGTGTAAACACAAGAGTTTTAAAGGATATTGATGAGTCTTAACGTCTGTCAATAATTGCTCATAAGATAGTCCTATGTTATACATGAAAGACAGAGGAGACACTGGACAGAATAAATGAAAGCAAACCTTTTCTGGGATTTTGTTCCCCCCTCTATCTTTTGGAAACTTCTAAAATCTCTGGTATGCAGATACAGTTGATTCAAATACTCAGGTTTTTAAATTCTCATTTAGGCTGTAATATACAGATAAGTCACATTTCTCAGCTATTAATCTCTGCACATTCTCCACTCCATGCATTTTCTCTACTATGTATTTTCCAAGCAAAAGTGATGGAGTGGATTGCCATTTCCTTCTCCAGGGCACCTTCCCGACCCAGGAATCGAACCTGGGTCTTCCGCTTTGCAGGCAGACGCTTTACCGTCTGAGCCACCAGGGAAGCCCACTGTATATTTAACACATGCAAATGTTTCCAACTATGTCTTTTTCACTTGTAATTTGGGGGTTGTTCATTTCTTCAGCTCAGATTTCCTGAGTCTCACTGATCTTCTCCTCCAGAAATGCAGACCCTGCGTATGGTTGTGTCAACTTTGGGAATAGCGGTTTCTTCTGTGACTCTCATGTGTTCTTTTGCCCATGGAAATGAACTAATCCCCACCGTTCTCAGGTACACAAGCTCATGGAAGCTCTGGCAGAGTCAAAACAGACCTTTCCCAGCTAATTAAGACTTATAGAAGGAAGAAAACTAATCTGAATCGTTATCAAAAGCATTGATTATAGTAGTATTAATAATAAAAATTAGAGCCAAAATTTTAATCAAAATCTCAATTTTGTTAGGCATGTTAAGCCTTTTAATATATCATCTCCCATAATCTGCTGAGCCATTAAGGTGCTGTGGGTAAGAGTATTTTTAAATAACAAAGACTTTTTTAAAAACACGTGCACTTGAAAAAATTTGTGAGCAAATAAGAGTATATTTTAAATGTAAAAGTACATCATTAGTCTTTATGTATCTAAATACTGCTGTGATGTCTCCCACACCTGGACGCATGCTAAGTTGCTTCAGTCATGCCTGACTCTTTGTGACCCTATGGACTGTAGTCCACCAGGCTGCTCTGTCTAAAGGATTCTCCAAGGAAGAATACTGATGGGTTGCCATGCCCTCCTCCAGGGGATCTTCCCAACTCAGGGACTGAACCTGAGTCCCTTACACTGGCAGGTTCTTTACCTCTAATTCCACCTAGGAACCCCACGTGGTCTCCCATAATCAAAGCAAAATAATAAATCTCATATTACATGTATGGATTTATACCAGATTATTTTTGTATTGTTGTTTTCACTCCAAGGGTAACAGCTTCAGGATTCTTGGGAATTGCTTCTAACATTGGGGCAGCCCTGGCTCCCCTCTTGATGATCTTAACAATGTATTCCCCTCACCTGCCTTGGATCATCTATGGAGTCTGCTGCATCCTTGGTGGCCTTGTTGTCCCACTTCTACCTGAAACCAGGAATAAGCCTCTGCCTGACTCCATTCAGGATGTGGAAAAGGAGTAAGTAAACCCCTGGTTGTCCCTTAGAGTTGCTATGTGATACAGGTCTGTGCTAAGAAGGCCAAGGCATCATACAAGGTCATTGTCCCCAGGGGAAGGCTTACATCTGGATGTCTCTAGGTGGTCAGTGCCTTCACTTTAGCTACAGCCTCATCCCTCCCCACAGTGACCTCAGACTCCCCCAGGACTCCCTGGATCACCCAGACCAGCACCAGTAGGCACCGTTTAGTGATGAAGAAGTCAAAATTAGGTGCCCTAGTGTAACATAAACAACCCCTGAAGGTGTTTTACAAACATACACAGATTTAAACATCAGATTCTCGCCCCTCAGGCCTGGGCAGCCCTCAGCCCAGTGAGGGCAGTAAGCTCTCTGAGATTACTGGTGTCTGTAGGTCTGTGACCTGCCCTGATCACTGAAGCAGGTTCCTGAGGGAGACCAAGGAGAGGGCAGGAGCCCCTCCTCTCTCAGATGACAATATATCTCAGGAGAAGGAGTCATGTTGTGCTGCCTGTGAGATTCAGACCATCTGATTTTCTCTAGGAATGAAAGTGTTAAAAAAGAGATGAGAAGGGTGGTAATTACTTATATATTTAAAAGATCAAGAATTTGAAAGGATTTTGAAACTTATATACTTCCTTTGCCTCTTCCAAAGACCCAGTTAGCCATCACCTTGGTTTCCAATATCAAAGCTGCCTTCCCAGATCCTGTCCTGGGAGCATGGCTTTTTTCTTCACAAAATGTACTCAGATCCTCAGGACAGGTGTCAGTGTTTTTATCAATACTCACAGACCAATACAGTCCATTTTCTCTAAAGAATTTAAGGCACAGGTGACTTTTCCATGTTTTTTAATCTTGTTCTTTTGTTGTTTTCATTATATTTGCTCTAGGAGAAAAGACTCAAGAAAAGCAAAGCCGGACGGTACTTTCACAAAAGTGACACAATTTTAAGGAATTCCATTCCAGGCACTATCTGCTAGTCAAAGAGCAAGATAAACAAGAAAAATTGGGGTCATTCCCAAATATTGGTAAAATTTGGAAAACAAATAAATAAAAAGATGTAATAGGAAAATGGACCTCATTTATAATTGCAGTTCTAAATAACTACATACAAAATGCCTATGACTGATTATAATATGAAGTTTGAGGAAAGTCATGATGCTTTTAAAGGAATCATAATAAAACATGTATGTTTCTGGATAGAGAGACAGAACAGTGTTAAAAACCATTAATTCTGTTCCAATTAATGGCACAGTCATTGATGGATAATTATTAGGGGAACAACTTGAAAAATAGTTACAAATTTATCTACAGGTTAATAATAGGCAAGATTCAAAAACTGAAGTTAATGGAGGGAAGGTGGTGCAAGTATTTGGGGCAGTACATGCTGAAATGAAGTGCAAATACATTTACAACTCAAAAGACATCCAGAATAGGCTTGTGGCATGTAGAACACTTGAAATTTGGAAACTGGGACAGCATAAATCACTGATGGAAATAAATGATTATGTAATAAGTATCATTAACTAACTTTGGAAATAAATAGTAATTTGAAAAAGTACTCCACATTTTTAA
>SJYQ01004608.1:463744-473972 GCA_006410935.1 Redunca redunca
CCCATCCTGAACCCCCCTCCCACCTCCCTCCCCATCCCATCCCTCTGGGTCGTCTCAGTGCACCAGCCCTGAGCACCCTGTATCATGCATCAAGGACTGATGCTAAAGCTCCAATACTTTGGCCACCTGATGTGATGAACTGACTCATTGGAAAAGACTGTGATGCTGGGAAAGATTGAAGGCAGAAGAAGAGGACAACAGAATAAGATGGTTGGATAGCATCACCAACTCAATGGACATGAATCTGAGCAAACTCTGGGAGATGGTGAAGGAAAGGGATGCCTGGTGTGCTGCAACCCGTTGGGTCTCAGTGTTGGACATGACTTAGCAACCAAACAACAGTTTTCATTCTGTTGATTTTCATTGATCTGATTTGAACTGAAGCAGTTACTGGAAGAGAAGGATTTCATCATATTTCACTTGTTTTAATTTAACTCAGGATTATTTTCATTAACTCTTTTAATAAAGATTTAGTACTAACTGAGCAAAAATCTACTTTCACTTCTTTTCACACACAAAAAGTCATAAAGCACTTAACGTTTGAGTCTCACATATTACACTTTGAAAAAGGACTGTGCATACAATATAGAAGGTTATTTTAGTTTATTTACCAGAGAATCTACAAGTCAAAGTTCAATGCTACTTTGGATCTTGCTGGAAGAATTTTTACAAAGTAAACATGTAACAGATGTGATCATCAACTGCTAGAGTTACTCAGCGAATTATTGCTCTCTAATAAATCGCTAATTACTTACCTGACCTTAAAACAACACAGAGAAACAGCTTCCACTATCCTGATGGAAGAACCAGTTGAGGAGAAAGTGTGGCCAGGATCAACACACACTTAGCGTGACATTGCAGCTGGAAATATTTTTTTCCCTTGAACTTTTCTAGATAGTCATTTTGCCTTGTTTTGAGGATCACCAGCTCATCCTTGATGGCCTTTCAAGACCTTCTGGATCAAGTTGGAGGCCTGGGGAGATTCCAGATCCTTCAGATGGTTTTCTTTTGTATCTCTGGCCTTATAGTGTACCCTCACATCCTACTGGAGAACTTCACTGCAGCCATCCCCGGTCATCGCTGCTGGGTCCACATCTTGGACAATGACACTGGCTCTGCTAATGACACTGGGACCCTCAGTCAAGATGCCCTCCTGAGAATCTCCATCCCACTGGACTCAAACCTGAGGCCAGAGAAATGTCGTCGCTTCAGCCACCCCCAGTGGCAGTTCCTTTACCTGAATGGGACCTTCCCCAACATGACTGACCTGGACACAGAGCCCTGTGTGGACGGCTGGATATATGACCGAAGTACCTTCTCCTCCACCATCGTAACTGAGGTAAGAGGCCCCATTTACCTCTTGTGAGTACATGATCTGGGTGTTTAGGGGTAACAGAATAATGAACGTGCTTTTAGCCTTTAGTCACTAGGTAGGTGTTCATTCTTCATCCTTTCAGGAAATATTAATTGCCTCTCTATTAAATGCCAGGCACCTACATATTTAATGAGTCTGCTGCTGCTGCTGCTCCTAAGTCACTTCAGTCGTGTCTGACTCTGTGTGACCCCATAGACAGCAGCCCACCAGGCTCCACTATCTAACAAACTCCAAAATAGAAATGAACCCTTCTATTATAGTCATCTTGGGATGACCAAAGTCTAAACAAATAATTTATGTAATGTGTTTAAAGGTATCTTTACTACTATAGAAGATCTAAATATTAATAAATGGAGCAATATACCTTATTAGTAGAAATTATTTATAAATTAATCTGTAAATTCAAAGCAATTTCAATCAAATACCAATAAGATATAACCCTCTTGACCTCTGGAACTTAAGAAGCTGATACTAAAATTAACATGAAAGAGAAATGAAACCAGAACAGCTAAGAGAGTTTCTAAGAATAAGGTCTGCCCTAACATTCATCAAGATTTGTTATAATCTTATTCAAGTCAAGAGACTGTGGGGACAAACACAGAGACCAGCAGACTATCCTTCAAAGTCTACCTTATACAGTATATGAAACAAATTCCTATTTAGAGAACTGAACATGAAAAGAAAAACAGACATTTAAAGGAAAATATAGAACATCCTTACGTTCTTGAAAGCAGGAAAGAATTTCTTAAGATATAAGAACGATTTAAAAAAATGGTACCATAAACAAAGCTAAAAAACAACAGGCAAATGGATATGTATAATACATACAACAAATGATTACTATCCAGAATATGTAATGAGTAACTATAAATCAAGCTTAAAACAGTAACAGTGCCAAGAGAGACATGGCTAGGTTATTTCTCAGAAGAGAAAACCTAAATGTCAAAAAACAAATTTTCACTATTTTATTTGTAATAAAGGAAATACATATAAAAAAATGTTATACCAGGTGAGGAATACTCATCATTTGATTGTTATATATCAACATTTTATATATATTTGTGAATATATTACAAATATTTACTAGACTGATGAAAAACCCCATTCCCAGACTATATTCTGGAGCAGTCATATTACATCTACTGCAAAGTTCTAATCAGTAAAATTTTACATCTCCTCAAATGAGTTAACTCTGTGGCCAAGACTGAGAACTACTTAGTCTGATGTAAACTGGAGATTATTAAAACCAACAGATTTAGAGTACACTTCCCTAAGGAAGTTATGTTTAAATGAGACCCGAACTAACGCAGAAAAAAAGAAGCTGAAGAGGGTGATAAAGGCCCAAAATATTGAACTTTGCAAGTTATATTAAGAAGTTTTGACCAGATTTCCACTGAGAGATTGTTGTGTGTGTGTGTGTGTGTGTGTGTGTGTGTGTGTGTGTGTAGTTTATTTATTTATTTATTTTTACTTTACAATATTGTATTGGTTTTTTGGGAGAATGGCATTGAAACATGTATAATATCATATATGAAATGAATTGCCAGTCCAGGTTCAATGCATGATACTGGAGAGATTGTTTATTTTTTATCAGAGGATAATTGCTTTACAAAGTTGTGTTGGTTTCTGCCATACAACAATATGAATAACCCCTAAGTATACATATGCCACTCCCTCTTGAATCTCCCTCCCACCCCCACATCATACCCCTCTAGGTTGTCACAGAGCACTGGATTGAGCTCCCCGTGTTATATAGCTGCTTCCCACTAGCTATTTTACATATGGTAATGAGATTTTAAGCTGCTGTGAAGCTCTGCAGTGATGGTGTCCTTCTCTTTCAGTGGGACCTGGTATGTAAATCTCAGTCACTGATCTCAGTGGCTAAATTCCTGGTCATGAGTGGAATTCTGGTGGGAGGCATCATATATGGCTATTTATCAGACAGGTGAGTATCTCTCAATCATACCTTTCTTTATTCTCAAGTACTTTCAGCTTATGAATTATTCTTTCAGAAAGAAATATATATTTCAACTTAGTTTTATGAAGCATCAATCATAACAATTGAGAAGTGTTTTATTTAACTTTGAATAATCATTGTGTCCATATAGTTAAATACTCGGAAAATTACAACAAAAAAATACTTATTACAATTACTTCAGTATTACAAATACTTCAGTATTCTTGCCTTGGGAACCCCATGAACAGTATGAAAAGGCAAAAATATAAGACACTGAAAGATGAACTCCCCAGGTCAGTAGGTGCCCAATATGCTACTGGAGATCAGTGGAGAACTAACTCAAGAAAGAATGAAGAGATGGAGCCAAAGCAAAAACAACACACAGTTGTGGATATGACTGGTGATAGAAGCAAGGTCCAATGCTATAAACAGCAATATTGCATAGGAACCTGGAATGTTAGGTCCACGAATCAAGGCAAATTGGAAGTGGTCAAACAGGAGATGGCAAGAGTGAACATTGACATTTTAGGAATCAGCAAACTAAAATGGACTGGAATGGGTGAATTTAACTCACATGACCATTATATCTGTTACTGTGGGCAAGAATCCCTTAGAAGAAATGGAGTAGCCATCACAGTCAACAAAAGAGTCCAAAATGCAGTACTTGGATGAAATCTCAAAAACGACAGAATGATCTCTGTTTTTTTCCAAGGCAAACCATTCAATATCATGGTAATCCAAGTCTATGCCCTGGCCAGTAATGCTGAAGATGCTGAAGTTGAACAGTTCTATGAAGACTTATAAGACCTTTTAGAAATAACATCCAAAAAAGATGTCATTTTCATTACAGGGGATGGGAATGCAAAAGTAGGAAGTCAAGAAACACCTGGAGTAACGGGCAAATTTGGCCTTGGAGTACAGAATGAAGCAGGGCAAAAGCTAACAGAGTTCTGCCAAGAGAATGCACTGGTCATAGCAAACACCCTCTTCCAACAACACAAGAGAAGACTCTACACATGGACATCACCAGATGGCTAACACCAAAATCACACTGATTATATTCTTTGCAGCCAAAGATGGAGAAGCTCTATACACTCAGCAAAAACAAGACCAGGAGCTGTCTGTGGCTCAGATCATGAACTGCTTATTGCCGAATTGAAAAAAGTAGGGAAAACCACTAGACATTCAAGTATGACCTAAGTCAAATCCCTTATGATTATACAGTGGAAGTGAGAAATAGATTTAAGGGACTAGATATGATGGACAGAGTGCCTGATGAACTATGGATGGAGGTTTGTGACCTTCTACAGGAGACAGGGATCATAACCATCCCCAAGAAAAAGAAAAGCAAAAAGGTGAAATGGCTGTCTGAGGAAGCATTACAAATAGCTGTGAAAAGAGAAGTGAAAAGCAAAGGAGAAAAGGAAAGATATACCCATTTGAATGCAGAGTTCCAAAAAATAGCAAGGAGAGATAAGAAAGCCTTCCTCAGTGATCAATGCAAAGAAATAGAAGAAAACAAAAGAATGGGAAAGACTAGAGATCTCTTCAAGAAAATTAGAGATACCAAGGGAACATTTCATGCAAAGATGGGCTCAATAAAAGAACAGAAATGGTATGGACCTAACAGAAGCAGAAGATATTAAGAAGCAGTGGCAAGAATACACAGAAGAACTATACAAAAAAGATCTTCACCACACAGATAGTCACAATGGTGTGATCACCCACCTGAAGCAAGACATCCTGGAATGTGAAGTAGAGTGGGCCTTCACAAGTATCACTATGAACAAAGCTAGTGGAGGTGATGGAATTCCAGTTGAGCTATTTCAAACCCTAAAAGATGATGCTGTGAAAGCGCTGGATTCAATATGCCAGCAAATTTGGAAAACCCAGCAGTGGCCACAGGACTGGAAAAGGGCAGTTTTCATTCCAATCCCAAAGAAAGGCAATGCCAAAGAATGCTCAAACTACCACACAATTGCACTCATCTCACATGCTAGCAAAGTAATGCTCAAAATCCTCCTGCTGAAGCCAGGCTTCAGCAATACATGAACTGTGAACTTCCTGATGTTCAGGCTGGTTTTAGAAAAGGCAGAGGAACCAGAGACCAAATTGCCAACATCTGCTGAATCATCAAAAAAGCAAGAGAGTTCCAGTAAAATATCTCTTTCTGCTCTATTGACTATGCCAAAGCCTTTGACTGTGTGGATCACAATAAACTGTGGAAAATTCTGAAACAGATAGGAATATCAGTCCACGACCAGCCTCTTGAGAAATCTGTATGCAGGTCAGGAAGCAACAGTTAGAACTGGACATGGAACAGCAGACTGGTTCCAAATAAGAAAAGGAGTACATCAAGGTTGTATATTTTCACCCTGCTTATTTTTTTTTTTTTTGGATGTCTTTGGTTTTTTTTTTTATTAATATAAATTTATTTTAATTGGAGGTTAGTTACTTTAGAATATGTGCAGAGTACATCAGGAGAAACTCTGAGCTGGAGGAAGCACAAACTGGAATCAAGATTGCTGGGAGAAATATCAATAACCTCAGATATGCGGATGACACCATCCTTATGGCAGAAAGTGAAGAAGAACTAAAGAACCTCTTGATGAAAGTGAAAGTGGAGAGTGAAAAAGTGGGCTTAAAGCTCAACATTCAGAAAACTAAGATCATGGCATCCAGTCCCATCACCTCATGGGAAATAGATGGGGAAACAGTGGAAACACTGGCTGCCTTTACTTTGGGGGACTCCAAAATCACTGAAGATGATGATTGCAACCATGAAATAAGCATCTGAATGCAGAGTTCCAAAGAATAGCAAGAAGAGATAAGAAAGCCTTCCTCAGTGATCAATGCAAAGAAATAGAGGAAAACAACAGAATGGAAAAGACTAGAGATCTCTTTAAGAAAATTAGAGATACCAAGGGAACATTTCATGCAAAATGGGCTCGATAAAGGACAGAAATGGTACGGACCTAACAGAAGCAGAAGATATTAAGAAGAGGTGGCAGGAATACACAGAAGAACTGTACAACTGATCTTCACGACCTGGATAATCACGATGGTGTGATCACTCATCTAGAGCCAGACATCCTGGAATGTGAAGTCAAGTGGGTCTTAGGAAGTGTCACTACGAACAAAGCTAGTGGAGGTGATGGAATTCCAGTTGAGCTATTTGAAACCCTAAAAGATGATGCTGTGAAAGCACTGGATTCAATACGCCAGCAAATTTGGAAAACTCAGCAGTGGCCACAGGACTGGAAAAGGTCAGTTTTCATTCCAATCCCAAAGAAAGGCAATGCCAAAGAATGCTCAAACTACCGCACAATTGCACTCATCTCACATGCTAGTAAAGTAATGCTCAAAATTCTCCAAGCCAGACTTCAGCAATACGTGAACCATNGGGATAGACTGGGAGAAAAAAAATATAGTTCAAATAATTATTTCCTATTTATTTTCTAGACTTTCTTTTTTCTTTTTACTTTATTTTGCTTTACAATACTGTATTGGTTTTGCCGTACATTGACATGAATTGCCAGTCTATGTCCTATTGATTTTCCATTTCCACTTTTCACTGTTGAAAGTGATATTGAAGTCCCTTGCTATTATTGCACTGCTGTCTATTTCTGCCTTCAGATTGTTAATATTTGCTCAGTATTTTATTTTGCCCTTCTCTTAATTTATCTTTCTCTTCTATTTTTGGGACTTCCATAATGAGAATAGTGTTTTATTTGTTGGTGTTCATAATCCTACAGGCATTTTGTACTCTCTTCAATATTTTTTCTTTGTTCTTCTCCGATTGGAAAATTTCAAATGACTTGTCCTTGAGTTCATGGATTTTTCTTCCATTTTACACATCGTTTGTTGGTGCTCTGTATGTTGTTTCACTTATTGTATTCTTCAGCTTTAGAATTTGGTTCATATTTATCATTTCTAGCTCTCTGTTCAACTTCTCATGTTGTTCATGTATTATTTTCTTAATGTCATTGAATTGCCAACCTGCATTCTCTTGTACCTCATTGAGTTTCCTTAAGACAGTTTCCTTGACTTCTTCATGAAGCAGTTCAGAGACATCCACTTATTAGAGGTCAGTTGCTGTAAAACTATTCTGTTTCTTTGTTGGTGTCCTGTTTCCTTGATCTTTTATGTTTCTTATAGTGTTGCATTGATATATGCACCTTTCACGGAACAATTACCTCTTCCAAACTTTATAGACTAGATTTGTTGGAGAAAAACCTTCACTTGTGGGGAAATGAGCAGGTACCAGCTGGGTGGGATGTGCCAATTACAGCTGTGAGGAAGGTCCAGTAGTGTAGTCTCCATGCAGCTCCACCAAGTGAGGGCTGAATTGGTAGCAGCCCTCTAATATTATTGGTGTGAGGGCTGTTTTGGGCATGAATGCCTACCACATCTTTCCTCAGAGTGTGCTGGTCATTTTGCCCTTGATAGGAGGTATAATTGTTGTTGCAAGTTTCCCAGCCTGCACTGAATGTTGGGTAGATCCTCCTCTTTGCTCCGTGACTGTCATAGCCCTGTCAGGGGTGGAATCTGATCCCCAGTTGTTGGAATAGAAGCCCTAAGGGTCAGATTCCATAAGACTCCATTGCCCTTAAGTGCAAGCTTTGTGCCAAAGGAAGTGAGTCCTATAGCAAGTGGGGCCCATGTGATCACAGTGAACTTATGTACCTCCCATGCAAGCATTCACAGTTCTGCCCAGTAGCAGCCCAAATTTTCATCCCTTCTCTGTTGTGTTCATCCTAACATAGTACTATAGTGGCTCTGGGAGCTGGCGTGCTGAAGCTGCAGGGATCAAGGTGGCTGTCCTTCTGCCTGGGACTTGAGGGCCTGCCTCTTTAAATCCTCTTTTAAAATATTTGCTTCTGTGTTTCTTTCTTCTCCATCTTATCAAATTCCTCTCAGAATTTTCTAAGTCCCTCTGCTTCTGTCATGACTGTCTTCTATATTGTTTTAGAAGGAAACCTGTTGCCCAAAGCCAACAAACCCAAAGTCAGCAAGGAAGGTCTCATATGCAATCCATGAGCCACTGTGATGGATTTATTCCACAGGCATTGTTTTCAAATAAGTTCTGTTGTAAAATGTGTGAGCCTAAATTAGCAAGTACAACTTTAGATTCCCTGAGTGTAGGTTTTATACAGAATCCCTATGCTAAAAGCATGTGTTAGTAGAAGGGACAGTTATGATATTTTAAAATTCCAAAATATTACAACCTGCCTATATGATTTGAATTGGTGTCGACCCAATACTAGTAACAGAATAGAGAAGAGGCTTTGATACATTCAGTTTCTTTTTACATACGGGAAGTTTGCTTCTCAGATCTGCCATTTATTATTGATTCTTTAAGGATTCAAAGTGCTTTCTTTTTGCTAGTTTTTACAAGAGGTTGTTATTGTTCCTATAGCCTAATTTGGTGCTTTCTTTCTCAGGTTTGGGAGGAAGTTTATAATCAGGTTGTGTTTCCTCCAGCTTGCCATTGTTGATACCTTTACAGTCATTGCCCCCAATTTCATCATTTACTGCTCACTACGTTTCTTGGCTGGAATGTCTGCTACATGTCTCCTGACAAATAATGTTTTGCTCAGTAAGTCAATGCTTTGTATCTTCAGTGTTTTCCAAGTCTTAACTCTGACCTTGAAATTCCATGTTTACTTGAATTAAAATTTCCATTTGTGTTTTCTTTCAGCAGTGGAATGGACAGAGCCCCGATTCCAAGCCATGGCAACAACACTGTTGATGGCTGCCGCTAGTCTGGGACAGACAATCTTTGGAGGCCTGGCTTTGGCCATTCGAGACTGGCTCCCTCTCCAGCTAGTGATGTCTGCACCAGTCTTTGTTTTGTTTCTGGTCTCAAGGTATGAGCCTTCTTTCCTCCTTTGTCTTGTGAGAGTCTGGGGTGAGAATGTACATGGAATCAGATGCAAGAATTCTGTTTGGTCCTGGTCTATCCCTGAGTATTGAAGAAGGAAATGGCAACCCATTCCAGTATTCTTGCCTGGAAAATTCCATGGACAAGAGCCTAGTAAGCTACAGTACATGGGGTCAGAAAGAGTAGGACATGACTGGGTGACTTTCATTTCAGTTCATACCTGAGTATGTACTCTCCTTATATGTGTCCTATGTACAATTCGAGAAGCAAAACAGGTAGAGTTGCCAGATAAAATTAAGGACATCCAAAAAATTTGAATTTAAGATAACCAGCTAATATTTTTGTGAAATTATATCCCAAATATTATAAAATACATAATTATACTGAAAATTGTTCATGATTTATATGAAATTTCTAACTGGGTTCTGTATTTTTGTTTGCTATTGAATAAAACACAAAAAAAATCCCATTATATCCAAATTCCAAACAAGAAACAAATAATTTTTTATCTAAAATATTGCCAGAATTGAAAGAGACACGTGTACCCCAGTGTTCATCACAGCACTGTTTATAATAGCCAGGACATGGAAGCAACCTAGATGTCCATCAGCAGATGAATGGATAAGAAAGCTGTAGTACATATACACAATGGAGTATTACTCAGCCATTAAAAAGAATACATTTGAATCAGTTCTAAGGAGATGGATGGAACTGGAGCCGATTATACAGAGTGAAGTAAGCCAGAAAGAAAAACACCAATACAGTATACTAACGCATATATATGGAATTTAGAAAGATGGGGATGATGACCCTGTATGCGAGACAACGAAAGAGACTCAGATCTATAGAGTGAACTTTTGGACTCTGGGGGAGAGAGAGAGGGAGACGGTGGGATGAGATGGGAGAATGGCATTGAAACATGTATACTATCAAGTACAGGTAATCTTATTTGTGATAATGTTTTGATTTACAATAAACAGGTACTAGATTAAAAAAAATAAATAAATAAAAA
>SJYQ01004608.1:481706-492466 GCA_006410935.1 Redunca redunca
AAAAAAAAAAAAAAAACAATAAAATACTTAGGAATAATTTAAGCAAGGAGGTTAACTTTTTCTGTATACAGAAAACTATAAAATATTAATGAAAGAAACTGAAGACACAAATAAATGGAAAGATATTCCATTATTGGATTGGAGTAATTAATATTGTGAAAGATCCATACTACCCCAAGTAATATACAACCTCTCCCTAAGCAATCTCTATCAAAATTCAAATGCGTTTTTCTTTGAAGTAGAAAAAAACTATCCTAAAACTTGTACAGTACCACAAAAGACCCTGAATAGCCAAAGCAATCCTTATAAAGAAGAACAAAGCTGGAGGTATCACATATCCTGATTTCAAACTATATCACAAAATTGTAATAATCAAAACAGTATGGTGCTGGCATAAAAACAGGCACAAAGAATGGTGGAACAGATAGAGAGCCCAGATACAAACCCATACATAAATGTTCAACAAGATTTTAATAAGGGAACACACAATGAGGAAAGAATAATCTCTCCAATAAATAGTACTGGGGAAACTGGCTATTCATATGCAAAAGAATGAAACTGAGTCCCCGTCTTACACAACACAAAAATTAACTTCAAATAAATTAAAGACTTAAAGGTAAATCCTAAAAGCATAAATTAGAGATACCAAGGGAACATTTCATGCAAAGATGGGCTCAATAAAGGACAGAAGTGGTAGGGACCTAACAGAAGAAGATATTAAGAAGAGGTGGCAAGAATACACAGAAGAACTACAAAAAAAGATCTTCACAACCCAGATAATCACGATGGTGTGATCACTCACCTAGAGCCAGACATCCTAGAATGTGAAATCAAGTGGGCCTTAGGAAGCATCACTACAAACAAAGCTAGCGGAGGTGATGAAATTCCAGTTGAGCTATTTCAAATCCTGAAAGATGACGCTGTGAAAGTCCTGCACTCAATATGGCAGCAGATTTGGAAAACTCAGCAGTGGCCACCGGACTAGAAAAGGTCAGTTTTCATTTCAATTCAAAGAAAGGCAATGCCAAAGAATGCTCAAACTACCGCATAATTGCACTCATCTCACAATGCTCAAAATTCTCCAAGCCAGGCTTCAGCAATATGTGAACTGTGAACTTCCAGATATTCAAGCTGGTTTTAGAAAAGGCAGAGAAACCAGAGTTCAAATTGCCAACATCCACTGGATCATGGAAAAAGCAAGAGAGTTCCAGAAGAACATCTATTTCTGCCTTATTGACTATGCCAAAGCCTTTGACTGTGTGGATCACAATAAACTGTGGGAAATTCTGAAAGAGATGGGAGTATCAGAACACCTGACCTGCCTCTTGAGAAACCTGTATGGAGGTCAGGAAGTGGCAGTTAGAACTGGACATGGAACACAGACTGGTTCCAAATAGGAAAAGAAGTACATCAAGGCTGTATACTGTCACCCTGCTTATTTAACTTATGTGCAGAGTACATAATGAGAAATGCTGGGCTGGAGGAAGCACAAGCTGGAATCAAGATTGCCGGGAGAAATATCAATAATCTCAGATATGCAGATGATACCACCCTTATGGTGGAAAGTGAAGAAGAACTAAAGGGCCTCTTGGTGAAAGTGAAAGAGGAGAGTGAAAAAGTTGGCTTAAAGCTCAACATTCAGAAAACGAAGATCATGGCATCTGGTCCAATCACTTCAAGGCAAATAGATGGGGAAACAGTGGAAACAGTGGCTGACTTTATTTTTCTGGGCTCCAAAATCACTGCAGATGGTGACAGCAGCCATGAAATTAAAAGATGCTTACTCCTTGGAAGGAAAGTTATGACCAACCTAGACAGTGTACTAAAAAGGAGAGACATTACTGTGTCAGCAAAGGTCCGTCTCATCAAGGCTATGGTTTTTCCAATAGTTATGTGTGGATGTGAGAGTTGGACTATAAAGAAAGCTGAGCACCATAGTATTGATGCTTTTGAACTGTGGTGTTGAGGAAGACTCTTGAGAGTCCCTTGGACTGCGAGGAGATCCAATCAGTCCATCCTAAAGGAGATCAGTCCTGGGTGTTCAATGGAAGGACTGATGTTGAAGCCGAAACTTCTGTACTTTGGCCACCTGATGCAAAGAGCTGACTCATTTGAAAAGACCCTGATGCTGGGAAAGATTGAGGGCGGGAGGAGAAGGGAACAACAGAAGATGAGATGGTTGGATGGCATCACCGACTCAGTGGACATGGGTTTGGGTGGACTCCGGGAGTTGGTGATGGACAGGGAGGCCTGGCGTGTGGTGGTTCATGGGGTCGCAAAGAGTCGGACACAACTGAACGGCTGTATTGAACTGAACTGAAAAGCATAAAACTCCTAATGGAGAGGGGTGGTGGAAACAGGAAAAGAGCTTCTTGGCATGGGTCTTGGCAATGTTTCTTGAATAAGACATCAAAAGCATAAGCATCAAAAGCATAAGCAACAAAAGCAAAAATGAAAAGGTAGGACTGCGTTAAACTAAAAAGCCTCTGCACAGCTGAGAAAACAATGAATTGAAAAGGCAATTTACAACTTGTGAGAAGTTAATGTATGGCAAAACCACTACAATATTGTAATTAGCCTCCAATTGAAATAAATTTATATTTTAAAAAATAAGTTTCAAACCATATATCTGATTAAAGGTTAATATTAAAAATATATAAAGAAACTATTAATTTTCTCAAAAGAGCAAATAATTCAATTTTAAATGAGCAAACGATCTGAATAGACATTTTTCTAAAGAAGAAACAAATGGCCAATAGGTATGTGAAAAGGTGCTCAGCATACTTCAGGGACATGCAAACTAAAACCACAATGAAGTATTATCTCACACATATTGTCAAAAAGATAAGAGATAACAAATGTTCACAAGGATGTTGAAAAGGAAAACCTTACACACATTGTTGATGGGAATGTAAATTGGTACAGCCATTGTGGAAAATGCTATGGTAGTTTCCCAAAAAACTAAAAACTGAACTACCATATGACCCAGCAATTCTACTTCTGGGTGTATATCCAAAGGAAATGAAATCAGTATCTTGAAGGGAAATCTGCACATCCATATTAATTTAGCAGTTTTCACAATAGACAAAATTTAGAAATAGTCTAGACGTCCTTCAAACGTTAAATAAGTAAAGAAAGTATGAGAGACACAGATGTATGGAATGGAATATTATTCTGACTTTTAAAAACATAAGGAAATCTTCCCATTTGCAGCAATATGGGTTAACCTGGAGGGCATTATGTGAAGGGAAATAAGGAAGACAAATATTTTATGATATTATTTACGTGTACAATCTTGAAAAAAGAACAGTTTCTTAGAAACACAGAACAGAATAGTGGTTGCAAAAGGCTGGAGAAAAGGAGAAATGGGGAGACATAGGTCAAAATGTAAAAACCTTCAGATATAAGTCTGGGAAACTAATGTACAGCATGGTGACTATAGTTAATGATAATGGTATCCAATGAATGCTTCCCTGGTAGCTCAGACGGTAAATAATCTACCTGCAATGCAAGAGACCTGGGTTTGATCCCTGGGGTGGGAAGATCCCCAGGAGAGGGGAATGGCTACCCACTCCAGTATTCTTGCCTGGAGAATGCCATAGGTGAGCCTGGTGGGCTACAGCCCATGGGATTGCAAAGAGTCAGACACAACTAGTGACTAATACACTTATATCCTATAAATGAATAAAGAAGATGTGGTATATACACAATGGAATATTGGCCATAAGAAATGAAATATTGTCATTTGTAGCAACACGTATGGACCCTGAAAATAGCATACTAAATGAAGTAACTCGGAGAAAGACAAATTACTTATCACTTATACATGAATTCTTAAAAAATATATATGATACAAATGAATCTATTTAGAAAACAGATGCACAGACATCGAAAACAAACTTATGGTTACCAAAGGGGAAAGGTGAGGTGGGGGGGGGGGGTAAATTATGAGCATAGAATTAATGAATACACACTATTATATATGGGCTCCCCTGATGACTCAGTCAGTAAAATATCTGCCTGCAATGCAGGAGACCCAGGTTAGATCTCTGGGTCGGGAAGATCTCCTGGAGAAGGGAGTGGCAACCCACTCCAGTATTCTTGCCTAGAGAATCCCATGAGCAGAGGAGCCTGTGGACTACAGTCCATGTGGTTTCAAAGAGTCAGGCACAAACTGAGCAACTAACACACTAATATATATGAAATAGGCAATCAGCAAGGGTTTACTGTATACTTTATAACACAGGGAATAATATTAAGTATTTTATAATAACCCATAATAAAAATAACCTGAAAATTTTTATACATATGATTATATGTATAATACATATATGGATCACTTTGCTGTAAGTCCAAAACTAACATGATATTATAAATCAACTGTATTTCAATTAAAATTAATAAATAAAAAATTTACTTAATAAGTTAATAAGGATCTCAGCTGTACTAGATGTAAACTGATATGCACATTTGTGACTACAAATCTCTGTGAGAAAGGCATTATTTTTTATTCTCCTAATATCCTAATCCTGATTCTCTGATTTATTCATCTGCTTATTCTTCTTTTGAATGACAAGGACACTGAGGCTAAAAGATATTAACTTCTCAAGGTACATACCTGGCAAATGGCAGAGCCATTGTATAAAACTAGGTAATCAAGTCTGGGCATAACATATACTACTCCAAGATCTCCTGATTTTGTCCTTAGATTTAATGCCAGGCATTTCATTCATGAAGGCATAACATGCTAAGATTTCCCTTAAAGAGGCTGACTCATGGACCAAAGTTAAGGCTGTCACGAGAATTAGTCTCCTTCCTGAAAAAAAAAACGTTTTTTTCTACCAAGAGCAGCCAACTGAGAACCAAGCTCAGTTTCCAGACTTTCAGGCCCCTCTCATAAAAATGAAGCTTTGGACCTAAATTCAAGTAACTCTTCCTTTAATGCCTTCCTGACCTAAATCTACAATCTTGACAACCCTTTTTATTTCCAACAGGCAAATTGAGTCTCATGCCAAAATCCCATTGCCACTGCACAATTTCCCTTTACCTCCATGACTCTCCATTCATAACACTGTACACCTGTCATTACATATTCAGTGTCTATATCTTCCAGTGGAAACAAAGGGAAGTCATCTACCTGGTCCTCTGTTGGGAACCTCACAAAGCCTACCATTGTGCGACCACTGAACAGTTTGTTTTGTTGCAGGTCCTGAGATCTGCCATGCAGGAGGAGCTGGAGGCAGCGCAGACCAAACCTTCTGTGTTTGACTTGTTCCGCACACCCAACCTGCGTAAAAGGATCTGCCTCCTGTCCTTTGTGAGGTGGGCTTCACACAGTACATGAGGGATGTTAAAATAGTGGAGATGTGATTGTATTTATTATTTCAACATCTATAACATGCTAGAGGGACAGATTTGAGACAAAGTATGAGGAGGTTAAGAATATGGTTGCTATGTTTGGTAAAAGTGAAAAGGTTATGAAAAGGCAAGCACAGAAGTAATTATACAATGAGGAATTCTGTTTGTCATACACCCTACCAGGCTCATCACTACAGATGCTGAGAATGTCAATTATGGCTCATGACTGGCTATAAGTTTCTTGGCTATAAGTTTCTTCACCTGTTCTAATTTTAATTAAAGTAAAACTACAAATAGTAAAATGAACAAATAGATGGTATTCAGTGAATAATTCCATATATAGATAGCCGTCACCCAGATCAAGGTATAGAAAAAAAGCTAAAATTATAGAAGGCTCCATCATATCTCCTCTACAGCAAAACTCTCTCCCCAAAAGTGTAATAATATTTATGACCTCCATCATCATACAATCATTTTATGATAATTTTAAAGTGATAGTCTTGCAAGGAAATATTTCACAAAATAGACCATTCCTTAAGAGTTTATCACCAACCACTGCCTGTCTGGGCCAATATTATTGCAATTTGTATGGCCTATAGTCTAAACTTATGTGTCTTTCACCTTTGTTCACCACAGATTTGCAAACGTGCTGACCCATTTTGGCCTGACTCTCCACCTTCAGCACTTGGGGAGCAATATTTTCATGTTCCAGATTCTCTTTGGCATAGTCACCATCCCAGCCAATTACGCCGCTCTTTTGGCACTGAATCACCTGGGCCGTCGAATAACCCAGATGCTTTTCATATTTCTGCTGGCAGTCTTCACTCTAACCATCACATGTGTGTCTGAAGGTAAGAAAAGGACAAATATTCAAGAAAGAAAATGTCTTCCCCGCCCTCATTTCTCGTGAATTGTACTGGTCACACCTATTTCAAGCAAGAAGAAAATGGAGATTGGGTTCTAACAATTCCCCAAAACCAATCTGGAGTTTTAGTACATGTGCATGCTAAGTCACTTCAGTCTTGTCTGACTCTTTGTGACCCTATGGACTGTGGCCCACCAGGATCCTCTGTCCACGGGATTCTCTAGGCAAGAATATTGGAGTGGGTTGCAGCGCCCTCCTCTAGGGGATCTTCCTTATTCAGGGTTTGAACCTGCGTTTCTTGCCTGTCCTGCATTGACAGGCAGGTTCTTTACCACTAGTGCCACCTAGGAAGCCACAGGTGTTTCTAGTACATATTCTGCTATTAAGTTGCTGGGAAAAGGGCCAAAGATCCATCAAGGTTGGCTCTGATATAATGTCCAAGAAGTATCTGGAAACTGATACCATGTATTACTGGCAGTTTCCCTAAGATAGCATTTGATCACTTGGCTTTGCCTAGTCACGCTTCATTTGGGTGTTTGCTTGCTTGCTTGTTTTTGGCCATGCGGTGCAGCATGCAGGGATCTTAGCTCCCTGACCGGGGAATGAACCCAGACCCCCTGCAGTGGAAGTGTGGAGTCTTAACTACTGGATGGCCAGGGAAGTCGTGCCTTTTTATAGTAAGTATGGAGCTTCGCTGGTGCCTCAGCAGTAAAGAATCTGCTTGCAATGCAGGAGATGCGGGTTGAGTCCCTAGGCTGGGAAGATCTCCAGGAGAAGGAAACAGCAACCTACTCCAGTATTCTTGCCCGGAGACCCCCATGGAGCCTGGCGAGCTACTGTCCATGAGATCTCAATGAGTTGGACACGACTTAGCAACTAAACAACAACAACCTGGAGGGTCTAGACCTTGTAACTGCATCTCATGCAAGGACACAATACTCTCACTTCCTCTCTTCAGGCTCGCTCTCTTTTTTTTTTTAATTAACTTATTCATCTTAATTGGAGGATAATTACTTTACAATATTGTGATGGTTTTTGCCATACATCGATATGAATCAGCCTCAGGTATACATATGTCCCCATTCCTGAACCCCACCTCCCACCTCCCTCTCTACCCCATCCCTCTGGGTTGTCCCAGAGCACCGGCTTTGAGTGCCCTGCTTCATGCAGTGAACCATGACATTTTATTCCATGATTCTGTCTCCAACTACGGTTTAGGGGTGTTTTCTCGACGTCAAGAAAACAAGAATTTCTTATCTTCAGGAAGAGAAGAACTATCCATTAGGAACAAGTCACTGTAGTTAAGGGCCTCTCTTGGAATCAATTTCACTGAATTAAGCAATCGTGTGTAATAAATAGGGGAACCCAGATGGTCACCATGCTTCACCTGACTCCCAGTGTGCAGTTATATATTTTACATGATACTTGATTAGCAGGTTCCACTCCTCATCTTTTTTTTATTATTATTATTGGAACATACTTGTTTTATAATGTTAGTTTCTGCTGTACAAAAAAAGTGAGTCAGCTATATGTATACAGAGATTCCCCTCCCTTTTGTAGCTCCCTCCTACCCGCCCCATCCCACCCACCTACCTCATCACAGCACTGAGCTGAGTCTCCTGTGCTATACAGCAACTTCTCACTAGCTAGCTATTTTACACCTGGTAGTATGTATATGTTAATCCTAGATTCCATACATATGCATTAATATACAGTACTTGTTTTTCTCTTTCTAACTTCCCTCTGTATGACAGACTCTAGGATCAGCTACATCACTACAAAGGGTCCGACTTCATTCCTTTTTATGGCTGAATAATATTCCCTTGTATATATATGTACCACCTCTTCTTTATCCATTCATTTGTCTGCTGATGTACATTTAGGTTGCTTTTATGTTCCAGCTATTGTAAACGGTGCTGCAATCAAACTGGGGTAGATGTACTTTTAGCATTATGGCTTTCTCAGGACATATGCCCAGTAGTGGGATTGCTGGGTCATATGGTAGCTCTGATTTTAGCCTTGCTCCTCTCTTCATCTTGAACAGCATCAGCAGAGCAAGTTTGCTGCCTTACAATCACCATCACTCCAGTGTTGCAATATTCTTGTGAGATTTTCTGTAACTGGGTGGAAACTGACTGAACCTTGCCTTCAGTGTTTCCTGAAGGCTAGCATTCTTTCCCTTGTGAAGGTCCTTACTCCTGATTTTCTAATATTGTTCTAAATCTAGTTGCTCTTCAAATTGTTCATTAACGTAGTAGCCCTGCCCTTTTATTATATTCTTCTGCAATATAAGTCCCTTGTAAATATTGCATATGCACCAATGTTTCAAACTCATGAGGATTTAAGTGATGATCATACCCCTCAGAAACTGCCAACAAGAGTTCTACATTCTACCTCAAGGGTAGAGGAGACACAGAACAGAATTAGTGCCAGAGAACATCTGCTGGTCTCACCTTCTTTTTCCTCTTCTGCGAATCTCAGACATTCAAGGAGAATTGATGAAATAACCCAGACCCTTTTATTCATCATGAGTCATAAAAAGTAGATAAGTCACATTTCTCAGTCTATTAGACACTGCACATTTTCGATCCCCATGCAGCTTCTCTACAATATATACTTACAAACACCTCCATTAAGATCTTCTTCATTTATAATTACAGGAATGCAATTGCTTCAGCTCAGATTTCATGAGCCTCACTGGTCTTTCTCTCTCCAGAAATGCAGGCCCTGCGTATGGCTTTGGCAGCTTTAGCAACAGGAGTTTCTTTTGCCACATTTGCCAGTAATTTTTGCCATGGAAGTGAACTAATTCCTACTGTGCTCAGGTATACTGAAATCTCATGGATACTCTTTCAGGATCAAAACAGACCTTTCTGAGTTAACTGACATTTATTGAAGGAAGAAAAGAAGATTGGTTAGTTATCAAAACAATCAATTATAATTACAAAACACCAGAAATTTATAAGCAAATTTATTTAAAGCAGACTTTGTTGGGCACTGGGTGATGCCCTTAAATGCATCATCTTATATAGTCTTCTGAACCATACAAAGGATAGATGGCATGAGTAATGGTATCTTTTTTCATGATCAAACTGTGTTTTAATGCACTTAATGTACCTGAATTTTAAAAAATCGCTTATGACTAACAGAAAATTTCAAAAGCAAGCATATGTCATCAGCCTTCTCTACTGCTATGCTATCTCCCATAATCAAAGCAGAATAATAAATCACAAATTATATTGTAGATTTATACTTGACTTTCTTGTATTATTGTTTATACCCCAAGGGTAACATCTGTGGGAATCATGGGATTTGCTGCTAATACCGGGGCAGCCCTGGCTCCCCTCTTGATGATCCTAACAGTGTATTCCCCTCACCTGCCCTGGATCATCTACGGAGTTTTACCCATCCTCGCTGGTCTTGTTGTCCCACTCCTTCCTGAAACCAGGAATAAGCCTCTGCCCGACTCCATCCAGGATGTGGAAAATGAGTGAGTAAACTCTCTAAGTGTCCCTTGGGGGAGCTGGGCACTCAGGGTCTGTGATGAGGAGGGCAAAACGTGAGTTGAGACACTGTCCCCCAAACAAGCTAAGATCTAAGCTATTTCCAGGTGATCCGTGCCTTTGGTTTATACAGTCTCATCCTTCCCCACAGTGACCTCAGACCCCCAGGCTTCCCTGGATCACCCAGACCAACATCAGCATGCACCAGTAGGTTTAGTGGTGAAGAAGCCAAAATTAGATGCCCTGGTATGACGTACACACCCCGAAGGTGTTTCACAAACATGCACTGATCCACTCAGCCCAGTGAGGGCAGTAAGCTCTCTGAGACGATTGGTGTCTGTAGGTCTGTGACCTGCCCAGGTCACTGAAGACCTGAGGGAGACCAAGGAGAAGACAAGAGCCCCTCCCCTCCCACAGATGGCAATGTATCTCGGGGGAAAGAGTCTTATTGTGCTGCCTGTGAGATTCGGACCATCTGATTTTCCCTGGAAATGAAATGTTACAAAAAGAGAGAAGAAGAGGAGTAAATATCAGGATTTTAAAGTGATGACTGGGAAAGGATTCTATGACTTTCTGTGTTCCGTTTGCCTTTTCCAAAAACTTTTGACCAATGCGATGGTTTCCAAAAGTAAAAGTAGAAACTATTGAAGCTTCCTTCCCAAAGTTTGCTCTGGGAGTTTGGTCTTGTTCTTCACAAGATTCATTCCAACTCTCAGGGCTGAGTTCACAGTTTTCACCCAAGCTGGTGGACAAAAGATTAGCTTATTCTAAAAAAAAACATGTAGGGCATGTAGGCTTCATCCATGTCTTTTTATTGTTTGTGTTTGCTTACTGGTTTATTTGTATTTGTCCTAGGGAAAAAAGCTCAAGAAAAACAAAGCAGGAAGATGCTTTCATGAAAGTGACACAGTGTTAAGGGATTCCAGGAATGAACTGTTAATCAAAGAGGAAGAAAAAATTGGTGTCTTACCTAAATATTAACAAAACTTGAAGAATAAATAAAACAAATGATATGATAAAAACATTGATGTATG
>SJYQ01004608.1:494186-530129 GCA_006410935.1 Redunca redunca
AGACTCTTGAGAGTCCCTTGGACTGCAAGGAGATCCAACCAGTCCATTCTGAAGAAGATCAATCCTGGGATTTCTTTGGAAGGAATGATGCTGAAGCTGAAACTCCAGTACTTTGGCCACCTCATGCAAAAAGTTGACTCATTGGCACTGACTCTGATGCTGGGAGGAATTGGGGGCAGGAGGAAAAAGAGACGACAGAGGATGAGATGGCTGGATGGCATCACTGACTCGATGGACGTGAATCTGAGTGAACTCCAGGAGTTGGTGATGGACAGGGAGGCCTGGCGTGCTGCGATTCATGGGGTAGCAAAGAGTCAGACATGACTGAGCGACTGAACTGAACTGAACTGATGAGTTATATTTCAGGAACACATCAAATATTAGAATAAAAGATACTCCCAGTGCCTTAATCTCTTAGGAAATTAGAAAGGAGCCAGGTATAAAGACCAAAATATATACTTCTTACTATATCACAATATCATATTAAATCACAAAGAAAAATCAATAATTTCTATGATGGAATATGATGACATATTCCAATCCACAATCTCTAATCATCTAAAGAAAATTAAAAATTCATGCAATAAAAGAATTAAAAGACTTTCCCTCCTGAAACTTGCAAAGCTACCCCTGAAGTATCTCTTTGTTGATAGAGGAATAAATCAACTGAAATTTCAGACTACTCAAAAATAAAAATAATTAAAACACTATAATCTCCTGTCTTAGACAGGAGATTACAGGGTTTTTAAAAAATAGTAATCAAATACAAATTATAGCACTAAATATTTCTATCACAAATAATAAAAGAATGAAAATAATGAATGAATTTCCAGCCAAGAAACCACAAAAAGTAAAACAAAACAAAAGAAATCACAATAATAGACCAAAGACAAAAAGGATTCGAATACAGTACAGAATAAAGAACACGTAATTAATACATATTGTATTTCTGAAAATATTTATCAAATACAAAAGTGCTAGCTAAAGTAATCAAGGAAAAGGGGGAAAGTGCAAATTTAGGAAACATAACATGGAATGAGTAACAGAGCAAATTGGGAAAAATCACCATCTAGACGCAGTGCTCCTGCTGGTGGTGGCCAGGCAGAGTCCCTGCAGGTCCCAGTGGTGCCCCACCCTCTCTCCACCTGGTGAGAGGTGGGCACAGTGGACAGCAGCCCACATCACCCAGTGGCTGAGGGGTCTCCCTGCAACACCCATACTCCAAGGACTGGAGCTTCACCCTGCACTGTGTCCCAATGGCCACAGGTTCCAGAACTGACCTGGCCACTACCTCTCCACATGCTCTCCAACCTGGCTCAACCTGACAACCGCTGCACCCCCAGCTTACCCTCACCACCACCACCTCCTCTAGTCACTGCAGTGACCAGAGCAAGCAGGAGGGTGAGGCGCAGTTAGTGAGTGGTCCTTGGCATCCAGACTACTGGATTGTCCAGCTGGAGGACAGAGCCAGAGGAATTGGCCAATGGTGTTGCCATGACGGCTATTTGGAGAGAGGCTGGAGTACAGGAAAATGTTAGTACCTAGGGAATATTGGAGAATCAAGACAGAAAGGCCAGAACACAAGTGTATGTTCTGTTCTGACAGCCACTGAACTATGAGGCGATTGAAAATGTTCTGCAACTCAAGGGTCCCCAACCTCTGGGATCTAATGACTGATGATCTGAGGTGGAGCTAATGTAATAATAATAATAGAGTGCACAATAAATGTAATGTGCTTGAATCATCCCCAAAATCATCCCCCCAATCCATGGAAAAATTGTCTTCCACGAAACCAGTTCCTGGTGCCACAAATGTTGAGAACTGTTGCTGTAACTATAGGATAGAGAATGGTTCAAGGGAGTGGATGCAGTCAAAGTTCTGGAATGTCATAAGCCTGCACTTGCAGTGTATATGCAAAGCAAAAGCTTGGTTGTCGCCAGCCGGTGGAAATTCTAAGCTCTGGTCCCACGTGATCCTCCTCCAGATAATAAAAATACATCTACAACTGCAGAACATTCCTCTGGAGAGTGTAAGATAAAGACAGTGAAGAGGCTGTCTACCAAAGGTACAACGGAGAGGGAGTGGGGAGGTGCAGATGGGTATCGAGGTGTGGGGGGATGGATTGTTTTCAGTTGACACTTCATAAGGTAACAATTTTATTTTACAAATTCCAGTTTGTGATTATTTCTCAATTATCCGATAACTATTTGGACAAATTAGAGAGGCCTCTGCTAGTACTAAGGCTCTGACTCCTCATAGAGTTCAGGTGAAGAAGAGAAGTCTACTCTGGGTCCCTTCATGGTCACCAAAACTGTTGATTGAAATATAATATGGTATAATATGAGAGTTGTGAGTTTAAGTTTTATTTGGGACAAAATGAGGGCTATGGTAGCTCTAGGGGAAGGTCAATATTATATATGGTTTTAAGTAAAAGTAAAGTCGCTCAGTCGTGTCCGACTCTTTGTGACCCCAGGGACGGTAGCCTACCAGGCTCCATCGTCCATGGGATTTTCCAGGCAAGAATACTGGAGTGGGCTGCCATTTCCTTCTCCAGCAGACCTTCCTAAATGCAGTCAAGCACACATTTTGGCAGAGGCTTGTTGCTAGTCACAAGGAACAGGTTTCAACATCAATAATTTTAGTGCTTTTCTAGATGTGAGGAGATGCAAGATTTGGGGCTCATAAAATCTTCTGAAAATATCTAACTATCTGAAGGTATAATTAGATATTTGCCAGTTTTTTCCCAGAGCACAGTGTTGATCTCGACTCCGGAATACTTTCAGCGTGTGTTGGAGGTCAGCAATTGCAGTGGCTAATAAGTTAATTCTTACAGAAGCACATGGCAAGTGCCAATTTTTAGTTGGTAGCTTCTATTAATTTGCTAGAGTGGCTTACTTAACATAAAAAAGAGAGCTTTATTGCTCTCAACATAGGAAATTCCAAGGTTTTAAGAGCTCTGTGCCAGGAACTAAGATGAAGACCAAATATATATTTCTAATCATATCACAATATCACAGTGAAGGAAAAAATAAGCACACTAGATAAAGTTGAAATTTCTATCACCTTTAGCTACAGTTGGGCTTTTGTGGTGGTGATAAAGATGTTCTATAGAGATAATAGTGATGGTTGCACAAATTCTGTGATAGCTATAACTCAGTGAGAGGTACACTTTAAATAGATGATTTAGATAGCATGTAAAAGATATCTCAATAAAACTGTAAACAGAAATTTTAATAGATGATTTAGTGCTAATCAATAGTGTTATGACATTTTATCTCATATTTTCTCTGCAATTCTTCCCCAGCACATTGTGCATCTGCCATATGAATTTTATGATATCAGAGTATAATTATTTATTTCTCTTTTACTCATGAGACCGTAAGAGCTTCAAAGATGTTGTTTGACATAATGCTGTATTTCTAAAACTAGAACAGAAAAAGAGCCTCACAAATGCTATCTGAAATGATCAATAAACCAGTAAAAATAAGCCTCCATATGAGCTGACACACACTAACCTCTCTGGCCTCCATTACTGCCCACTCTGCCTCGATTTTGAGTAACTTATTTTCAGTGTGAATTTGTGAAATGATTTGAACTGAAATAGAATGCCACTTACCAAATTAGGAAGGGTTGCATCATATTTCACTTGTTTAACTTGATAGAGTTTTCATTAACACTTTAATTAAAGTTCAATACTAAACAAGTAATACATTTCTGTTCTTTTAAAAAAAATCAAAGGCATTTCACTCTTGTGTCTCACAAATTACATTTTCTGGGAAGAACTGTAAATCATTTAGCAGATTTATTACAGTTCTTTTAGCAAAGTCCAAAGCCCAATATTGTAATTCAGAGTCCAACACTGACTTCGTGGTATTGCCCAGTACAAAATTTTCACAAAGTACACTTTTAACAGATTTAACTGTCAACTGCTAAAGTTACCTCAGCAAAATATTTCCCTCTGTGAGTTAATGAAACTAGCTACCTTCCTGACCCTCCAACAACTTGGAGAAGCAGCTTCTGTGACCCAGCTTTAGAGGTGAGACAGGGCCAATTGAGAAGAAAATGTAGTCAGGATCAACACACACATAGTGTGACATTGCACCTGGAAATATTTTTCCTTTTGAACTTTTCTGGATAGTCATTTTGCCTCTTCTTAGGGGTCACCTGCTCAGCCTTGATGGCCTTTCAGGACCTCCTGGATCAAGTTGGAGGCCTGGGGAGATTCCAGATCCTTCAGATGGTTTTCCTCTGTATCTCCAGCCTCATAGTCAGCCCTCACATCCTACTGGAGAACTTCACTGCAGCCATCCCCGGTCATCGCTGCTGGGTCCACATCTTGGACAATGACACTGGCTCTGCTAATGACACTGGGACTCTCAGTCAAGATGCCCTCCTGAGAATCTCCATCCCACTGGACTCAAACCTGAGGCCAGAGAAATGCCGTCGCTTCAGTCACCCCCAGTGGCAGTTCCTCCACTTCAATGGGACACTCACCAACATGAGAGAGCTGGACACGGAACCCTGTGTGGATGGCTGGGTGTATGACCGAAGTACCTTCTCCTCCACCATCGTGACCGAGGTAAAACTCTTCATTTACCTCCTGTGAGTACGTGGTCTGAGTGTTTAGTGGTAACAGAGGAATGAACATGCTTCTGTCCTTTAGTCACTAGGTAGGTGTTCGTTCTTTGTTGTTTTGGCAAACATTACTTACTTCTCTATTAAATGATGGATTCAGAAATAGACATGAACCCTGCTTTCACAGTGCTTTTATTCTTAGGAAGACCAGGTTTAAGCAAGTATTACATGATATTTGGTAGTGAGTTAGAAACATCTGGCAGCTTAACAGAAATCTCTATGCCCAAGACTACCTCTGAACTATCATATAAGAACATCTGTGGCAAAATTCAGGCTTGATAAATTCTTAAAACTCAAATCGCTGTACTCTATGGCCAAGATTTAGAACCAGTTAGTATGGAGTGAAACAGGGCATTAATAAAACTTACAGATTGAGAGGAGGCTTCCCCAAAAAATTAATGTTTAAACTGAAGTCTGAATGAGAAGATCAGCTAATGCAGAAAGGGAAGATTAAGATGAAGGTAGAGGCCTGATATTAAATTTGCAAGTAATATTAAGGTGTTTCCACTGAGGACCTATAAGATGCTACAGAGCTCTCCTCTGCTGGTTCTCCTTCTCTTCCAGTGGGACCTGGTTTGTGATTATCAGTCACTGAACTCAGTGGCTAAATTCCTACTCATGGCTGGAATGCTTGTTGGAAGCATCATATATAACTATTTATCAGACAAGTGAGTATCTCTAGATAATAGCTCTTTTTATTCCTGGGTGTTTTCATCAATTCAAGAATCATTCTTTCATTAATGAATAAATATAGCAAATTTCACCAGCCTATAGCTACCCTGGTCTCCAGTCTTCTAGAAACATGGAGAATTAATCAGTGTGGTGAATACTATTTTTTTTAACATTAAGTTTTGTATACTAAACACAATAATGATATTTCTATCAGATCCAGAGGCACAGCAGGACAGGATGTGGAAAGGAGGTGTTGTAACATGTGGTTTAGGAGCATGAGAAAGAGTTATCTATGGAAACAGAGAAGATGCTTCATGGCATGAGACTCAGCCTGTTTGAAGACACAGATATGGAAAATGACTTTGTTGGGCCTTGGTTAGGGCTGCCACGTTCAGTCCTTCCTGGACTCTATGGGATGAATGGCTGTGGCTTCTTAGAAATTTTAGAATATTAAAATCATAACAAGAATCTTTTCTGACCACAGTATGAAACTAGAAATTAAAAAACAGGAGGAGATCTTTCACATCAGTTTAGCCTTAGCCTGCATGGTCCTAGAGTCCCTAAATCCACCGTGTTCTAGACACTAAAAAACCTTCTTACTATGCTAAATACATCTGTTGGCACAAGAAATATTTATGGTGTATGAAAGTTTCTAATATTGCAGCCTGTCTTATTTGGTTTCAATTGGTGTTGAAGATTCACTGGTTACCGAGTAGAGAAGACACTGTTATGCTCAGGTTATGAACAAGAAGGCTGCTTCTGAGATCTGTTGTTTGAGTCTTTTCGGTTTCAAGTGTGAAGTTTCACTTGTTAAAACATTCCCTAAATTTCACAATGTGCTCTTTCTTCACGTATGATTATAGTATATTACTATCAGTTCCATATTCTGACCTGTACTTGTTTCTCAGGTTTGGGCGAAAGATGACTCTCAGGTGGTGTTTGCTCCAGCTCGCCATTGCTGACACCTGCACAGCCATTGCTCCCACCTTCCTCGTTTACTGCTCACTGCGCTTCTTGGCTGGGCTTCCTGTCCCAGCACAATAGCAAACATTACTATACTTGGCAAGTCAACACTTTGGACATTGTACATTTTGACTTGACTGTGATGGTGACATTCCGCCTTTGCTTGAGGTCAAAGTTCTGTTTGTATTTTCTTTCAGTTTTAGAGTGGATGGTGCCCCGATTCCAAACCATGGGAACGGCACTAGCAATCTATGCCAGTGGTGCTGCACAAATGCTCTTAGGAGGTCTGGCTTTTGCCATTCGAGACTGGTGCACCCTTCAGCTGGTGTTCTCTGTGCCGTTATTTGTCTGCTTTCTGTTTTCAAGGTATAAGCTCTCCCTAAGTATTAGAAGGTCCTAGAATGAAAGAAGCACGGGAATTCCCCAGCAGTCCAGTAGTTAAGACCCCCACTTTCCAATGCAGGGAGTGCAGGTTCAATCCCTGGTCAGGGAACTAAGATACCACATGCTGCAGGGTTTGGCCAAAAAGTAAAATAAATAAATAAAACTTGTGAAAAGTAAAAGAAAGAAAGAAGCATGGAATCAGGACACTTGAATTCTGTTTGGTCTTTGCTCAACCCTTGAGCATGTACTCTACTAATCTGTGCAATTCAACAGGCTAAATAGACAGGGTTGCCAAATAATATTATGGACACAAAATTAAATTTGAATTTCAAATAGGTGATAATATTGTTGCATAATAATATGCCAAATGTTACATGACATGTAGTTACAATGAAAATTATTCATTGTTTGTGTGAAATTTCCATTTATCTGAGAGTTTTGTATTTTTACATGCTAACTGGATGAAATGTAGGCTCTCCCATCAAATTCAAATTTCAGATAAATAACAAATAAAATTCTAGTATAAGTATGTCCAAAATATTTCTTGGAGTTATTCAGTTTGTTTGATTAAAAAATTAACTAAGCACAGTATACTTTTATTTGGTAAAATTGCCACATCTCCTGAATAAGAAGGGAGCCAATAAACCTCCTGTCTGTGTCATCCTTGCATTTTCTTTGTTATGGTACGAAAGGAGTAAAGTTATATTTTCTGGTGTAACCTATCAGTGGTGAGTATTAGATGGGAGGAAAAAGGCATCTACAGGGGAGGAAAAACTTCCTTCTACCTTCTTACATTCTGTGGGTAGCCTTGGACACAAGAGAGATTAACAGGAGAAATGCACACAAATGTACTTAATAATTTTACATGTATAAATGAGTCTTCAGAAGGAAAATTAAAACCCAAAGAAGCCATTAAGCCCTAAAGCTTATATGCCTTTTTTACATTAAAAGAAATAAACTGTGAGTATGTGACAAGACAAAGAGGAAAGGGCAGTAATTTATGGGATAGTGACTAGAAAGCCTATGGAAAAACTAAGGAAAAGGAAGAGTGGTTTCAGCAAGTTTGTTTGTACAGGTCTGTTTTGGCATCACTTCCCAGTCTTTGGTGATAAGACTGTTCTTCACTTCCTGACACAGAAAAGGCATCTTTCTCAGGGGAATGTTTATGACCTACTTTTAGGTAGAAAGGGGAGGTCAGAGAGTTCTCTTCCTGGATCTTTCACTTCTCAAGTGCAGTGCCTTCAGCTCAAAATAATTAATATACCAAAGCATCATTTTTTTTTGTATAGCACACCCCAAACCCCTTCATATTTCTGGACAAAAGTTATGAAAAACAGGGAAATGCAAGTTAGTTGTACTCTGTCCTCTTTGATTAGGTGGCTGGCAGAGTCTGCTCGGTGGCTGATTATCACCAACAGACCCGAGGAGGGCTTAAAGGAGCTTAAAAAAGTTGCACACAGGAATGGAAGGAAGAATGCTGGAGACACCCTAACCATGGAGGTGAGGAGGCTGGAGAGGTGGTTATGGAATATAGGGAAGATATAACCTAACATCTATAGGTAGGTAGTATCTGTAAGAAGAACAGCAGGTAAGATCACAGGTGTGGTTGTGGGTCTTCTGAACTTATCATCCTGGTTTTTGAAGAATGTCAACATCATTTGAGCTAAAATTAGAGAAGGATATGCAGTTGCTAAAGGACTGGACACACATCTTAGTCAATGGAAGCAGAAAGCACTGAGCAATAATAATCATGAAGATTGTGTATTGGTCTCACTCTGTGTACGAGAAAGTAATTTTTTAAATTTTACTTTATTTTACTTTACAATGCTGTATTGGTTTTCCCATACATCAACATGGGTGTACACGTGTTCCCAATCCTGAACCCTGCTCCCACCTCCGTCCCCACACCATCTCTCTGGGTCATCCCAGTGCACCCATATCCTGCATCAAACCTAGACTGGCAATTCGTTTCTTATATGATATTATACAGGTTTCAATGCCATTCTCCCAAATCATCCCACCCTCTCCCTCTTCCACAGAGTCCAAAAGACTGTTCTATACATCTGTGTCTCTTTTGCTGTCTCACATACAGGGTTATCGTTACCATCTTTCTAAATTCCATATATATGTGTTAGTATACTGTACTGGTGTTTTTCTTTCTGGCTTACTTCACTCTGTATAATAGGCTCCAGTTTCATCCACCTCATTAGAACTGATTCAAATGTATTTTTTTAATGGCTGAGTAATACTCCATTGTGTATATGTACCATTGCTTTCTTATCCATTCATCTGCTGATGGACATCTAGGTTGTTTCCATGGCCTGGCTATTATAAACAGTGCTGTGATGAACATTAGGGTACATGTGTCTCTTTCTATTCTGGTTTCCTCGGTGTGTATGCCCAGCAGTGGGATTGCTGGGTCATAAGGCAATTCTATTTGCAATTTTTTAAGGAATCTCCACACTGTTCTCCATAGTGGCTGTACTAGTTTGCATTCCCACCAACAGTGTAAGAGGATTCCCTTTTCTCCACACCCTCTCCAGCATTTATTGCTTGCAGACTTCTGGATCGCAGCCATTCTGACTGGTGTGAAGTGGTACCTCATTGTGGTTTTGATTTGCATTTCTCTGATAATGAGTGATGTTGAGCATCTTTTCATGTGTTTGTTAGCCATCCGTATGTCTTCTTTGGAGAAATGTCTATTTAGGTCTTTGGCCCATTTTTTGATTGGGTCATTTATTTTTCTGGAATTGAGCTGCATAAGTTGCTTGTATATTTTTGAGATTAGTTGTTTGTCAGTTGCTTCATTTGCTATTATTTTCTCCCATTCAGAAGGCTGTCTTTTCACTTTGCTTATATTTTCCTTTGTTGTGCAGAAGCTTTTAATTTTGATTAGATCCCATTTGTTTATTTTTGCTTTAATTTCCAGAATTCTGGGGGGTGGATCATAGAGGATCCTGCTGTGATGTATGTCAGAGAGTGTTTTGCCTATGTTCTCCTCTAGGAGTTTTATAGTTTCTGGTCTTACATTTAGATCTTTAATCCATTTTGAGTTTATTTTTGTGTGTGGTGTTAGAAAGTGATCTAGTTTCATTCTTTTACAAGTTGTTGACCAATTTTCCCAGCACCACTTGTTAAAGAGATTGTCTTTACTCCATTGTATATTTTTGCCTCCTTTATCAAAGATAAGGTGTCCATAGGTGTGTGGGTTTATCTCTGGGCTTTCTATTTTGTTCCATTGATCTATATTTCTGTCTTTGTGCCAGTACCATACTGTCTTGATGACTGTGGCTTTGTAGTAGAGCTTGAAGTCAGGCAAGTTGATTCCTCCAGCTCCATTCTTCTTTCTCAAGATTGCTTTGGCTATTCGAGGTTTTTTGTATTTCCATATAAATCTTGAAATTATTTGTTCTAGTTCTGTGAAAAATACCGCTGGTAGTTTGATAGGGATTGCATTGAATTTGTAGATTGCTTTGGGTAGTATACTCATTTTCACAATATTAATTCTTCCGATCCATGAACATGGTATATTTCTCCATCTATTAGTGTCCTCTTTGATTTCTTTCACCAGTGTTTTATAGTTTTCTATATATAGGTCTTTAGTTTCTTTAGGTAGATATATTCCTAAGTATTTTATTCTTTTCGTTGCAATGGTGAATGGAACTGTTTCCTTAATTTCTTTTTCTACTTTCTCATTATTAGTGTACAGGGAAGTTCTGGCCACAGCAATCAGAGCAGAAAAAGAAATAAAAGGAATCCAAATTGGAAAAGAGGAAGTAAAACTATCCCTGTTTGCAGATGACATGATCCTCTACATAGAAAACCCTAAAGACTCCACCAGAAAATTACTAGAGTTAATCAATGAATATAGTAAGGTAGTTCTCTTTTTAATTTTTTATGAACCTCTACACTTTTTTCTATATTGGCTTCACTAATTTACATTCCCACCAACAGTATTCCAGAGTTCCCTTTTCTCCACATTCTTGCCAATACTTGACATTTCTTATCTTTTAGATGATAGCCATTACAACAGATTATATATCACTGTCATTTTTATTTGCATTTCCCTAATGATTAGGTAGGGGCTTCCCTGGGAGCTCAGCTGGTAGAAAGTCTGCCTGCAATGTGGGAGACCTGGGTTCCATCCCTGGGTTGGGAAGGTCGCCTGGAGAAGGGAACGGCTATCCACTCCAGTACTCTGGCCTGAAGAATTCCATGGACTGTATAGAGTCAGACATGACTAACTTTTCACTTTAACTTTCAGTGATTAGGGATGTTGAACACTTTTTCACGAATCTATTAGCCATCTGTATATCTTCCTTGAAGAAAAAATGTCTATTCAGACACTCTTCTCATTTTTTAATTGACTTGTTTGGCTTTTTGCTACTGAGTTGAATGAGTCCTTTACATGTTTCAGATTTTAATCCTTTATCAGATACACAATTTGCAAATATTTTTTCTCATTGTGTAGGTTGTCACATTTTGGGGGGTTTCCCTGGTGACTCAGTGGTAAAGAATTCACCTGCAGTACAGGACATGCAGCAGGAGCAGCGAGTTTGATCCCTGGGTAGGGAAGATCCCCTAGAAAAAGAAATGGCAACCCACTCCAGTATTCTTACCTAGGAAATCCTATGGACAGAGGAGCCTGATGGGCTAAGTCCATGGGATTGCAGAGTCAGACACAACTCAGCAACTGAGTGCACACATTTTTTTATTCCTTGTCATCTTTTTAATGAGAAAGAAATTGAGGCTTAGAGATGTCCTATTACCTTCATTAAAGTGTATATTTAGCATTTAGCAAAGCCATTGCATAATGACAGTAAATAAAGTCTGGGTGTAAATCATACTACTCCAATATCGCCCCTGATTTTTGTCCTCAGATTTAATTCTAGACATCTCATTCATGGAGGCACAACATGCTAGGGTTTCCCTGAAAGAGGTTGACCCAAGAGCCAAAATTAAGTCTCTCATGAAAATTATTCTCCTCCTTCCTGGAAAAAGAAAAAAATTCTGCCAACAGTCACCTGAGAAGCAAGCTCAGCGCCAGACTTTCATGCTCCTCTGGTACAAGTGAAGCTTCAGACTTAAATCCAATAACTATTCCTTTAGTCCCTTCCTGATCTAAATCTATAACCTCGACATCCCTTTTGATGCCCAGCAGGGAGACTGAGTCTCTTATTGAAATTTCCTTGTCACTGCACAATTTCCCTCTACCTCCCTGATTCTCCATTCACAGCACTTTACATCTTCATTACTCATCATTACATCTTCAGTGGCTATATTTTCCAGTAGAAACAAAGAGGAGTCATCTGTTGGGGGCCTCATACTGCCTACCATTGTGTGACAACTGAATAGCTTGTTGCTGTTTCAAAGGTCCTGAGATCTGCCATGCAGGAGGAGCTGGAGGCAGCACAGACCAAACCTTCTGTGTTTGACTTGTTCCGCACACCCAACCTGCGTAAAAGGATCTGTCTCCTATCCTTTGTGAGGTGGGCTTCACACAGTGCATGAGGGATGTTAAAATAGTGGAGACACAATTGTATTTGTTATTTCAGCATCTATAACATGCTAGAGAGACAGATTTGAGATAAAGCATGAGGAAGTCAAGAAAATGGGTGCTATGTTTGGAGAAAGTAAAACAGTTTTGAAAAGACAAACACAGAACCAATTATACAGTGAGGAGTTCTATTTATCACATCACCCTAAAGGCTTATCACTAGAGATGTTGCTGAGAATGTCAGTCATGGCACAGATCTTGGCTATAAGTTTCTTCTCTTGTTTTCATGTTAATTGAAGTAAAACTATAAACAAAAGTAAAGTGCTCAGGTGCATGCAGTTCAATGAATAGTTCCATATGTAAATATGGAACCATCACCCAGATCAAGGTTTAGAAAAAAAGCTAAAATTCTGGAAGGCCCCATTATGTCTCCTCCATAACAAAACCCCCTGCATTTCCCCCAAAAGTGTAATAAGAATTATGACTTCCATCATCATATAATTATTTTGTGATAATTTTTAAATCATCACCTCACAAGGAAATTGTTTTTATAAAGTCCTCAAGATTTGTTTTAACTAGATATGTTAAGACATGCAAACATGGAAATGACTGTCATGAAGGAAGTTTTATTCACAAATCCCTAGAAAAAGGAAGTATGTGACAAGCCAGATGGGGCCATGCAGGGAAGCACCTGGCTGGGTCAATCAGAAGATGGCCCCAAACCTTTACTGGGGTTTTGTGGGAGGGAATGAGAGGAGATTATATGCTGAGGGTTGGACTGTTTGAATAATTTCAGCAGAATCTGTGATATAGAGATGGCTCTGAGTTGTTCAACACCTGACCCTGGAGTTATTTAGGACAAGGAGAATATTGGCTTGGTGTGAGAGTTTGATAAAGGGGATGCTAGGGGGTGTGGGCCCTGGATTGGTGGTTTGTATATCAAAGGTGCACTCACAGGGGAGCAGTTTGCCACCTTATCAGTGAGCCCTGGAAGAGGCAGACTTTCCACAATCAAGGCCCATCTGCCAGAGAATCAAAAATACACAAAATTTTACAGTATAAAATTTTACAGTATATCAAAATTGAAATATTCTACAAATCAGACCATGTCTGAATACTCTAAAACCAAGCCTTAGCTTCCTTGCACAATATCACTATTTGTACGATTGGAGAATCTAAACTCATGACATCTATCTTTCCTTTTTGTCCACCCACAGACTTCTAACCACCATAACGGTTTTTGGCCTGTTCCTCAACCTCCAGTTTGTGGGGGAAAACATTTTCCTACTCCAAATTCTCTTTGGTGTAGTCCAACTTCCAGGCAATTATGCTGCAGTCTTGGCACTGAATCACCTGGGTCGCAGAGTAAGCCAGATGGTTTTCATATTTCTGCTGGCCGCCTCCATTCTCGTCCTGATCTTCATACCCCAAGGTGAGAAAATAACTCAGGGTGAAAAATAGGCTTCTCAGCATCCTCCCCTCAAGGACTATATGGATCACACCTACCTAAAGCCGGAAGGAAAGGCAGCATTGTGTTCTAAGGATTCCCTGAAACCAATCTAGGGGGGTAGTAAAGCTTCTGCACTTATGTTGCTGGGAAAAGAAGTATCAGAAGGAAGTAATTTTCCTCTGCCCTTTTAAGTTCTTCTGTCTGGACTAAGGATTAAATTGACATGAGATGAACTAACAGGAAAAAATCAAACAAAAGTTTAATAATGTGTATAAACATGGGAAAGTTAAAGTGTTAATCACGTAGGAGGATCCGACTCTTTGCGACCCCACAGACTGAAGCCTCTGTCCCTGGAATTCTCCAGGCAAGAATACTGGAGTAAGTAGCCATTTCCTTCTCTAGGGGATCTTCCCGACCTAGGGATCGAACCCAGGTCTCCCATATTGGTGGCAGATTCTTTACTGACTGAGTCACCAGGGAAGCATGAGACCCAGGCAAAACTGAATAACTTATCAAAATAGCCAAAGCCCCCACCTTCAATACCATCTTCAGCTAAAAACAAAACAGAAAAATAGGATGTTGAAGGGTAGTGGTTTGGGACTTCAAAGGGGAGGAAGGCAATTCGCCCGGAGATGGAAAAGATGTCTGGTAAACAAATGTTCGCTCGGCCATGTAGAAACAGTGGGACATAGAGTGGATGCTGGTCTCTAGGCCCCACCGAGTTTCCCCCACCATACCTAGCCCATGTTGTCTGCAGACATTTCTAGTCTTAGGTCTATTCCAGGACTAAGCCCTTTGCCTAAATTCTTTCATCAGCTAAGGGGGAGGTAAAAAGAAAGACTTCCCGAGTCTTCTATTTCTTAAAACTAACCAACCTAAATTAACCTTCAGGCCAAAGAGATACATTTTGGGGTGGTGAGTTTTGCTCCCATACAGAATCAAACATAATTAAAGTCAGCACAGACATGATTGTATTCATCACATCTGAAAAATATCTGGAAACTGGTGCCATCTGTGATTGGCAGTTTCTCTAGGACAGCAATTAATCACTTAGTGGTGGTGGTTTACTGACTAAGTTGTGTCCAACTGTTTATGACTTCATGGACTGTAGCCCCCCATAGACTGAAGCCCACCAGGTTCCTCTGTTCATGGGATTTCCCAGGCAAGAATACTGGAGTAGGTTGCCATTTCCTTCTCCAGGGGATCTTCCCATCCCAGGGATTGAACCTGTGTCTCCTGCATCGCAGGCAAATCCTTTACCCCTGAGCCACCTTTGGCCAATCATACTTTACACAGTAAGCAAGGAGTGTCTAGACCTTGTAATAATCTCTCATGTGAGGATACAATACTGTCACTTCCTCTGACTAGGCTCTTTCTTGGTTCTATAGCTTCACTGAAAATGTATCTTCTGATCTCTATGTAACTACTTATTTGTCTCATGTCTGGTCACCATTAGGGCAACTCTAGTTTAGGGGTGTCATCTTAACTTCAAGAAAATAAAATTACCTGTCTTCAAGCAGAGAAGAGAACAGTAGGAACTAGGCAGAAAGCACTTAAGAGCCTGTCTTATGATCTATTTTACTAAACTGAATGATCATATGTAGTGAAGAGGGAAACCCAGCTGTTCACATGCTTCACCTGACTCCTAGTGCAGGGATGCACTTTATGGGATCCCAGGTGGTTGGGGTTCCACTGCTCACCTTGAATATTAGCAGTGATGCAAGTTTGCTACCTAAAGACAAAGCCCACTCCCAGTATTGTAGCACTCATAATGGAGTGCCACTCATAATGGAGGACATGTGGGCACAGAAAACAGACTCTCTAAAATTTCCCTTCTGTTGTTTCCAAAATCAGACTATGTTTCCCAATAGAGATTCTTATATTTGATTATTGAAACATTGTCCTAGGTAAAGACACTCTCCAGATTATCCATTAATACAGGGGTCCTGTCCTTGTATTAATCTCTTCGGCAATACTAGTCCATGTCAATACTGTGAAAGCTCCTAGGTTTTAATCTGTTGAGACATGGATGAATCCTACACCCCTCAGTTATTGCTCACATGACCATCCTACAATCTACCTGAAGGGCAGAGGAGACACTGGAGAAAATAAATGAAATCAAGTTCTGCTGGTCTCACCTTCCCTCTCCTTTTCTGGCAAATCTCAGAGAGGCAGGGACAGTTGATGAAATAATTCAGAGCCTTTTATTCACCATAAGCCATACATTTCTCAGCCTAGCCTCTGTGTAGTTTCTCTTCTGTGTATTTTACACTTGAGAACAGCTCCAATAGGGTTCCCTGGTGGCTCAGAGGTTAAAGCATCTGCCTGGAATGAGGGAGACCCGGGTTCAATCCCCCAGGTCAGGAAGATCCCTTGGAGAAGGAAATGGCAACCCACTCCAGTACTCTTGCCTGGAGAATCCCATGGAGGGAGGAGCCTGGTGGGCTACAGTCCATGGGGTCGCAAAGAGTGGGACACGACTGAGCGACTTCACTTTCACTTTCGTTTGATCCGGCTTCCCAGTTGTGCAGTGGTAAAGTCTCTGCCTGCCAAGGCAGGAGACCCAGTTTCTATCCCTGGGCTGGGAAGAGCCCATAGAGTAGGAAACATCAACCCACTCCAATGTTCTTTGTCTGGAAAATTCCATGGATAGAGGAGCCTGACAGGCTACAGCCCATGGGGTTGCAAAGAGTCAGACATGATTGATCACACATGAACAGTGTGTTACAAGCTCTATCTCTGTCTCATTTGTAATTATGGGGATGCTGATTCCTTCAGCTCAGATTGCCTGAGCCTCACTGGTTTTCTTCTCTCCAGAAATGCAGACCCTGCGTGTGGTCACAGCAACTTTGGCAGTAGGAGTTTCTTGTGCCTCATTGTCCAGTTGTCTTTCTCATGCATTTGAACTGACTCCTACTGTACTCAGGTATGAAAATTCATAGATACTCTTTCAAAAACAGACCTCTGCCAGCTAACTGACACTTACTGGAGGAGGAAAACTAAGATTGGTTAGTTATCAGAAGTAACCAAGTGTAATAACAAAAACCTAACAATTTATACCCAAAGTTTATTTAAAGTTTTTGTCAGACACTGGGTGAAGTCCTTATGTGTGACATCTCATGTGATCTTCTGAACTACAGGAAGGGAAGATGTCATGACTAACAGTAATTCTTAATAATCAAACTGGGTCATAATGCACTTAATTGCACTTGAATTTGAAAAACGATTGCTAGCAAAGTAAAGAGAAAATTTCAAAAGGAAGCATACGTGGTCAACCTTCTGCACTGCTATGCTGTCTCCCATAATCAGAGTAAAGTAATGCATCACAAAATTACATGTGTAGGTTTTTACCTGACTTTCTTGGATTATTGTTTACACCCCAAGGGTAACGGCTCTGGGAATCATAGGATTTGCTTCTGCTACCGGGACAGCCCTGGCTCCCCTCTTGATGATCCTAAGTGTGTATTCCCCACACCTGCCCTGGATCATCTATGGAGCCTGCTCCATCCTTGGTGGCTTTGTTGTCCGACTCCTTCCTGAAACCAGGAATAAGCCTCTGCCCGACTCCATCCAGGATGTGGAAAATGAGTGAGTAAACTCTCTAAGTGTCCCTTGGGGGAGCTGGGCACTCAGGGTCTGTGATGAGGAGGGCAAAACGTGAGTTAAGACACTGTCCCCAAAAACAAGCTAAGATCTAAGCTATTTCCAGGTGATCCGTGCCTTTGGTTTAGCTACAGTCTCATCCCTCCCCACAGTGACCTCAGACTCCCCCAGGCTTCCCTGGATCACCCAGACCAACATCAGCATGCACCAGTAGGTTTAGTGGTGAAGAAGCCAAAATTAGATGCCCTGATGTGACATACACACCCCTGAAGGTGTTTCACAAACATGCACTGATCCAAACACCGGACTCTCATCCCTCAGACTCTGGCAGACCTCAGCCCAGTGAGGGCAGTAAGCTCCCTGAGACTTTTAGTGTCTGTAGGTCTGTGATCTGCCCAGGTCACTGAAGACCTGAGGGAGACCAAAGAGAATAAAAGAGCCCCTCCCCTCCCCACCCTTCCCCTACCCACCCACATACACACTATATCTCAGGGAAAGAGTCTTATTGTGCTGCCTGTGAGATTTGGACTGTCTGACTTTCCCTGGAAATGAAATGTTACAAAAAGAGAGAAGAGTAGTAAATATTGGAATTTTAAGTGATGAAGATTGGGAAATGATTCTATGACTTTCTGTGTACCATTTGCCTTTACCAAAAACTCCTTTGACAATGCAAAGATGTCCAAAAGTAAAAGTAGAAACTATCAAAGCTTCCTTTCCAAATTTTGCTCTGGGAGTTCGGTCTTTTATTCACAAGGTTTACTCCAATACTTGGGGCAGGGCTCATGGCTTATAACCAAAGCTGTATGGCAAAGGATAAGCTTGCTCTAGAGAATACAAGAAATATATGTTTGTTTGATATTTTTTCTTTGTTGGTTTCATTGTACTTTTTCCAGGGGAAAATATTCAAGGAAAGCAAAGCAGGAAGAAACCTTCATGCAAGTGACACAGTTTTAAGGAATTCCATTAACTAACTGCTGATTCTAGAGCATAATAAAAGGGGAAAATGAGGTAATGTTTACATGCTGGAAATGTTTGTAAGATAAATAAATATATAATAGAAAAAATTGATTTTTACAATTATGGAACTAAATTATGAAATATAAAATACCCCTGATTAACCATAATAAGAAGTGTGAAGAAAACCATAATATTTTTAAAAGATTTTGAATATTTGTATGATTGTAGATAATTAGCATGTCTCTGAATAGGAAGGTAGAATGGAAATGAAAATAACCAGTCTTCCCCTAATTAATCAGTAGAATAATTGATGTAGTAATTACAACGATGAGAGTGAAAGAGGAGAGTGAAAAATTGGCTTAAAGCTCAACATTCAGAAAACAAAGATCATGACATCTGGTCCCATCACTTCATGGGAAATAGATGGGGAAACAGTGGAAACAGTGTCAGACTTTATTTTGGGGGGCTCCAAAATCACTGCAGATGGTGATTGCAGCCATGAAATTAAAAGACACTTACTCCCTGGAAGGAAAGTTATGACCAACCTAGATAGCATATTCAAAAGCAGAGACATTACTTTGCCCACAAAGGTCTGTCTAGTCAAGGCTATGGTTTTTCCATTGGTCATGTATGGATGTGAGAGTTGGACTGTGAAGAAAGCTGAGCGCTGAAGAATTGATGCTTTTGAACTATGGTGTTGGAGAAGACTCTCGAGAGTCCCTTGGACTGCAAGGAGATCCAACCAGTCCATCCTTAAAGAGATCAGTCCTGGGTGTTCATTGGAAGGACTGATGCTGAAGCTGAAACTCCAATACTTTGGCCACCTCATTAGAAGAGTTGACTCATTGGAAAAGACTCTGATGCTGGGAAGGATTGGGGGCAGGAGGAGAAGGGAACGACAGAGGATGAGATGGCTGGATGGCATTACTGACTTGATGGACATGAGTTTGAGTGAACTCCGGGAGTTGGTGATGGACAGGGAGGCCTGGCATGCTGTGATTCATGGGGTCGCAAAGAGTCGGACATGACTAAGCAACTGAACTGAATTGAACTGGTCTGGGGGCTGCCTGAAATACTGGTCTCTGATTCACCAAAGATCTTGAGGCAGGAAAAGGGATATAACTCAGATCTCAGAGAAAAAAAGAAACTAAAAGTGATGGACAATGGTTATAGAAGCTCAGGGGGCCCACAGATCTATAGATGTGTGAGGCAAAGATCACTGGTGGAGAAATATAATAGGCCAACCCAAAGTTCTGAGGGGAAGCTGTGGTGAGACTCTTGGCAAAATTAAAAAATTTAAAAGCAGCAGTGTATACAGGAGATTGATAAAGCCATATGAAGACCCACACAGGATACATTATCAGGAATGACCTGAACTTAAGCTTAAGCTTCCCCTTGAGCTGGTTTTAAGGCTCAAAACACACACTTTGCTAAACTAGTGAAGGACATCCCCAGCAGAAAGCCAATGCATAAAGATTTAGAGAGACGGTTGTTTCTTCAAATGCCCAATTTTCAACAAAACAAGTTCTACAAAGAAACAGAAAAACATGGCACAATCAAAGGAAGAAAATGGTAGCAGAAATCATCCCCTGTAAACACAGGCATCAGACATAGTAGACAAGGACTTTAAAACAACTGCCTTAAAAACACTGAAAGAGCTAAAGGAAAACATGGAGAAAGAGCTAAATGCTATCAGGAAAACTGCATATGAACAAGTTAAGGACAGGAGATAGAAATTATAAAAAGGAACCAAGCAGAAAATCTGGAGCTGAAAAATACAGCAACCATATTGAAAACGTGAGGATTTTGTGCAACCAATAATATTTAAAGCAAAAAAAAAAAAAAATCCAAATTAAAAATGTGCAAAGGGGGCTTGCCTAGTGGTCCAGTGGTTAAGAATCTGCCTGCCAATGCAGGGGTCACAGGTTCACTCTGTGGTCCAGGAGGATTCCACGTGCCATGGGGCAACTAAGCCTGTGCACCACAACCACTAAAGCCCACTGGCTGTAGAGTCCATGTACCACAACCACTATCGTGCTCTAAGCCTGAGTACCACAACCACCAAGCCTGTGTGCCCTAGAACCCATGCCCTGCAACAAGAGAAGCCACCATGATGAAAAGCTCTTGCTCAGCTAGATAGTAACCCCTGCTCACCAAAACTAGAGGAAGCCCACGTGCAGCAATGAAGATCCAGTGCTGCCAAAAATAAAATAAATTAATTTAAAATGTGCAAACAATCTGAATAGACATTCTTCCAAAGAAGGCACACAAATGGCTAGTAGGCACACATATGAAAACATGCTCAACATCACTAATCATCAGGGAGCTGCAAATGGAAATCACACCTGTTAGACTGCTAACAAAAAGAAGAAGGATGTATTGGTAGAGATGTGAAGTTATCTATTGCTGCAAAACTATCACTCCAGTATTTAGCAGCTTAAAACAAGAAACATTTGTCTTACACAGTTTCTGAGGATCAAGAATTCTGAAGAAAGGGACAAGCACAGACAGAGACAGAGGACACATATAAGTTATGTTAAGAGTGTGGTTCAAAGCTCCAGTCATCTACCAATTATTACACTTCATTTCCCTTCACACCAAGCACCCCGCTTCCCACGCCCCGCCCCCCAGTTATCTGTCATGACTGGAAGACAGTGGAAGAAGATTATTGAGCTAGGTTCACATGTGGAATGACTCAAATATGTGTACAAGCCACAGACTGACTGTTACTGAACTATTGGCCCACACTGGGTGACCTCAAGGAAATTCTCTAAATGGGCAGATATTCAGGCATGACATCTGATCATCCACTTTGTGTGGAAAGAAAAGTAGCCTGCATAAGATATATTGTATATGAATTACAGATGTTTTCAAATGGCTTAGCTTGTTGGTGATTTAGTCACTAAGTCGTGTCCGACTCTTGTGACCCCACGGACAGCAGCCTGCCAGGCTCCTCTGTCCATGGGCTTCTCCAGACAAGAATACTGGAGCAGGGTGCCATTTGCTTCTCCAGGGGATCTTCCCAACCAAGGGATTGAACCCAGTCTCCTGCATTGCAGGCAGATTCCTTACCAACTGAGCTGTTAGTCTGGGCCTAAACACAGAAAGAATGGATGATAGATGAATAGGAGGACTGGGCAGGAGGCACTTATGGGAGTGGCATGAGTTGTGAAGGTCTTTGTATCATTTTTATCACCCACTAGACACCAAACAGGATAGATGAGGCACTAAACAATGAAGTAACCAAATGACTTGGAGTTAATGCCCACCATTCTCTGTCACCAGCCTCTCCAGGGTAAGCAAAATTGGCTTCCAACTAGAGGCAGGGATTGAGACTAGGTACAACGTCTGAACTCGCTGTCATTGCTGCCAAATGTCTAAACTGCAAGCAATAGAGATAAGCACTGTGTCACCAACATGGCACTTTTCCTCAAGGAGACCAACCAGTACTTTGATGACAAATTGATTAGATTAACTCCCTTTCATTTCTAGAGGAGTAGGGGACACCTTGAATAAAGTTAACTTGTATTCTGGGTTTAAGGACTTCTCTTTTTTGCTTTCATGCCCTCAACCAACCCTCAACTATCCGAAGACATTGAGAATGGATGGTCAGCCAAATACTGGATTCTTTTTTTTAATATAAATTTATTTATTTTAATTGGAGGTTAATTACTTTACAATATACATTTCATTGACCCAAGAGACACACATGGAAAGAATAGAAGCCTAGCAGTGAATTCATGACCATGGGATGCCCTAGTTCTATCACCCACTCTGCTACCCAGAAGGTACCAGTCCCAAGGGCAGTGGAACAGCTTTGTGAAACTGAAGTTGAGACTCCAATTAGGTGATGATATTCTGCCAAAATGGGAAGCTTTTTTCAGGATATAGTATATATTCCAAATCAATGACCAGTATATGGTGCTTTGTTCACCCACAGGTATTTACCCTGAGAACAAAATGGCAGAAGTTGAAATGGCTCGATTTATCAAACTCTCAGTTCCCCATATGGGAACTTTGTTCTTTATCTCACTTCAAATCAAGTATCTGTGAGTATATAGGTCCTGGTATACAGAATGGAAATATTTCCACCAGGAGAAACTCAAACATAAAGTTATGCCTACCCCTAACTCACATCAGATTTCTGGACTAAGAGGCTAGTAGGTACGGAAGGTAGTCACCAGTCTAGATTAATAGACCCTGATAGGCAGCAGGAAGTAGAGCTGATCTTTCCAGTGTGCTTACGTCATTTTTCTCTGCTATCTGTGTTCCACTGGGACATCTCTTAGTATTGCCCTGCGTGATTTTGACTATAGAGGGACGTGAGAATTTGCCAGGACCTGAATATAGCATGGTGAGTAGGACCTCTGATGCCTCAGGGATTGGGTCTGTATCATTCCTCCTCATATGCAGCCCAGACCAGAAGGTTGAGAGATGCCTAGAATGAATTGTGCAGGAGACAGATCGTGAGTAACACTTGCAAACCTGAGACCAGCTACAATGGTGAGATCTGTGTGTAGATCATCACTCTAAATCTCTCTTATAAGTTCTCCCTAAAGGAGCTGTTCCCTGATAGAAGAATTCTTACAAATCAAGTGGATCTGTGTGGCACAAGTGGTGGACTGTAATGGAAGCTCTGATAGATGTGATGTACCACCTAGCTTTCCCTTTCAGGGCCAAAATAGCAATTGCCAAATGCTGTGAGTTGGGCAAGTGATAGCTTATAGCCTCCATTAGAATTGACCTAGGTCAAGGGGAACTATTGATAGCTCAGTTGGTAAAGAATCCACCTGCAATGCAGGAGACCCTGGCTCAATTCCTGGGTCAGGAAGATCCATGGGAGAAGGGATAGGCTACCCACTTCAGCATTCTTGGGCTTCCCTTGTGGCTCAGCTGGTAAAGAATCTGCCTGCAATGCAGGAAACCTGGGTTCAATCCCTGGGTTGGGAGGATCCCCTGGAGAAGGGAAAGGCTACCCACTCCAGTATTCTGACCTGGAGAATTCCATGGACTGTATAGTCCATGGGGTTGCAAAGTGTTGAACACAACTGAATGAATTTCACTTCACTTCACAAGGGGAAATACATCCCCAAGGTTACATCCATCTAGTGAGGGGAAACCTGTATCTATTGACTAATCAATGTGTAGTTACAAAGTTTCCCACTATGGTTTAATTCCAGACATTTCTGAAGAGCCATTCCATCTGCCCATGGAATCACTTAAGAGCTGTCTATCATGATTCAACATGAACCTCTCAACAATCAAGCTTCTGTTGCACACTTATGGAATGTAGTTCTAAAAGAATGCTGCAATAAACCTGTGTGTACACTTGTACCTTGGAACTTCTTTCTCAAGAAACCAGCCTGTGCGGTCCTGCCCAAGGCCACAGGTGTGAGGCCTTTCACCAAGGCCACTGAGGCAAAGCCAAGAACCAAGTGTCACCTCCAGCACTGACTGAGCCCCTTGTAAGCATTGCCAAAGGCCCCCCTGATCATCACCATCAGGTTTCCTGGCCCCAAAGTAGGCAAAACTGCCCATCCCAATAGTCACCCTATAGTACCCTAACCAATCACCTAATCCCAACCTTGAAGCAGGAATTTTCTTTGCCTTGTGGCTATAAAAACTGGCTACTAACCCACAAAAGGACTTCCTTTGTAGCTCAGTTGGTAAAGAATCTGCCTGTGATGCAGGAGAACTGGGTTTGATTCTTGGGTCGGGAAGATCCCCTGGAGAAGGAAATGGCAACCCACTCCAGTATACTTGCCTGGAGAACCCCACGGACAGAGGAGCCTGGCAGACTACAGTCCATGGGGTTGCAAGAGTCGGACATGACTAAGCAACTAAACCACCACCACCAACCACCCACAAAACTGTCAATTCTCCCTGGTCTGCCAGAAGGTTGGTCCACTGTACTGGCAGTATCTTCATTATCTCTGCGCATTGCTCTAAATAAATTCACCCTTTCTGAAATATTCTGTGTGTGGAAATTCTTTTTCAGAAAATCTGAGTCTTTCTAACTCAGACTGCCATAACACAACCCAAGGCAAATGTTAATAATAATGTATTCATGGGTATGCAGTGAAGCAGCCCAAGTTAGCATGAACATGATTACTTCGGTTTGGGCTGGAACCATATTAAGTCAAGTAACACTAAAATTTTCTCTCTGATCTTATTATGATGATAGGAAGATGTTTGGTAAGTAGAATTCACTGGATTTGGAACTGACTGAGCCTTGATTGAGCATAAAGGGTATTGTAAAGGCTTTTGACTTCAGTAACTCGGTGAAAGGGAGTACTATTTGCAGAGATAACCAAGAGGAGCAAGTGATAGCAAGAGGTGGAACATCAGAAGGAGATAGTAGTGAGGAATGAAATATTTCCTGCCAGATCAGTAAATAAATCAGTCACAGCTATCAGCAATTGAGCCAGTGAGCCCTGAGGGAATTCAGGAAGAAAAGAACACCTGCCATCTAGCAGCCATCAGACTGTAGCCACTCCCTACTGTGAGCCCTGGAAAAGGAAGCTCAAGAGTTGAAAACAGGATCAGGTCAGTTCAGTTCAGTTCAGTTGTTCAGTTGAGTCTGACTCTTTGCAACCCCATGGACTGCAGCATGCCAGGCTTCCCTGTTCATCACCAATCCCGGAACTCGCTCAGACTTACGTCCATTGAGTCAGTGATGCCATCCAACCATCTCATCCTCTGTCATCCCCTTCTTCTACCTTCAATCTTTCCCAAAATCAAGATCTTTTCCAATGAGTCAGTTATTCGCATCAGGTGCCCAAAGTATTGGGGTTTCAGCTTCAACATCAGTCCTTCCAATGAATATCATGGACTGATTTCCTTTAGGATTGACTGGTTGAATCTCCTTGCAGTCCAAGGAACTCTCAAGAGTCTTCTCCAACACCACAGTTCAAAAGCATCTGTTCTTCGGTGCTCAGCTTTCTTTATAATCCAACTCTCACATCCATACATGACTACTGAAAAAACATAACTTTGACTAGATGGACCTTTGTTAGCAAAGTAATGTCTCTGCTTTTTAATATGTTGTATAGGTTGGTCATAACTTCCCTTCCAAGGAGCAAGCGTCTTTTAATTTCATGGCTGCAGACACCATTTGCAGTGATTTTGGAACCCAAGAAAATAAAGTCTGTCACTGTTTCCATTGTTTCCCCATCTATTTGCCATGAAGTGATGGGGCCAGATACCATGATCTTCACTTTCTGAATGTTGAGCCTTAAGCCAAATTTTTCACTCTCTTCTTTCATTTTCATCAAGAGGTTCTTCTTCAGTTTCTGCCATAAAGGTGGTGTCATCTGCATATCTGAGGTTATTGATATTTCTCCTGGCAATCTTGATTCCAGTTTGTGCTTCATCCAGCCTGGCATTTCTCTTGATGTACTCTGCATAGGAGTTAAATAAGCAGGGTGACAATATACAGCCTTGACGTACTCCTTTTCCTATTTGGAACAAGTCTGTTGTTCCATGCCCAGTTCTAACTGTTGCTTCTTGACCTGCATACAGATTTCTCAAGAGGAGTAGATGTTTTTCTGGAACTCTCTTGCTTTTTCAATGAGCCAATGGGTGTTGGCAATTTGATCTCAGGTTCCTCTGCCTTTTCTAAATCCAGTTTGAACATCTGGAAGTTCACAGTTCACATACTGCTGAAGCCTGGCTTGGGGAATTTTGAGCATTACTTTGCTCATCTGTGTTCAGATGAGTGCAATTGTGTGGTAGTTTGAACCTTTTTTGGCATCACCATTCTTTGGGATTGGAATGAAAACTGACATTTTCCAGTCCTGTGGCCACTGCTGAGTTTTCCAAATTTGTTGGCATATTGAGTGCAGCACTTTCACAGCATCATCTTCCAGGATTTGAAATAGCTCTACTGGAATTCCATCACCTCCACTAGCTTTGTTCATAGTGATACTTCTTAAGGCCCACTTGATTCTCATTCCAGGATGTCTGGCTCTAGGTGAATGATCACATCATCATGGTTATCTGGGTTATGAAGATCTTTTTTATATAGTTCTTCTGTGTATTCTTGCCACCTCTTCTTAATATCTTCTGCTTCTGTTAGGTCCATACCATTTCTGTCCTTTATTGTGTCCATCTTTGCATGAAATGTTCCCTTGGCATCTCTAATTCTCTTGAAGAGATCTCTAGTCTTTCCCATTCTATTGTTTTCCTCTATTTCTTTGCATTGATCATTGAGGAAGGTTTTTTTGTTTTTGTTTTTGTTTTTTTGGTCTCTCGTTATTCTTTGGAACTCTGCATTCAAATGGGTATATCTTTCCTTTTCTCCTTTGCCTTTTGCTTCTCTTTTCTCAGCTATTTTTAAGGGCTCCTCAAACAACCATTTTGCCTTTTTGCATTTTTTTCTTAGGGATGGTCTGGATCACTGCCTCCTGTACAGTGTCATGAACCTCGGTCCATAGTTCTTCAGGCACTCTATCAGATCTAGTCCCTTGAATCTATTTCTCACTCCCACTGTATAATCATAAGGGATTTGATTTAGGTCATACCTGAATGGTCTAATGGTTTTCCATACTTTCTTCAATTTAAGTCTGTATTTGGCAATAAGGAGTTCATGATCTGAGCCACAGTTGGCTCCCGGTTTTGCTTTTGCTGACTGTATAGAGCTTCTCCATCTTTGGCTGCAAAGAATGTAATCAATCTGATTACAGCATTGACCATGTGATGATGGTCAATATCTACACATGATGTCCATGTGTAGAGTCATCTCTTGTGTTGTTGGAAAAGGACTTGCAGGTTACTGGCCTCAGATAGCTGAGGTGCATATCAAAGGAATGATTTCAGTGAACTCAGATCCTTGCATATCTGGTTTTATTTAATTTACAAAAACTTTTGACATTTGAACTACCTGCCCTTGGTTGCAAAACTTCTACATAACCTGGCTCCTCCCCTCACCTCCTCAGAGCAGTTCTCTCAGAATTACTTAAAGTGTTGTCTCCAGGGCTTGCAGTCCTAAAAACTCCCACCAACTAAAACATAACTCTCAACTTGTGGGTTGTGAGTTTTTTGAATAATTTTGCTTGTTGCGCTGGGTCTTCAATGCTGTGTGGGCTTTTCTCTAGTTACGCCAAGTGGGGTCTACTCTCTAGCTGCTGTGCACAGGCTGCTCATTGGAATGGCTTCTCCTGCTTTGGAGCATGGGCTCTAGGGAAAATGGGCTTCAGCAGTTGCAGCTCTCAAGCCCTAGAGCACAGGCTCGATAGTTGCGGCGCACAGTCTTAGCTGCTCTGTGGCATGTGGGATCCTCCTGGATCAGGAATCGAAACTGTGTCTCCTGCACTGACAGGTGGATTCTTTATCCCTAGTCACCAGGAAAGTTTCGCGAGTTTTTTGTTTTAAGTCTACAGTAGGCAGATGCATTTCTATTTTTATTAGTTTGTCTAGCCATTCCTAATATCTTCTTTGCTGGCTCTATCTTCTCAATGCTCTACTTAAAATCAGAGTTCTAAAAGCTCATCCTTAGCCTTCTTCTCTTTTCATTTTATATGATCTTCTCTGATGCTCCTGGCACTGATAGTTACTTAGTATGCACCTATACTGGCTATATAGATGGAAACGGTGTCAGACGTTTATTATCTTGGTCTCCAAAATCACTTCAGGATGGTGGCTGCAGCCATGCTATTAAAAGACACCTGCCCCTTGCAAGAAAAGCTATGATGACCTTAGACAGTGTTTTAAAAAGCAGAGACATCACTTTGCCAGCAAAGGTCCATAGAGTCAAAGCTATTGTTTTTCCACCAGTCCTGTACCTATGTGAGCATTGGACCGTAAGGAAGCCTGGTGTGCTGCAGTCCATGGGGTCACAAAAAGTCAGACATGACTGAGTGACTGAACAATTACACCTGCTAAGTCTATGGCTTAGACTCACTATTTTGTCTAAAGAAGTATTTCAAATCCCAAGTAGAAAACCCTACATAGATGTCCAAAAAAAATAATAGAAGGAAAGCAAAATTTTGCCCTTCCTGTATTCTGAATTTAGACAATGTCAGTCCAATGCAGAAAAAAGAAACTGAGGAGTCGATTTGATTTCTTCCCTTTTCCTATTCCTAAATCCAATATTCAATGATTTGGCAGGTGATCAAGATGGTAGAAGAGGAAGACCCAAAACTCACCTCCAAATTTTGGACACACCAAAATTACTACTACTAGAACAAATATCTATGCAAACACTCTGAAGACTAGCAGAAAAGACTGTCCACAACTAAAGACATAAAGAAGGAACTACAGCGAGCCAGGAGGAGGGACAGAGACATAATATTGTCAGGATGCAGACCCCCCCACCCCGCCCCAGATCTGTGAAGGCCTAGGGAGGACTGTCACAAATGCGGGGACTGTCACAATTGTAGAAGTCTTCCTCAAGAACTGAGGGGTCCAAGCCCCGCATCAGGTTCCCTAGCCCAAGGGTCCTGCACCAGGAAAACAAGACCCCAAAAACATCTTATTTGAAAGCCAGTAGGATTATAGTCAAGAGAACCAGAGAGCTGTAGGAGACAGACTCTGGTTTTAAATGGCACATGCAACATCTCACAAGCCCCAAGTCCTATCACAGAAGCACAGAGGCAATAGTTTGAAAGGAGCCTGGCTGATCTTGAACAGCCTCCTGGAGAGGCAAAGGGAACTGGGACTCCCCCCTGGAGACATTGGCAGCAGTCAGTTTGGGGAGCTTATTCTATCTCAGTAACATTTGAACTGGTACAATCAAAGAATTTTGAAATCCTTCCTCTAGCCCATTGGCTCTGGGGACCTGGCCCCACTCTCCAGCAAGAAGAGGACCAGCAATGGACAAAGAGGAGCCATATTTCTCCCACACTATCTCCCTGGGCCCCAGGGCACTTAGAAAATCAAAAGATTTGAAGAAGCAAGTCTCAGAAAGGCAGGGGTGGGGGGTCCCTCTGGAGCCCTGAAAGCAGGAATTTGGAATTTTTAGGCTGAACCCTTTAAAATGACTCAGACCAACAATTTACCTTCTGTGTATCTCTTCAGCCAAGTCTCAAATTCCCAGGAGAGAAATGTTTGCTCAGAATGATTCTTTGTCAACCTCATACATATTTCCCATCCGGTTGACCCTAGCTGTGAATGATAAATCCAAGGGCAGGGATACCCCATTTAAGATAAGTCAGTTTAGTTCAAATGTATTCATCCATGGCCAGGAATACACAGCTCTTTGATAAATAGCCAGGGGATAGGCTCTTTTTTCTCTGAATAAACGTCCTTCCCTCAATTCCTCCTTTTGTTGCTGTTCAGCCACTATATCGTATCCGAATCTTTGTGACCCCATGGACTGCAGCACACCAGGCTCTTCTGTCTTCCACTACCTCCCAGAGTTTGCTCAAATTCCTGTCCATTGAGTCGGTGATGCTATCTAACAAACATCCTCTGCCACCTCCTTTTTTGCCTTCAGTCTTTCCCAGCATCAGGGTTTTTCCCAATGAGTCGGCACTTTGCATCAAGTGGCCAAAATATTGGAGCTTCAACTTCAGCATCAGTCTTTCCAATGAATATTCAGGGTTGATTTCCTTTAGGATTGGCTGGTTTGATCTCCTCGCAGTCCAAGGAACTCTCAAGAGTCTTCTCCAGCACCACAAATTGAAAGCATCAACTCTTTGGCACTTTCTCCTATTGGAAGGACTAATATATTTCTGGGTAGTTATTATGATGCTGTATTAACAGGGCAGGAACAGTTTCGTTTTCCATGCATTTGAGTTTCATACAATCTTAATCTTTATTAGAACATTAAAATTTACCTTTGATAGACTGCTCTTCATACACCAGTGGTTAAGCATTTGGAACTACTGAGCAACTATTATGAGATGAAATGGTTGGATAGCATCACCTACTCAGTGGGCTTGAACTTGGGCAAACTCTGGGAGACAGTGAGGGACAGGAAGGCCTGGCATGCTGTAGTCTGAGGGGTGGGCCTATAAGTGCGCAAACTCTGCTGTAGAGTCAAAGATGGTGGTGCTGCTGCCAAAATGGAATTGCTAGTCTGGTAGGCAATATAATAGCTGCTGTTGTTCAGTCGCTGAGTTTTGTCTGGCTTTTTGCCACCTCACTGGCAAACTCCAGCAGACAGTGAGGGACAGGAAGGCAGGGCATGCTGTAGTCCATAGGGTGGCAAAGATTGACTGGCCTGATTTTCTTGCTGTCCAAGGGACTCTCAAGAGTCTTCTCCCCAATTCAAAAGCATCAATTCCTCGGCATTCACCTTAATTTATGGTCCAACTTTTACATCCATATATGACTAGTGGAAAAAACATAGCCTTGACTCTATGGACCTTTGTCAGCAAAATGATGTCTCTGCTTTTTAACATGCTATCTAGGTTGGTCAAAGCTTTTCTTCCAAGGCACAAGCATCTTTTAATTTCATGGCTGCAGTCACCATCTGCAGTGATTTTGGAGTCCAAGAAAATAAAGTCTGTCACTGTTTCCATTGTTTCCCCATCTATTTGCCATGAAGTGATGGGACCAAACACCATGATCTTAGTTTTTTGAATGTTGAATTTTAAGCCAGGTTTTTCACTCTCCTCTTTCACCTTCAGCATGAGGCTCTTTAGTTCCTCTGTCCTTTCTGCCATTAGGGTGGTATCATCTTCGTATCTGAGGTTATTGATATTTCTCCCTGTAATATTCATCCCAGTTTGTGCTTCATCCAGCCCAGCATTTCTCATGATTTACTCAATATAGGTTAAATAAGGAAGGTGACAATATACAGCCTTGACGTACTCCTATCCCAATTTGGAACAAGTCTGTTGTTCCATTTCCAGTTCTAACAGTTGCTTCTTGACCTGCATACAGATTTCTCACGAGGCAGGTAAGATGGTCTGGTATTCCCACCTTTTTAAGAATTTTCCACAGTTTGTTATGATCCACACAGTCAAAGGCTTTAGCGTAGTCAATGAAGCAGATATTTTTCTGGAATTCTCTTGCTTTTTCTATGATCCAATAGATCTTGGCAATTTGATCTCTGGTTCCTTGCCTTTTCTAAATCCAGCTTGTACATCTGGAAGTTCTCAGTTCAGGGGCTGTTGAAAACTAGCTTGAAGGATTTTGAACATTACCTTGCTAGCATGTGAAATGAATGCAATTATGTGATAGTCTGAACATTCTTTGGTATTGTCCTTCTTTAGGCTTGGAATGAAAACGGACCTTTTCCAGTCCTGTGGCCACTGCTGAGCTTTCTAATTTTGCTGGCATATTGAGTGCAGCACATTCACAGGATCATCATTTAGGATCTGAAATAGCTCAGCTGGAATTCCATCACCTCTGCTAGCTTTGTTTGTAGTAATGCTTCCTAAGGCCCACTTGAAGTCACACTCCAGGATTACTTACCTGTGTTTGGAAGATGATAGCTCAACCACACCAAACATCCTTTCCACACTTTTCTTAATATTAATATCTGGCCGGGTCCTCCTGTTTGGTGTCTGGGTAATGCTCTTAGACAAGGCTTGATTAGCTCCACCCCAGCCCCACCCTTCCAGAGACCAGCCTTGCAGATTAGAAATCCTGAGTGTGAGCCCCTAAAAGGTAATTTCTTCACTGTTAGAGCACTGTTTTCCTATTGCCCTGTGAAGTCCCAGGGATGCCCTGGACAGCCACCCACTGGGCACAGACATATGGAAGAACAGAACCCTCAGTGTCTGCATGTGAGCAAGACATACTGAAACTTCTTGCTTTATCCCTGAGCCTAGATGGTAGTGAAGCCTGCTCCTGATACAGTGTGCCAGAATGGGCTCCCTGAGACTCCAGAGCACCCAGGCAAGCTCTGCTGCAGCCACAGGCGGTCAGGTGAAGGGCAAGGGGCCCAGGGGGCGGGGGTGGCATGTGACTCTGTGCAGCATCTATCCTGGATTTGCATCAAAGAGGTACAAAAAGAAAAGATTAACTTTTCTCCCACAACGTCCCAGTAGAGAGGAAACACTTTGTTGCTTCAGCCCTGAGAGACATACTGTCCGTGTCCGTATCCTGCAGGGACTTTCTGTCCAAAGGTATCATGCCTATGTGCTTAGTCACTCAGTCATGTCTGACTCTTTGCGACCCTATGAACTGCAGCCTTCCAGGCTCCTCTGTCCATGGGATTCTCCAGGCAAGAATACTGGAGTGGATAACCATTCCCTTCTCCAAGGCATCTTCCCAACCCAGGAATCTAACCTACGTCTCCTTCATTGCAGGTGGATTCTTTATGGGCTGAGCCACCAAGGAAGCCCAAAGTTACCATAGATCAGCTCAAATATTTATCCTACTCATGAATATCTGTTAATATTCATCCAACAGCCAAAGTCTGATATAAATATTATGTGCAATTGATTTTGCCTTCACAGTGGATGAAGAACCCTTTGTCCCTGCCCCACATAGGCTTTTTCATTATGCATCTTCTGGCCTTAATTACCCTCTTCCCGCATTTCATTATAATGCAGCTCTTGATCTCAAAGTCCTTATTTTGCCAAGTGGAGACATTACTGCTATAAACATTTACCCACTTAAAGGACTGGGCAAAGCTGGGTGAGTGGGTACAACCTGTTCACGGTGGGCACAGAGTCTGTGACGGAGATAATGAACACATAGAGCCACGGATGGTCATCAGGAGGCTGGGATTAACAGATACACAGCACTATATATAAAATAACAAGTACTTACTATACAGCACAGGGAACTCTAATAACCTATATGGGAAAAGAAGCTGAAAAAGAATGTGTGTATTAAATCACATCAGTTATGTCTGACTCTTTGCAACCCTATGGAAGGTAACCTGCCAGGCTCCTCTGTCCATAGGATTCTCCAGGCAAGAATACTGGAGTGAATTGCCATGCCTTCCTCCAGCGGATCTTCCCAACCCAGGAATCAAACCCGAGTCTCATGTCGCCTGCATTGGCAGGCAGGTTCTTTACCACTAGTGCCACCTGGGAAGCCCTGAAAAAGAATAGATACATGTATTTTATATAAAGGAATCACGTTGCTGTACACCTGAAATGCAACACTGGAAATCAACTATACCCCCAAATTAAATAAAAATTAAAATTAAATAAAATTCACTCTAAAAAAAAAAAAAACCAGTGCCTGGAACAGGGTGAGCACTCTGCTGTTACTGTTATTACTTTATTGCCATGAACTGTTGGAAGCCTGTCCCTGAAGGCTTCGGGTCTAGCACACACCCTCCCCCAAGGCTAGCCGGTCCTGAAGTTTTAGACTCTGCTTCACCCACAGCTGCTCCATTTTTCCTGTTTCTGGCATCGAGGAGTTCCATGATATTCTGCCTGCAGGGAGGGTTCCGCTGCTCAGGCAAAGCCTGGAAAGCACTCCTCTGGAAAATCCTCTGAAGACAGACTTCCCTTGTTTTTCCAACTCAGACTGTCTCCCCACCACGTTGGTCACAGCTCACAGGCTCACGAGAAGGTCAGGTGAGCCCTCCTGCATCAATATGGAAAGGCCAGGAACCTGTGGCTTCAGTCGAATTTTTTTTTTTTCTCAGTCGACTGTCTTTTTCAAACACCCTTCTTTTGAAACACAACTGGAAAAATCCAAAATTACTCATTTACAAGGCATCCCCCCACACTGCTACAAACTCACATATGCTTTACCTTTTAAGTTGAACTTGAAGCAATTTTTATGAAAATATAAAAATTATCTTTTTTATATTTAACCTAGAAAACTGAATGTTTTTTAATATCCACCACCATAATTTAACAAATTTTTAAAAATGAACCACTTTCTCTGCACCAAGAAACATCACCGGCGAGGTTAACAAATAGCTGCCTTCTCATTAAAGCGTCTGCTCAGCTGGCTGACAACTGGCTGGCTGGCTTCAAAAGCACAGGGAACAGACCCTTCCAAAGAACAGAACTTTGAGTTTGAACTCAGCCTTCTTAGAGTTTGTTTAACCGTGTATTGTTCTGCTACAGCGTTAACAGAAGTTTCCGTAGGAACAGCTTGGGGTCAGACTGTATCTAGCACCCCCTCTCCTTATGTTGTGCTTGTCTATTGTGTGATATAAAAATCCTAGTCCTGCAGAATTGAGTCAATTTTCCCTTTAAAATCTTTACTTATTTGAATGAGCTCCCCTCCCACAAGCCTGCAGGAAATCCGGTTCTGTCCCACAGTATTCCAGAGGACCCCCACGGGTCAGCTTGCTTCTAATGCACTCCCTCTGGGGGTCCCTGAGACTCTTCTTCCCTTAGCTGCAGCCCTCTCAGGTGCTACAAACCATGCATACTGGCCCCTTCCTTTATGTGCCACACCCAGCAAAGACAAGGCTTGTGGATAACAATAAGGGATTATAGGCATAAGACATGGAGAAGGAAATGGCAATCCACTCCAGCACTATTGCCTGGAAAATCTCATGGAAGACAAAAACTTAAAACCAGGAACCTGGGAGCAGCTTATCTCTATTCCCACTATCACTCGGTGGTCCCCTCCATTTCTCACCTCAGGATCTGGCCTGCTGTCCCGGTGGTGGGGATTCGTTCCCACTGTGCCAGTTTGCACGCCTGGCTGGCATGTTTCCCCTCCTATCTCCCAATGCCTGGCCAGCAAAACCAGATTCCTTTGTTATCACAGTAATCTCTGCAGAGGTTATTTGGGGTTTCCCAAAGTCCGTCTCTCTGTCATTAAGCAAAACACCTGGGTTGTGCCTAGGAGCTGCCAGCCTATGAGTCGCTTAGAATGGGCCTCCCCACCATTAACAACGCGGCACATTCGTGTTCTTTGTTCCCTGTGACAGGCCAAACGAACCAATGCCACCACTGTTCCCACTTGCCCATGCCTGCCAAAGCAAAAAAGAACAGACACTAAAAAAAAAAAAAGAACACAAACCAATAGTTAACATGTCAGAAATATTTGCATTCATATGACTTTCCCTTGGGATCTCCACTCCAATTGTGGGTATGTGTTTTATATCTACAAGACTAAACAGGCTCACCCAAGTGCTTTCCAGGTGGTACTAGTAGTAAATAATCCAGCCGCCAAGGCAGAAGAGCCAGAGATGCAGGTTCGATCCCTGAGTTGGGAAGATGCCTGGAGAAGGAAATGGCAACCCACTCCAATATTCTTGCCTGGAGAATCCCATGGACAGAAAAGCCTAGCAGGCTATAGTCAAACGGGGTTGCAAAGAGTTGGACACAACTGAGCGCTCACACACACACACACACACACACACACACACACCGGTGGGAGGGGTCCCACTCAAAGCAGAGTTCTTTTTACCCTCAGTTCAGTTCAGTTCAGTCACTCAGTCGTGTCCGACTCTTTGCGACCCCATGAATCGCAGCACGCCAGGCCTCCCTGTCCATCACCAACTCCCGGAGTTCACTCAGACTCATGTCCATCGAGTCAGTGATGCCATCAAGCCATCTCATCCTCTGTCGTCCTCTTCTCCTCCTGCCCCCAATCCCTCCCAGCATCAGAGTCTGTGCCAATGAGTCAACTCTTCACATGAGGTGGCCAAAGTACTGGAGTTTCAGCTTTAGCATCATTCCTTCCAAAGAAATCCCAGGGCTGATCTCCTATAGGATGGACTGGTTGGATCTCCTTGCAGTCCAAGGGACTTTCAAGAGTCTTCTCCAACACCACAGTTCAAATGCATCAATTCTTCAGCGCTCAGCCTTCTTCACAGTCCAACTCTCACATCCATACATGACCACTGGAAAAACCATAGCCTTGACTAGACGGACCTTAGTTGGCAAAGTAATGTCTCTGCTTTTGAATATGCTATCTAGGTTGGTCATAACTTTTCTTCCAAGGAGGAAGCATCTTTTAA